>JADLZL010005158.1:0-202210 GCA_015844335.1 Chrysopogon serrulatus
GCACATTATGATAATTATAATAGAATTGTATTAACTGATTTAAATTTCCTTTTGGATAATGTTGATCGGAATCCCATTATAGGAACACATTCTTTACTGTTTTTTGATAAGGTGGTTCTATTACCTATTATGCGTTGTCCCCTTTTTTTCCAAAAAAAGCATGCGGCTGAGATAAATTTTTCTGCAGGTAAGTAATTATTACACGCTGGATATAGCTGAAGCTATCCCTGGATATAGCTGTTTGAGGAGGGTTAAATCTCTATAGCTGAAGCTATCTCCAGATATGTCTGTTTAAAAAGAAATGTTGAAAATAAACAAGATGATGTAAAAAAGAGTATCATCTAATGAAATTGACTAAATCAGATTTATGTTGTTCTCATACGCATAGGCTCATTTGGATATGTCGTTATGTCGTTTAATTTTACTGCAATAAATTTGTTCAAAGAAAAAAATTACTGCAATATGAGTGGTCTATGTGAAACTTTCTTCCTGTATATATTTTTGTAAGGAAAATACAGTTTTGCTCAATGTGAAACTTTCTTCCTGCTCTATGTGAAACTTTCTTCTTTTAAATATTTTTTCATAAAATAATTATTGAAATATGGTCAGAGCTGCTTTGATCTTCTTTTTTTTTAGTAAAGAGCTGCTTTGATCTTGTAGTGGTGGCCTGCAACCATGTATTACTAGATTACTACCATCAAGCTTTTGTTTGGTTTAGGGGATCACTGGATGCTACCACGTACACATACATGATACACCATCCCTTTCCATCGTTCAGTAGACTTGATGTGCTTTGGATCAATGTTCCTGCTGCTATGAAAAAACTTGTATTGGATATGTGTAAATTTTGATCCACTGCTGCTTTTCCAGAATGGTCTTGATGTGCTCTACTGTGTGGCCTACACTTATTTTCAGTAAAAACAGTGTGTTCAGCCTATAATCTTTTCTTGTGTTGTTATAAATGTGCATCTTTGGTAGGAACTAAAAATCACATTAGCAATGATTTAGCTTTGAGCTTTTTGTTTGGTCTACGCTTCACACATACATACATCACCGGGTTTATGTTCACCGCAATAAGTGTCCTTCTCAATCATGTGAGAATTCAGCTAAAGCTGCAAGCCAAACAGTTCAATACATATATTTGTATTCAATAGATTCTATATGTTTTACCGATGTGATTGTATATTTCCAGAAAGCAGCGCCGGGCACTCACCTAGTATAATCATATATGTGATTAGGTTCTGTGATGCAAAACAGAAAAAACAGACTAACAAATTTACTTATTTCAGCTTTGCCACATGCCACGTGGAAAGTAGGTGGCAAAGCTGGAATCTCATGAACCATGGCAGCTTTGCCGATCGCCAATAAAGGCAATGGGCAAAAAATTTCTGTTCTAAAAAAAATTAAAAAGCCTTTTGCCACCAATAAATAAAGGCAGTAGGCAAAAAAATTCTGTTCTAAAAAATAAAAAGCCTTTGCCGATTGCCGCGTGGCGATCGGCAAAGCGAACAGCCCGTCATCTCACGGCGGCGTCGTCTCCTTTGCCGACGCCATGTTGGACGGTGGCAAAGGCTTTGCCGATCGCTTTCCGTGGCGGCGGCAAAGGTTTCTTTTGCCGGCGAATTCTTTGCGGCGTGTTCTTTGCCGGCGCCACGTGGAAAGCAGTCGGCAAAACCTTTGCCACTGTTTTAGTGCCTTTGCCGACTGCTTTTGGCAGTCGGCAAAGAGAGGCATTCCAGTAGTGAGTGCCAGTGATGTTAAACTACAAATTGATCTATGTGTAATACAGAACACATTCTGGGAACAATAACAATAAATAGCGGGTAGGTGCCTAGGTATTTGGATGACAAAATATCTAAAAGGAAAACTACTTGGAAGGGCTAAGAAGCTATGTTGTTTCCAGCTCAGAATATTCAATTATTTGAATACATGGCATATTCAATCCTGGAATATTTAGTTACCGACCATCGAGAGAAAATGGAAAAAACGAGAACTAATCACTTACGTATAGTGTGGCGCAGAAAATGTGCACAAGAATCATAAGGTTCTTACCGTAGAATAGACCCAAAGGAGTTGGTATGATGCTCTGAAACCACCAACAGCCTTATCAGCATACATGACAGCATTGAGCATTAAAATATGCAAAATAGGCAGGAAGCACTTTTCTGAAAATAATTTTTTTTGTGTGCAGCAAAAGAAAAGAAGATGAGATGAGAACTAGCCAGTTAAATGAAGCATTAAGGATGGTGAACATGAAACAGAAATATGCTGATAGCACAGATGTGAAGCTATGCACAGGTACTTAAATAAGCAAGGCAACCTAAATACCGAAGATGACACAGAGGTAGTCTAAATAGTAGGTACCATAAATCCATAATGCTAAATTAGTAGAGGACAAAGGTAGTAGAATACAGAAGCCTAGACCATCGTTTTTAATTGGAGGGTGCAGTGCAGCCTAATTTGCAAATGAAATGTACCACTGAATGCTAGAAAAGATAAACAGATAAATCTTTATTAGGAGCAGCAAATTTGCATCAGAGCGTCGCTGAAGAACTTAAGCATGTAACTCTTTTTTTTATTAAAGCATCTAATTCTATGAACAGAATAAAGCACGCAAATTTAACAGGAGACCAAGAACGGCAATGGAACTTTAGCATGACGTATACCGGACAGCATAATTAGCCAAAAAAAAAAAAATACTACATATGTTAACACTATCATCTTATTATGCTGAGCAAATTTATCCTAAATTCATGCTGAGCAAAGTACCGGACAGCATATGTTAGGACTATCATCTTATTATGCATTATTAGCATGGTGTACCAGACAGCATAATTAGCCAAAGGAAAATACAATTTTAGGGTAAATTTGATTTGCAGTTGCAATGCAGAGCAAAGTAACACAGGAATCATGATAGAAGCAGAGGTCCAATGTGCTCATCAATCAAGTATGCTAAAATTTGGGACCTGCAATACATGGTCAGAACTACTTATGAACACACATGGCAACAGAACAATCATGATTAATTCGAGGCTGCCTCAACATGCCAAACCCATTGCCTGTACACACACACATAGGAGCGAGATAGGAGGTGAGACTGAAACAAAGTAGAGATGCTAATGGACAGGGAGAACACTAACCATGTTGGCAATAGAACGATAAGTAGAATTAACCATGAGAAACGATAGCAATAAAGAAGGAAACATCCAGTATCATCAGAATAAAAATAGTTGAAGGGGTACTATATGAAGCAAGCCAGAAATTGAACTGGAATTAAATGCAAAGATAACAAACATTTTGAGATCTAAAGCATGTAATTCCTACAAATTACAATGACCAGATGCATAGGATCGGAGCAACCATAAATTTGCAATGGATCCAATAAAACATAGGAGATAAATACATATGCTTGTTAGGTTGAGTATATCTTTCCTTTATTTTTTTGTAGACTACGATCCACATCTGTATAGTTTTGTTCTTTTTTATAAAATTGGCTGTGCCCTTCACATTTGAGGAGACTGTAGATTAACTGCACCAATAATAAGGGGGTTATCTACAGGTTCTTGAAACCTTGAACTAATTACAAGAAACTTTGGAAAATCTCTAAATAGAAAAAACTCAAAGCCCAAGAAACTTTGGAAGGCCAAATTAATTAAGAAATCTAGAAACCAGAAGCAATTAATAATGAACCAAAGAAGAAGTGGCCCACTATAGAATCAGACCAGGGTTGCAGTCTTATGCTTTTAGTTCGACATATATTGATATCATTCTTCCATCTTGCTGTACGACGGTGTCGGGGACCAAAATAAGGGCCCCCTAAAGAAAGCCCAACAAACGCAAACTTTGGCCCAATAGCCCTCCCACTGCTCTACCTAGGCCGCGGCTCCAAGACCCGGTGCAGGGGGTATCTCCTCTGGCCCATCCGAGCTCACCCCGCTAAGGGCTCGGGCGGGAGAGCCAATTCTCCGCCTCGCCCGAGCCCCGGCGCCCGGGGCCTCGGACGAAGCTTCCATTCTCCGGCCCGCCCAGCCCCCAATGGCGGGGCCCTGACGAGCCTTCGCTTCCGCCCGCCCGAGCCCCCGGCAACCAGGCCTCGGACGGGACGCGTCGCCCGCAGTCAAAAGACCGTACCACCGATTTGACGATATCCACCACCGCCCCGTGTCGGGAGCGCCCATGCTCGGCAGGGGATGGGCATTGCCCCGTCACGCCCACGCCGACGATCATGCTTACGCAGTCTCCACGATGGAGGCCACGCCCACTGGGCGGTGGGGCATCTGCTGCCTAATCCCCGCCAGTCCCATCGCGCCGGAACTCCCAGGACGCCGCCCACCACGCCAAGGCCACGCCAGCCGACGTCACCCTCGTGCGGGAGTGGACTGGACGCCCATTCCGATCAACCAACGGTCCACCCCGTGAGCCCCGAGCACGGGATGGCAACCACGGCGCCGGGCGATCGTCCGCGGCTGTTCCACCCACTCCTCGTACGGCGACAAGCTCCGAGGCCCCCGAGCCTCGAACTCCAGGCGGGTCAAAGCTACTGGGGCTCGCGGCCCCCTCCATCGCACTCCACCAACTCCAACCAGGGGGGGACGTCCGTCACTTACCGGACAACGGGGCGGGGAGGTGACGTCGCCACTGCCTCGTCACGGTCCAGGACAGTCTGCCCACTCCGGAGCCTCGGATGAGGGAGGACGGAAGCCCACGACCCGGCCACGAGCACGATCACCTCTTGTAAGGCCCTACCTTCACCTTGCGGCTATAAAAGGGGAAGGCAGGGGCCCGTAGACAACATAGACACACAAAAGCCCGATATTGGCACCTCACTCAATCACCACGAGACTTGGGACCCCGTCCCTCTCTCACCGCTTGTACACCCTACCTACGAGCACTTCGGTGCAGGATAATACAAGAACTCCTCCCCCCACTGGACGTAGGGCCTTCTCTTGCCCGAACCAGTATAAATCCTTGTGTTCATCTTGCACACCATCCGGAGTTGGGAGCACGCACCACAAATTCACTCGTTGGTGCTAGGGCCACCAGTTCTAGCACTGACAGTTGGCGCGCCAGGTAGGAGAAACTGTGCGTGTTTCGCCTCTCTTCCCGCCAAACCTCCGGATGGCCAGCAGATGCGACAACACTTCAGGGCGGCTTCTCAGCCCCAACTCTCCTCCACCCCAGCCGCTGGAGCCAGGGACCCTGATCCGGTTCGGTGAGCTTGAGTTCGTGTCGACTAGTGTCCAGTACGACATGGAGCTCCTCCCGGCCGGAGTTCAGGGACCTCCCGACGAGGCCCCGGTGGACCCATCACCGGCCCGGCGCAGGAGGCACTGAGGCACTCGCTCTTGTCGTACACGACGGACTCACCATGACGCCCGGTCTGGAGGAGGACGCGCGCGCGCTGCGGTAGGCGACGCCCCCCGCGGGGGACACTTTCGGCCCGCCCGTCGCCACCACGACAACCATTTGGCTTGGCCAACGCTTGCGCCACATGCGCGGCGTTGGTCTCCACCGCCATGGGGAACCCGGAGGAGGCGTCCCGTCGCCGCAGGCGCTCCACGAAGCGCTCCGACGCGGAGATCCCCTCGACGGATCCATCCACGCCTTCGAGGAGTCGTCGACAGGCGGGCGGAGTGGGAGCGACCCCGGCACGCGCTCGGGTCCACCCGATCGGCGCTACCTCGGGACACGGAACCCACGGGGGTTCATCCCGGGCACGCACGCCGCCTTCGGTTACCCCGACTCCGACTCCCCCGGACGATATGTACGACCCGACGCGCGAGTGCTTCCACGTGGAGGTTCATGACCTCGGCGGCCCGGCGGCCAGCGGCAGCGACGAGGATCGTGAACGTAACCCCAGGCACACCGCTAGGCCCGCCCGGTGGTCGCAACCCCAAGTGGATCCCGGAGCCTCCCGACCATGGGGGAGCCCGGACCCCGCCGCTGCGACTACCCCGAGGGCGGAGGATCCAGCGGCCACGCCTCGGGAGCCACGTCGACCCACCGCCGATCAGATCCGCGACCTCGGGGGCTAAGCTCGACCCACGACGTCTTCTTCGCCTACGGCGAGAAGATAGACGCGCTCGAGCAAGGCCACCGCGCGGCGCTCAACCCGAGCCCCGCGGCACAGCAGCTGTTGACGGTCCTTAACGCCTATTTTATACCATCAACTATTGCTCAATATAACATGATATCAACCATAAAGCATAGTTGTAGGGTTTGATTCTAACAAGTTCCACGAGTTGTGTTGTTGTCGATCGTTTTGCAGGTATATCCAATTTTGCACAGAATAAAAGTATCTCAAATGATGAATTGGACTACACCATTGTGACGGGCTCGTCGAGACGATCGAAAACGGACATATTATTTGCTATATTCGGAGTTTGAGTCAAAAGATATCAATTCTACACCGAAACCAACACTAGAAGACTCTAGAAGGCACCCGAAGGCGATGTACCGAAGGTGGGGCCCACTGCTGGTGGGGCCGCCCGGCCCCGGGGGCCGGCGGCGCTCTCGAGCCCAATCGAGGCCCGCTTCGACGGACGGCCTCCCTACCGCCTTAGGGTTTGCATCTCCACCGTTGCCGAGGTCGAATTAGTCCCACATCGCCGATCTAGAAGAGGTGGAGGCTTTTTCTAGACTATAAATAAAGAAGTAGACCCCCTCCCTAAGGGCACCACATTATTATGGAGATGTAGAGGCGTCCCTCGAATGGATGACCTCTCATCTCTAGAGAATTAGGGCTAGACTTTCCAATGTAGTAGATTAGTTCTAGTTGAGAGTTAGGGAGAGCGGTGCTACGCCTAGGTTTCGGAGGAGTCTTCGGAGGAGTCATCGGGAATTTTGGTATGTCTTTGTATTTATTCTTTGTAAGACTTATGCTTTAATATAGTTTATCTTCTCTATTTACTTTTATGCATTACATTTAATTGGCTAGTATAGTTGTTATACTTTAGCATAGGATCTCACTTTGTATTAGGTGCTCTAGTTATTATATGTGATTAGAGTAGTAATCGTTAGTGTAGACATGGAGTCTAGGCTATAGGTTACCCGAGATTGCACCAGTCCAACATATAGTTGTGGTAGCCCGGTGGTGGTGACCACCGACGGCCGACGTATTCCACCATGTTAGGGTTGGTGTTTGTAGGACCGTAGTCGAGCTTCCTAGTCCCTTTCTCACCCCCTTTCCGTGACTAGTGTTCGATGTCCCGAAGTGTTATTGTGTTATTGCTTTTACCTTCCATAAATCAGTTGTTATAGAACCCAAGTAATAGAGAAGTATTTAGGAACCTTGAACTCTCTGTTGTCCTCTCACTTTAGCTATTTACTCTTTTATCATAGAATTCTCCGTGTGTGTCATTATGCATAACTCCTATCATTTACCCTTTACCCCTACTCTAGTCTAGTTGGTGTACTAAGTTAGTAGATACATGATGGTGAACTATCAATGTCTTTATCCATTGTTTCCCAAAGTGGTAAAATATAAATAACGATACACGGAACACTCCCGAAAAATGCGACAATGGTTTTTACAAGGCTTGCGGAATCCTTCATATTTTAGTTGTGCATAAGAAATACCAACAAGCATTTTTTGGCGCCGTTGCGGGGATAGGGATTTACCTCTATTTCTAGTAGCGACGTTAGAAATATCAACAAGCATTTTTGGCGCCGTTGCGGGGAGACAATTGGCGTAAAGATTTTGATATTGATCTTGTTGTGCGCTAATCTAGTTCGTCACTAGCTTTAGTAGGATTACCCCTGTTTTTGTTGAGTTATGGAATAAGGTGGGATATCAAGCTGTTTCAATCTTCTAGCAAAATTCCACAAGAACAAGATAAAGGGAGATATTGAAGAACTTCGAGGGGTGCCCAAACATTCATGATCCATCTCAAATAAAACCCCTGCCATCTCATAGGTATGTATAAATATTTACATATATTATTCTAACCATGTGTAGATTGGAAAAGAAAAGTCATCATCACATGAATTCAAGGTTCATCACATGTGATGAATAAAAAGACGCTGCGCTAATCACAAATACCATTGTGATTCATGGTAAGTATGATCAAGAAAGGTGAGAAAGTCTTGCTCATAGACTTTAATTTGATGAGTAGTTATCTTGTTTCATTCCATTGCATATTTACTTTGAATAGTCCTTGCATCTACTCCATCTTATATCAAATCTATAGCATGTTTAGTTTCTTGCACATATGTATGTCACTTGCATCTCTACTTGAAACTAAAAAAACAACATTCTCACCATGCATGATCATGCTTTAATCTCTATTTGAGTAAATCTCTATATGCTCTCATGCTACCTTGTTTGCTATAGTATGCTTAGGTTTGGAGTATCTTCATACATCTTTTAAATGAAGCATGGTGCTTAGTTTATGAGTTGTGATTTTAATTCCAAAGGCTTTTAAATTAAGCATGGTGCTTAGGTTAAAATATCTTTCTAAATCAAATTAGACGTGGTGTCTAGGTTGATTTTTGAACTTAAAGTATGTTTTAGTAGGCAATGGATATCTTGTTAGACTAACCCCCTGCTAGAAATTCTCAAATTCAATTCGGGTAAGTCAAGAGATGAACTCACATTAGAAATGAATCAAGGCATGTGACGATGTCCAATAACTTTGCACAAAAGGAAGACACAGCTCATTCTCCATGGAAGAACTGTAAGTATCAAAGTTTATATATTTAATCCTTTATTGCAAGTTACCTATACCTTGAACCATATAAAAGTGCAGCTATCAATAAAAATTGTTAGAAGAAATCTATGCCAAAGTAATTCTAAAAGCACATCCTTTCATTAGCATAGATGAAATTTGCATAAATTATATGGACCATAACCCACATTTCAAACTTGTTGCAATCCTTCGGGTATGTGTCCACTAACACTTATGCAGAAAAAAAAGAATAAATGTCTGATCATGGTTCGAAATGAAAAGAAAGAAGAACAAGTGTATAGAAAGAATTAAGATGGAAAGAAATGGATGAAAAAAACACTTCAATGCCTTCTACACTTTACCATGATAGTGGACCAATCACCTTGCAAGACATAAGGTATGTTTACCCAAGCCTCATGCAACTTTAAACTATATTCAATATCTTATACCATGTTGTTGATCCATACCTTATGTCATGCTTAATTTGCTAAAACTTAAAACAATTTGGTTCACCTACATATTCTTGGTTCTATTCGAATAAATATCTTTAGTCTTTTGAACTTCCTTAGTCTATTATGAGTATGCTTTAGAATATTACTTAAACATTATAACATCAAAGCATATTTGTATAAGAATTTGGCTGTATCTATAGACTATCCTCTCCTCTATAAAAATGTTTAAATCACATTAGGAGATTTCATAGAATCAAATCAAGGTTAGAGGTATTCTTCAAAATTATATCTTCGCCTTAACCTTGTTGGAAAATTTGAAGTAATGGTGAATCATTTAAAACATGAGTTATAGATTAATCTTTAACTCTTTGGCAAACAGTATCCATACTTTAAATAAATAGTATATTCCTTCGGGTATGTGTTGTCTACTAATCCCTTGCAGAGAAGAAATAATGAGAGAAGTAAAGAAGGTGACACCACCATTGGAAGCGCCACTAGTGGAGACACCACCTCAATCTTCATCCTTAGGAGCAAACCGAAGTACTCAATTAATGAACTACTGCAAAGGAGTCCGGTTCGGAGGACTCAAAATGTCGAACCCTCGCCGTGAGGTAACAACGGTAGTTTTCATATTTACTTTGAACATTGCATGTTTTATTTTCTCTTAAGCATGTTTGCTTTTCTGCATTACTATTGCATAGAAAACAACAAAAATAAATAGGTGTACGTTAAGTAGCATTCATCTTAAAAAAAATAGCAGCCCCATGTGAGTTTTCCTCAGTGTGTAAAAAGCCTATAGGAATTTTCACTGTGGTGGCCCTCTGAGAATAAAAAAAATACGTATCATGCATTTGTACTTTCTGCATATAAACCTATAAAATCTAAAAATATTAATTGAGCATCCCGCTGCAATACTGTTATCGTAAACATAATTTGAAACCTCCACAACACCCAACCCTCTAAAATGGCTAATCACTAACTCTTTATCCTAATATCGTTCCACGAGTTTTGGTGTTTTGTAAGAGCTTTTCTGCAGGATGACTCCAAGAGCTAGCTCACCCAGGAATCTTTATCTTCATCACTCGAAGCACATTTCTCCGACACACAGCCTGACCTCTGTGTGAAGGAAGTAACTTCTTGAGTGATAAGATTGAAGTATTCCTGGCAACACTTGCTTTTACAAACATGAGCTCCTCTATGAGGACCACTCAGCTTTAATGCTCAACTACGACAACATCCAGCTTAGGGGAGAGCATCCTCTAGTTATCAGGTAAGTATACCTATGTGATTATCGAGTCTATCTTATAGTCATAAAATACCAAAAATATGTGGGCACATGAAGGTCCACGTCTGTAGTCTTTATGAGTCCATTAGTCTAAAAGAAATAAAAAGATGAATAACACTCAAAACCAAATAAAAATACTCTAGCTATTTATTAAGGTGTGATCATAGATTGTGTTTACAGTTCTATCTAGTTGTTAAGAGTTAAATAAAAACTGAAGAATAATAAAATTTTATCTTGGAAATGATGAATAGTTGCTCTGTCGTAATTCCTTTCACGTGCCTAGTTTTTAACCTTAAATTCTTCTGAGTTTTAGATATAACTGTTTTGATATAAGAATTTACTCTGAACCTGAAACTTGTGGATGCATATGCTTAAGCTAAGTCTAGGTGATTGAGGGATGTGATATAAGAAAGACTGAGCTACTATTTATCTTATTCCTAACGATACTAAGTTCTCGAGATTTATCTTTTGAAAACTCTAAAAATCTTACATGATGAGCTCTTGTATGACAAAGTTTGAATTCCTACCAAAGCCATACATGATATACATTTAGATTAGGAAAACCTTTGCTCATTCATGCTGCTTGCTCGCATTGAGTTCATCAACCTTTGTTGTATACCTTATGAGAGCCTTGTCATGCTTTTTAATCAAGATCACTTACACACTCTGCCTACATATGCATTGCTCCTACTCTGGGAGTAAGCGCAAACATTTTTCAGTTTTATCTAGATCCACCTTAAAAATATTTTTCTCCTACACTGGGAGTAAACAACCAAAAAAATATACCCTATAGGGCAACCCCTTGTTTAATGCTCTCCGTTCTTATTGTTATCTCTCCAATCATTTATTGTATTTAAAGGATGCATGTGGCTATGCAAAATAAAAAGTATTAAAAAAAGAAAATAAAAAAAAGAAGAATAAAGATAGCCCATGTTTTTCTATGAAAAGTTCTAAGTTCAAGAGAGAGATTTATTTCAAGGAGCAAAAGTAGAATTAGAATTAGCCACTGAATACCATATATACACCTATCCACCATACTCCATACACATGCACATCTTGGTTTGATTGTATGACTTGACTCTCTTTGGATGCATTGTTTGACTTTACAATATATGAATTGCAAGTATGCTCGTTCTTGTTTAATGCCACTCCTATGAGCTCCACTATAATAATTAGTTGTAGGAGGGCATGACAACATAAATGCCTCAGTGAGATCCACAAATATCACATACAATAAGAGATTTTAGGGCATCATACAATTAAGCTCTGAGTTTTATTTTGAAAACTTATAAAAACTCTAGAATATTAGTTTAGTGAAGAATTTGAGACATAGTGCTTGACTTGATTGTTCTATCTTTCAATTACTCAAGACCCACGCAAAGTTGAAAAGCTCCATAGCTAATGGTAAAATGGGTAAGTTTTAAAGTTAGAGCAGTTTTGTCTATAATTCAAAGGAGAATTTCAGTTTGAAAGCATGTGTACTGTTAAGAAGTGAAAGCATTGTAGCAACTTCTAATCCAAGTTTAGTAGTTAGTCTTTGCTAAGGGACTAGCAAAGGGTAAGCTTGGGGGAACTTGTTGACGGTCCTTAACGCCTATTTTATACCATCAACTATTGCTCAATATAACATGATATCAACCATAAAGCATAGTTGTAGGGTTTGATTCTAACAAGTTCCACGAGTTGTGTTGTTCTCGATCGTTTTGCAGGTATATCCAATTTTGCACAGAATAAAAGTATCTCAAATGATGAATTGGACTACACCATTGCGGCGGGCTCGTCGAGACGATCGAAAACGGACATATTATTTGCTATATTCGGAGTTCAGAGTCAAAAGATATCAATTCTACACCGAAACCAACACTAGAAGACTCTAGAAGGCACCAGAAGGCGATGTACCGAAGGTGGGGCCCACCTGCTACAGGGTGGGGCCGCCCGGCCCCCCCCGGGGCTGGGCGGCGCTCTCTCGAGCCCAATCGAGGCCCGCTTCGACGGACGGCCTCCTACCGCCTTAGGGTTTGCATCTCCACCGTTGCCGAAGTCGAATTAGTCCCACATCGCCTGTCTAGAAGAGGTGGAGGCTTTTCTAGATTATAAATAAAGAAGTAGACCCCCTCCCTAAGGGCACCACATTATTATGGAGATGTAGAGGCGTCCCTCGAATGGATGACCTCTCATCTCTAGAGAATTAGGGCTAGACTTTCTAATGTAGTAGATTAGTTCTAGTTGAGAGTTAGGGGAGAGCGGTGCTACGCCCGGGTTCTGGAGGAGTCTTCGGAGGAGTCATCAGAGTTTTGGTATGTCTTTATATTTATTCTTTATAAGACTTATGCTTTAATATAGTTTATCTTCTCTATTTACTTTTATGCATTACATTTAATTGGCTAGTATAGTTGTTATACTTTAGCATAGGATCTCCTTTGTATTAGGTGCTCTAGTTATTATATGTGATTAGAGTAGTAATCGTTAGTGTAGACATGGAGTCTAGGCTATAGGTTACCCTGAGATTGCACCAGTCCAACATATAGTTGTGGTAGCCCTGGTGGTGACAGCCACGACGGCCGGCGTATTCCACCATGTTAGGGTTGGTGTTTGTAGGACCGTAGTCGAGCTTCCTAGTCCCTTTCTCACCCCTTTCCGTGACTAGTGTTACGATGTCCCGAAGTGTTATTGTGTTATTGCTTTACCTTCCATAAATCAGTTGTTATAGAACCCAAGTAATAGAGAAGTATTTAGGAACCTTGAACTCTCCTGTTGTCCTCTCACTTTAGCTATTTACTCTTTTATCATAGAATTCTCCCGTGTGTGTCATTATGCATAACTCCTATCATTTACCCTTTACCCCTACTCTAGTCTAGTTGGTGTACTAAGTTAGTAGATACATGATGGTGAACTATCAATGTCTTTATCCACTGTTTCCCAGTGGTAAAATATAAATAACGATACCGGAACACTCCCAGTAAAATGCGACAATGGTTTTCTGTGCGCTTGCGGAATCCTTCATATTTTAGTTGTGCATAAGAAATACCAACAAGCATTTTTGGCGCCGTTGCCGGGGATAGGGATTTACCTCTATTTCTAGTAGCGACGTTAGAAATATCAACAGCGACACGCCCGCGACGTCCAGCGGAGGATCGTCAGCGATGAGGGGGGCGAGCATCCTCCGTCTTCCGGCGTGCGAGCCAAAACGTCAGCGGCCGCGGCCTTCTGCTCCGATCAATGCCGGAGCCCTCCACCCTGGAGGGGCGCCGCATCTGCGACGAGCTACGAGGCTTCATCAAGACCGCCGCAGTCCAACAGGCCGAGAGCTCGTCCTCGCCTTCGCGCTCAGAAGGACGAGGAACCATGGGCGTCCCCGGGAGGAGCGAGACCTCGTCCACCAGGATCCCTCGCGAGGCCGGCTCGCGGCGCATCCAGGACAACCGCGGCAGCCTCAACGACGGCGACGCGCGCGCGCAACGCATCGTGAGGGGAGGGCGCGGGACGAACGCGACCGCCAACCGCGCAGGGCGGCAGGCGCGACGGCGACGAGGACCGCGATGACGCGGACCCCGGGGCCTCGCGCCTTCAGCCGGGGGAGATCCGCAATAAGACTGTTCCCCTTTCGGTTCCGCCAGCCCCGCCAACCTCACCAAGTACTCGGGTGAGACGAACCCCAGGGTTTGGCTCAACGATTACCGCCTCGCCTGCCAGCTGGGCGGAGCGGACGACGACAGACTCATCATCCACAACCTACCCCTTTACTTGGGCGACGCCGCTCGGGCCTGGCTGGAGCACCTTCCCGCCCGCACGATCTTTTGACTGGGCCGACCTGGTCAAGGTGGAAACTTCCAGGGCACATATGTGCGCCCTGGGAACTCCTGGGATCTCCGCAGCTGCCGCCAGAAGCCCGACGAGTCGCTTCGCGACTTCATCCGCCGCTTCTCCAAGAAGTGCACCGAGCTGCCCAACGTGGCCGGCACCGCCATCATCAGCGCGTTCCTCGACGGGACAACCTGCAAGGAGCTGGTCCACGAACTGGGTCAGAAGATGCCCTCCACCGCCAACGAGCTATTTGAGGTGGCCACAAATTTCGCCTCCAGCGAGAAGACAGTGGGGGCCATCTTTCGCGGCGCCAACGACAAGGACAAGCGGAAGAATGAGGAAGCCGGCGGAACGGCAACCCGCAACCAGAAGAAGAACAAGAGGGGCAAGCGAAGGGGGAAGCAAGGCAAGAAGGAGGAAGACTCCGAGGATGATCTCGTCACTGCGGCCGACCGCAAGACACCCCGAGGCCCCCCGGGGCCCGGGGCGTTCGACGACATGCTCAAGAAGCCATGCCCCTTCCACAAGTTCCCCGTCAAGCACACCATGGGGGAGTGTGACTTGGCCTGCCGATTCTACCAGAAGCTGCCCCTGCCCGAGGACAAGAAGAAGAAGGAGAAGGAGGATGAAGACAAGGACGACGGTTCCCGAAGGTCCACGATGTCTTCATGATCATCGGAGGCCTCCCGGCGAACCTTTCTCCGCGTCAGATCAAGCGCGGCGTCAAGAAGTATTCTCGGTGCGCCCGCCACGCCCGCAAAGACTGCCGTGGTCGGCCGAGGCCATCACCTATGGCCTCGACGACCACCCGCTCTACGTGCCCAACCCCGGGAGGTACCCGCTCGTGGTGGATCCCGTCGTCGGCAACGTTCAGCTCACTAAGGTGCTGATGGATGGCGGCAGCGCCCTCAACATCCTCTATTCCGACACCCTCAGCCTGTTGGGGATGGAGCGCCCGCACCTCCGACCCTCCCACTCTCCCTTTCAGGGCATCGTGCCAGGCAAGCGAGCCTGGCCCCTCGGGCAGATCGATCTCCCCGTCGTCTTCGGGACGCCATCAAACTACCGCAAGGAGGTAATCACCTTCGACGTGGTTGACTTCCGAGGAACCTACCACGGCATACTCGGACGTCCCGCGTACGCGAAGTTCATGGCGGTCCCGAACTACACGTATCTCCTCCTCAAGATGCCAGGCCCCAACGGTGTCATCACCGTTGGCTCCTCCTACGAGCACGCGTTCAACTGCAACGTGGAGGCCATCGAGCATGCCGAGGCCATGGCCATCTCCGAGGCTCTCGACTCCAAACGCCACGCCGGCACCTTTGATCCGTCCGATGGGGTAAGGGAGGTCCCACTCGACCTCTCCACCTCGTCCGGCAAGACGGTGAAGATCTGTGACTCCCTCGACCCTAAATAGGAAGCCGTGCTCGTCGACTTTCTCCGCGCGAACATCGACATCGCCGGCGTGGAGTCCCTCGGACATGCCGGGCATTCCGAGGGATGTCGCCGAAAGCACTCCCTTGATATCCGGGCGGGTCCGGACCGGTGAAGCGGCGGCTCGCGCCCGATTCGACGAGGAGAAGCGCAGGGCCATCGGTGAGGAGGTGAACAAGCTTTTGGCGGCGGATTCATCGAGGAGGTGTTCCACCCTGAGTGGTTATCTAATCCTGTACTGGTTAGGAAAAAGAGTGGGAAATGGAGGATGTGTGTAGACTATACTAGTTTAAATAAAGCATGTCCAAAAGTCCCTTTTCCCTTACCACGTATCGATCAGATAGTCGACTCCACCTCGGGGTGTGAGCTCTTATCCTTCCTTGATGCTTACTCCGGCTACCACCAAATAAAGATGAAGGAGTTCGACCAGCTCGCGACGTCTTTCATCACCCCGTTCGGCATATACTGTTACGTGACGATGCCCTTCGGGCTTAGGAACGCAGGGGCCACGTACCAACGGTGCATGCTGGGCGTCTTCGGCGACCACATCGGCAAAACCGTAGAGGCCTACATCGATGACATCGTGGTCAAGACTAAGAAGGCTGACGACCTCATCTCTGACCTCAAGATCGCTTTCCAGTGTCTTAAGGCCAAAAGCGTCAAGCTCAACCCCGAGAAGTGCGTCTTCGGGGTCCCCCGAGGCATGCTCCTCGGGTTCATCGTCTCCAAACGCGGCATCGAGCCCAACCCGGAGAAGGTGGTGATTTGCGGTGACGAGCATGGGGGCAATCAAGGACCTGAAGGGCGCATAGCGAGTCATGGGCTGTCTGGCGGCCCTCAGCCGCTTCATCTCACGGCTCGGCGAGAAGGGCCTGCCCCTGTATCGTCTCCTGAGAAAGTCCAAGCGCTTCTCCTAGACCACCGAGGCCCAGGAGGCCCTCGACAAGCTCAAGGCTGCCCTCACCAGTGCCCCGATCCTCGTCCCGCCTGCCGAAGGTGAACCCCTCCTCCTTTACGTCGCTGCGACCACCCAGGTGGTCAGCACGGCCATCGTCGTCGAGAGGCAGGAGGAGGGCCACACCCTGCCGGTCCAGAGGCCAGTCTACTTCATCAGCGAGGTGTTGTCCGAGACCAAGATCCGCTAACCGCAGATCCAGAAGCTGCTCTATGCGGTGGTCCTGACTCGGCGCAAGCTCCGGCACTACTTCGACGCCCACCCCGTGACGGTGGTCTCCTCCTTCCCGTTGGGAGAGATTCTCCAGAATCGGGAGGTCTCGGGGCGGGTTGCCAAGTGGTCCATCGAGCTCATGGGAGAGACCCTCTCCTATGCGCCGAGAAAGGCCATCAAATCTCAAGTCTTGGCCGACTTCCTCACGGAGTGGATCGACACCCGGCTACCGCCGCCCCAGCCCGGGCGGAATCTTTGGACAATGTACTTCGACGGGTCCCTCGATGAAGACCGGAGCGGCGCCCGGCCTCCCTCTTCGTCTCTCCCTCGGGGTGCACATGCGATACGTGATCCGCCTTCACTTCCCAGCGTCGAACAATATGGTGGAGAGTACGAAGGCCACGCTCAACGGGTTGAAGATCGCCGTCGAACTTGGCGTCAAGCGCCTCGACGTCGAGGGGGACTCGCGGCTCGTCATCGACCAAGTCATGAAGGACTCAAGCTGCCACGACCCCAAGATGGACACGTCTTTGCAAAGGCGGTGCGCGCCTTGGAGGACAAGTTCGACGGCCTCGAGCTCAACCACGCCGTCAGGAGGAGGCACAACGCCGCCGACGAACTCGCCAAGATCGCCGCTGGGAGAGCCCGGTTCCCCTAACGTCTTCACCAAAGACCTCGCGGCTCCTTCCGTCACGCCGGGGGAGCAAGGGGAGGCCTCGGAGGATCATACCACCCCCTTCGGGGCCTGGAGGCCCGTCCGAGGCCCCTCGACATCCGAGACCCCCTCGGCTTCCGAGGCGTCCTCGGCATCAAATGCCGAGGTCATGGAGATCGACGGAGGGGGATCCGGAGGCCGACCCCAAGCCGGATCGAGAAAGCCATACCTCGACCGGATCATCCGAGGGGTCCTCCCCGAGGACTTCAACCAAGCCAGGCGCGTCACGAGAAGAGCGAAGTCCTTCGTCATCATCGAGGACGAGCTCTACAAGCGAAGCCCCTCGGGGGTCCTGCAGCGATGCAGCACGGTCGAGGAGGGCCTCGCCCTAGCCCACAAGATCCACGCCGGTGTCTGCGGCCACCACGCCGCTCCCGCTCCCTCGTCGGCGGCGCTTTCCGACGGGGGTTCTACTGGCCGGCCGCGGTCGCCGACGCCACCGAGGTAGTACGCACCTGCGAAGGATGTCAAGACTACGCTCGTCGACGCACCTCGCCCGCCCAGCGCCTGCACCATCCCGATCACGTGGCCTTTCGCCGTGTGGGGTTTGGATCTAGTAGGACCCCTCAAGAAGGCGCCACGGGGCTTCACTCATCTCGCCGCCGCCATCGACAAATTCTCTAAATGGATCGAGGCGCGCCCCGTTACCAACATTCGGTCCGAGCAGGCGGTACTTTTCTTCACCAACATCATCCACCGCTTTGGAGTCCCGAACTCTATCATCACCGACCACGGCACCCAGTTCACGGGGGCGAAGTTCCGAAACTTCTGCGATAAGCACCAGATACGCATCGTGCGGTCCTCGATCGCGCACCCCCTGCACGAACGGGCAGGTAGAGCGGGCCAACGGGATGATACTGCAAGGGCTCAAGCCTCGGATCTTCAACAAGCTCGACAAGTTCGGCAAAAGATGGCTCGAGGAGCTCCCTCGGTCCTCCGGGAGCCTCGGGGCGGCGACGACTAGCAGAGCCACGGGTTTCACGCCCCTTCTTCACGGTGTACGGCGCCGAGGCCATCCTGCCTACCGACTTAGAGTTCGGGTCCCCGAGGCTCAAGGCCTACGACGAGGCACGCAACAAGGCGGCTCGGGAGGATTCGCTGGACATGCTCGAGGAAGCCAGGGACACTGCCCTCCTACACTCAGCAAGATACCAGCAGTCCCTCCGATGCTACCACGACCGACGGGTCCGCACTCGAGACCTCAAGGAAGGCGATTTGGTGCTCCGTCTCCGCCAGGACAACAGAGGGCGCCACAAGCTCACGCCGCCTTGGGAGGGGCCCTTCATCATCGCTGAAGTCCTCAAGCCGGGCACGTACAAGCTCGCTAACGAGGCCGGTGAAGTCCTCAACAACGCTTGGAACATCCAACAGCTACGTCGCTTTTACCCTTAGAAATTCCAAGCATTGTACATACGCTTTGTACCTTTGGCTAAATAAAAATCCTTGGGCGTTTCTCCCAAGTCATAGCATTCTGTCCCTAGTAGGACTCAGTGAGACTTGCTTTTGGCTCACCAAAACCAAGCCTCCCTCGGGGGCTAGAAAGGGGGGAGAAGGGGGGAACCCCCTCTGGAAAGCACCCCTCAAATTTTTTTTTTTTTTTCCCGGCCATCTTTCGTAGACTCTACGTTCCCGAAGGTTTCGCATACTTAGGAAAAAGCACGACCGAGGTCATCCCAAGGCCGAGGGCGGCCGAGCTGCGAGGCCACCTACGCCCAAGCGCTACGGTGCCTCCACTCGCTACCCTCAGCCAAAAGGATGACTTCAAGTGCCACGAGGAGGTCGCTCGGTTACGGAAAGGCAACGGGGCTGAAGCATCTACTCGCGCAGTCCTTACCTTCGGTTAAAGAACGACCCCCGGCTGCAAAGCATCCTCGCAAGACCAAGTAGCGAATGCAAACGGAAGGGAATGCGAGAGATAACGAAAAAGCAAGTACAAAAAGCATAAAGCCTCGATGGGCCGACTCATATAAAGTATTCCACAAACACACGCCAACACAATTTCCTATTTACATGGGCACTCGGGCCCAGCTTGCAGGGTCTACTGGGGGGCGTCCAGGCCGCCAGCATCACGGGCGGCGACGTCCACAACCTCGGAGCCTCGGGCCGCAGCTTCCACGGTCTCGGCGTTCGGCGGCCGGGACTCACGGCGCGGTGACCGCGGCTTCAGGAGCCACGGCGTCAGGGCCCACGGCTTCGACGGCCACGACCTCGACGTCCGCGGCCTCGGCGTCACCAGCTTCCTCTGGAGGGGTGGAGACGACAGCAGGCGCGAAGGTGGCCGCCAACGCGGCGGGGCCCGCTTCGCCTTGGCCTCCTCGACGAGTTGGGCCAGCACCTCGCTCTCGTGCCCCATCTCCTCTTCGGCCACGACGAGTCCCTCGGCGATCCGAGGGAGGTCGAGCCGGTAGTGGGACATGGTCAGCGCGAGCGTGTGTGATACGCCGACTCGGAGGGCCTCCAGGGGCGCGTGCCTCCACCCAGTGGTACCATGGCCCCCGCGCCACCAGGTTGCTTCCGCCGGCGTCCTCCGCCTCCACCGGGCACACCCAGACGCCCGTAGCCTCCGCGTCAGGGTCTCGAGCTCGCCTGCGCCCGAGTTATAGGCGGCCTGCGGCGCGGAGAGGTCCTCCTCCAACTCCGTCACACCCCCCCGCCCGCAGTGCCCGCACCAACCCGAGAGTTAGGTTCTCGGGCGACATAACACGAGCACGAAGGCGATCGCGGCGCCTACCCCGCGGCTGGTCGTGGAGGGTCATGGCCTCGGCGATCCCCCGCATGACCGCCTCCTTCGGCTTGGGTACTCCCGGCCGGGACAACGCTCGGCCTCGGAGGCCTCCAGCTTCTCGGACAGGGACTTGATGGAGTCCGCCGAGCGCGGCCTCGGCGACCATCGCCTCCTTCTCCACCCGGAGCTGGTCAAGGCTTTTGGCATGGCCCGCCGCGATCTCCCTGGCAAGGGAGGCGTCCTCGCGCGCCGTCAAGGCCTCGGACTGCAGCTGGGAAACGAGAAGACGGAGCTTCTCGAGCTCGGCATCCCTCTCCGACACGTCATCGTCACCTGGGCAACCAGCCCTTCGCTTGAAGGTACTGGTCGTGGAGGCCGGCCCGACACGCGGAGAAGGTCCGACTTCTTGCCCGACGTCTGCGCCAACTCCTGCAGCACACACCCTCTTTCTGGTCAGACACTAGGAAAAGGCCCCCAAGGGGAATGAGGACAGAGCGACCACTTACCCGAAGCAGGGGGGAGTTCCGGCATGCCCCCCGACACAATGGTCCGGGCGGCCTTTTCATAGCGGTCGACGCCTCGCGTCACGCTCACCCAGACCTCACCTCCGGGCGTCGTCCGGGCCGAAGGCCCCCGCTTCTCCAAGGCCCCAGGGCGGCCGGCTCTCCAGCCGGTAGGTACCCTGGCGGACGCCCGGCGCACACTCGGCCGAGGCGCGGCATCCACGGTGGGCTCCTCCCTCACCTGCGCCTCCTCGGTCTCCCCTCCCGGTCGAGGCGACTCCGCCTCGGCGGCCATGACTGGCGGGAACTGAGGGCGGCTCCGCCCTCGGTCATGGCCACATCGGTAGAGGCAACCAGCTGCGGGCTCCTCCACCGTCTCCTCGGCTGGCACCAGGGGATTCCACCACCCGGCCGACACGGCCAAGATCACCACGTCGTCCTCCTCGGCGGGCGCCTCGCCCGCGCCCGGTAGCGCCCGACGGCCAGCCCCTTCGACCGATGGCACCAGTTTGCGCCCTCGGTTCCCCACGGCGAGCGCTGCACCGCCTCCGTCTCCGTCGCCGAGACTGCTCCACGGTTGGCGGCGCCTCGGCGGCCTTCTCCCTCTCCTCCCGGTCCCGGCCGTCGTCAACGAACGGAATCCGAGGCTCGCGCTCCAGCCCCCCGCTTTAGCTGTTTCCGAGGGGCGAGGCGCCGCATCCACCGCCGCGGCGCCGGGCTACGGATGGGCACAAGGTAAAAATTAGCAGGCGGGACGTCGGAATCAACAACAAGGTACGAACACCACTTACCCGCGCAATTTAATCTTGGCACGGCCGGGACCCTCCCGAGGGAGGGAGCATCGGGCGCCCCACCGACCCGCACACCTTCCAGGGGCGTCCCGCCGCGGCTCTCCGACCCACTCTTAGCCGGGCGGGCCGCCGCGGGGATGGCCCCGGTGGGGGAGGGCTCGGCGATCTCCTTCCCCGCGGCGTCGCGCCTCCCCCCGAGGGGACGTCCCTGCGTCGGAAGTGTCGCGGCCCCAAGTCCGTGACACCGGAGACGAGCTTCTCCCCGGGTGGCCCTTTCAGACGCTGCGTCATCGACGAGCCGCCGCCCGCTGGGTGCGCGGCGACGCCACCTCCGGGGATCCAACCCAGGCGGCGGCTCGGCTCGTCCTCGTCCCACACTCCTCGCCGCCATCGTCGTCATCACCATACTCGGTGGTCTCCGACGGCATCTCCTCCCGAGGGAGGTTCTCCCGCTCCCGCGCCGCCGCAGCCGAGCCAGTCATCCTTCTCCTTCGCTGCGGACGTTCGCAGCGGTGGTCTCTCCTTCTCCTTCCTCTCGCCTCCGCGGTCGCGGTTGGTCTTCTTCTCCGCGGCGAGCGGGGGCTTCGACGGCCTCAGCCTCTCCGCGAGCCCCTGCAAGCGCGATGACCAGGATTAGCGTGGGAAAAAGAAGAAGAACGGAGCACACGTCGGAGCAGAGGGGCGAGCCTTACCAGACTGATGTAGTCCTTGTCCGGCCGCATCGGGATCTTGAGCAGCTGCGAGTGCTCCACCGACGCCGCCTGCCTCGTCCGGTCGAGGACCTCGGCGCATCCAAGGTCCTCGGGGCGCCATCCGGTGCCCCCTCAGGCGTTGCCGGGCCGCATGTCATACAAATACAGCGTCTGCCGATGCATCACGGCAAAGCGCCGCTTTGGAAGCCGGCGATCACCGTCGAGGCGTCAGACCCACCTTGGTCAAGCGCGCCAAGGCGGAGAATACCTTCCCTCAGCGGGGTCACCTCCTTCGGCGATCACCTCCTTCCACCACGACGGCGGCTCGGAGTCGAACACCTTCCCGGTGTAGGCGGGCGGGTGGTCGTAGTCGCTTGAAGGTAGAACCACTTGCCGTGCCAGCCACGGTTCGAGGTGGCAAGCTCGGGCCGGGTAATACTCCCGCGGTGCTTGGACCGCAGGCGCAGCGTGCCGCCGCACGTGACCGGACTTCAAACCTCTTCCCTTTTCTCCTTTTCCTTCTCCTTCCTTTCTCCTTCTCCGCCCCGGGCGGAGATTTCAGTGGAACAGGGGTGGCCTCGAAAGAAGTAGAGCCACAAGTCCCAGGTGGGCGTCGATGCCGAGGTAGCCCTCGCACAAATGCCACGAAGACCGGCGGCATGGGAGATGCGCGCTGGGGGGCAGATTGTGGAGCTCCCGGTCGTAGTGCTCTAGGAGCGCGGAGGAATCACCCCACGGCATCCCGAACCCGCGCTCGTGAAACGCCGTGAAGCTCACGACGTACCCCGACGGAGGACGCGGGTACTGGTGGTCCGGCGGCGGCACGATCCACCCGGCCGCCCGATGTCGGTCCGACACACGAGAGCCCTTTCGCAGGCGCCCCCAACTCCAGCTCCGTCACACGAGCACGACTCCCACTCGCCACTCCGACGACATCGGCCTTGGGCGCCATCAAGGAAGAAGTGGGGGTAAGCTAGAAGACGGCGTGGGGCCTCGCCACCGCGGGTGACCACAGCCGGAAGCCGCAGCGCCGCCCGTCACACGCCCCCTTGGGACCCACGAACACACGCCAGCATCGCCAATCGCCACGACGGGGAAAGTGGGGCCCGCCCGGGCTGGGCCGCGCGGCGCTCCACATCCCGCGCTGGCCGCCTGAAAAGACGCGCCCCACGCCCCCACGACAGACAAAACAAGGGTTCCTTCTCCACAAAGGAGCCGGGCGACGCCCATTTACGGTCCAGAGGTTCGTAGGTTGGCCCATCTAAGGGTTCGACAGCCCACCTCGTGGCAACAGAGTCGGGGCAGCTCGGATGGCCTCATACACAGCCTGGCCCCGCGTAAGCTGGGGCCGCCCCTGCAAAGATCCGAGGCCAGCATGGCAGCCAGAGTAGGGGGATCCCGCGTGGGAGAGCACCGAGCCCTGGGACCCCGGGCGGACGGGACCCGAGCCCCGCCTCAGGCACACCGTGCAGGCTCTTATGAACCGCGCCTCCGGGCCCAGCCAAACCCTAGCGAACGGGGCACAGGCGGTTCACTTGGATCCTCCCGTTAACAGCTCACCGGATCTAGTCGTGTTCGACACTCGTCGACGATAGCACGACAAAGTCCACCCTCCTCCCAGTGGAAGGGAAGCTGAGGTGCGTAAAAAACTGACGGCTGAGTACCAATTGGGTTCCCCTCGTCACTACGAGGGCTCGGGGGCTTCCCCAACGCGCGAACCAATTCGGGAAAATGTCCTGAAACTTAGCCGAACTCCTGGACGAGCCGACGGGCCCGGGGGCTCGGCAGCACGGACCGCTTGTCCGCCAAAACACGCACAAGCCCTCGGACGAGTGCCCTCACTCCTCCGAGGCCTCGGGGGCTACACCCGGCGGGTGCGCCGAAATAAGCCCCAAAACCACACCGTGCGAGCTAAGTACAAGCCCTCGAAGGAGTCCCCCAAACTCCTCCGAGGCCTCGGGGGCTACACCCACCGGGTGCGCTCGCGCGCACCCTGCGGAGAAGTGTCAATAGCAGCCGAGGACGCACGGCCTCAGCCTCTGAACGAGTGCACCCACTCCCTCAGAAGGCTCGGGGGCTACTGTCGGGGACCAAAATAAGGGCCCCCTAAGGAAAGCCCAACAAACGCAAACTTTGGCCCAATAGGCCTCCCACTGCTCTACCTAGGCCGCGGCTCCAGCGCACCAGTGCAGTGCAGGTGTACCTCCTCTGGCCCATCCGAGCTCACCCCGCTAAGGGGCTCGGGCGGGAGAGCCAATTCTTCGCCCGCCCGAGCCCCAGCCGCCGGGGCCTCGGACGAGCTTCCATTCTCCGCCCCGCCCGAGCCCCCAACGGCAGGGCCTCGGACGAGCCTCCAGCTTCCGCCCCGCCCGAGCCCCTGGCAACCAGGCCTCGGACGGGACGCGTCGCCCAGAGTCAAAGACCGTACCACCGATTTGACGCATATCCACCACCGCCGCGGTCGAGAGCGCTCCATGCTCCGACAGGGGATGGGCATTGCCCCTTCACGGCCCACGCCGGGCGATCATGCTTACGCAGCTCTCCACGCTGGAGGCCACGCCCGCCACAAGTGGGGCACCGTGCCGCCTAACCCCTCCGCTAGGTCCCATCGCCGAACTCCGTGACGCCGTCCACCACGCCAAGGCCACGCCACCGACGCACCCCTCGTGCGGGAGTGGACTGACGCCCATTCCCGGGGTCAACCAACAGTCCACCCCGTGAGCCCCGAGCACGGATGGGTAAACCACGGCGCCGGGCGACGTCCGCGGTCGCTGTTCCACCCACTCCTCAAATGCGGCGACAAGCTCCGAGGCCCCCGAGCCTCGAACTCAGGCGGGTCAAAGCTACAGGGCTCGCACCCCTCTATCGCACTCCACCAACTCCAAAGGGACGTCCGTCACTGACAACAGGGGGGGGAGGCGACGGCGTGCGCCGTCACGGTCCAGGATACCGCCCACTCTGGAGCCTCGGATGAGGGAGGACGGAAGCCCACGACCCAGCCACGAGCACGATCACCTCTTGTAAGGCCCTACCTTCCCCTTGCGGCTATAAAAGGGGAAGGCAGGGGCCCGTAGACAACATAGACACACAAAAGCCCGATATTGGCACCTCACTCAATCACCACGAGACTTGGGACCCCGTCCCTCTCTCACCGCTTGTACACCCTACCTACGAGCACTTCGGTGCAGGATAATACAAGAACTCCTCCCCCCACTGGACGTAGGGCCTTCTCTTGCTCGAACCAGTATAAATCCTTGTGTTCATCTTGCACACCATCCGGAGTTGGGAGCACGCACCACAAATTCACTCGTTGGTGCTAGGGCCACCAGTTCTAGCACCGACAGATGGCATTCTTTTAGTTTAACATATATTTTGCTGACATTGTTTTCATCTAGAGTTACGTACGGTTTTAGATATCGTCTCCCACTCCCACCTCCATCCTCTGCTGCTCATAATATGAATATACACCTAACTTTGTTGGCTGATGCTACACCTAAGAAAATTCAGACGGTCAGCAACATTTCGGATGACATGGATGAAGCTCTCCGGCTAGGAGCCCACACTAAATTATGTCAAGAATATGCCTTTGGTTTGTGACAAATAGAGAAGGATTTGAGGATGATAGTTATATTGCTTCTCTGTTGCATAAATATACATCAACGAGTCGCCAATAGATACTTCTTAGACGAAAGCATCTTGCATTGAGCAAGTTATACAAATGCAAGACACGTAATCAGCAGTTCAAGGCACTGGATAAAAGAAGCAAGCTTGTACAAGTTTTCTTACTAAAAAATGTCTTCTTCAAGGGGTTGTCATATGTGAATTTGCATATTCAGTAGTTAATTTTAGTTGTTCAATACAGACATTACTGTCACAGAAGATGCTCCTTTCAATTATTTCTGGATTCTGATAATAGCAAACTTCATCTTGTTTGTATCTTCCCCTCTCTATTGTGCCCCTTTGTACACATAGATGTGAAACCTAGCAACTCCAAGAAATTACTCACTTATGTTTTTTTATGCATACTCATTTACTTATGTAAGAGTTACACTCTGTAACTAGCAGCCCTAGAAGATAAAAATATTATTGCATGATATGGCTGAGATTCTACATATTTGTACATGCCAAAGGTATTCTTATGAAATGTAAATTTTAATGTGAGCTTGTTGTAACTTATGCATAACGTTCACATGACAATAAGGTGGATGGGATTGGAGTAGCGAGTTATTTCTATGGCTGTGGACCGTGGTGGTCTTACTCTCCACAGCAGAAGAGTTGGCTAGCTGAGGTGGTCCTTGTGTTGCTAGTCTTGTTTGTACATATTTGGGATTCAGCTAGTAACTCTGTTGTCATAATTATGCCGTAAAAATATGCACTTTCATGTGAACTAAGAAAAAAAAAGACATAGATGCGTCAAAGCTTGTGTAAAGCTGGTATTTCTGAAACAATTGTTTGAATCAGTACTGCAGTGTTCTCTTATATTGTATGCCTGCCCATGCCCTATGCTCTTATAATTGTATTGACTTTCTGTTGCCTATTACTCTATTTCTCTTTTTGGCGGAACACCCTGCAACATTTTTATCTTCAATTTATTGCTATATTAAGTGGTTCAAGTTCATATGTGCTTTTGCAATTGTACCTCGTATAGATGACTCGTAATTAAAGGTAGTCAGGCCTGCTGAGTACCTAGAATACTGTTGGAGGCCATTCTGGTAAAACTGATGTAGATATTGTGATGTATAATGATCTCACATCATTCTCAGCACTGATTCAGGTCACTGTAATTCTTCAACAGCTGTGCAAGTTTTTCCATGGAGACATGGTTGGGCCAATGACTGATCACTGGTTCTTGGAAACAAGTTGTGGCACAGAGACATACATACGTGTATATATAGCACATAAAGATACTCGCAGCTAATAGGTATAAATATGTGCTTGACTGACTTTCTCTGAGAACAGCAAAAGTAGAATCTGTGATGTGTTCGTATGATACATTAAGCGAGTAGTTTTTGAAAAATTTGTTACATCAAGCCACTTATAGTAGACTAAACGAATCAGTGCTACTAAAAGCATATACTGTTTTCATCACACCATAGACTCACATCATAAACCCCGAGTTTTGTGAATTCAATTTGGACTGGAAGTGTGCTAATTTCAGCTAAGTGAAATCTTTGTTCAAATAAAATATTGATGCATGACATTGTTCTGGGTTGATCAGATGTTTTTTTCTGGATGTTTTTTTTTTGTTACATCATCTTCCTATTAAACAGCAATTAAATGACTGATAATGACACTATCCTTATATACATTGTATGGGGCCAACTGGTGTTAATAAAGGTTCGGTTTTGAGTCCATATGCCCTTGTGCAGGAATAAATCGAAGAGACAGCAGCTTGTGTCTGTTGTCTGTAAGTTGACAACTTTGTATGGAATGTGCATCTGCGCATATGTCAAACGGCCAACGGGCCAGGATGGGCCATGAGAGGGGGGTGGGCCTGGTGGGCCCCACGGCCTGCCCTAGGGGCAGGGGAGGGGGCACACCCTAGAGGGGGCGGCTGCCACCACCGCTTCCTTTCTAAGTTTCTCGTGAACTTGCTTTTTAGTATATTACCAATTTGAAAATAATTAGTTATTTAGATGGAAGTTAGTAGATTGACTGGAGAAAAGAGGAATTCGTGTTCGAAGAGAATTCCTCCGTCTTGCTTGTAGGCTAAATTAAGTCTGATCCAAATCAATCAAGAAATAATTGTGCGAAAGCTCTTTATTCCCTGCTCTCTCTCTCTCTCTCTCTCTCTCTCTCTCTCTCTCTCTCTCTCTATCGCTCTCTGCCGACGCCCTAGCTGTTGCACGCGCCACGGCCGCCCATGCCACTGCCCTTACTGCGCCGCTGCCACCAACTGCCGCCCCCTCACGCTGCCTCCTCCTCCTCCTCCGGAGTCGTAGCCCATCCACCCTTTCCGCTTCGTTGTTAGAGCTGGTATCGAGAGACTAGGTCAATTTCCACGCCACTGCCATGGCCGATTTCACCAAGTTCAGTAAGCTCTTCACCGAATTCAACAACAACGTCTACGCCAAGTTCGATGACATCCACAACAAGCTCAACGAATTCAAATGGCCACCTCTCCGCGGTGATGGACAGGGCGGCACCCCTGTGCCTTCTATATGCAAGCACAACATCTTGGTGGATTCTAGCTCCAACCACAACATCATCAATGTAAATGTTGCTTGCTCCAACGGCCTCCATGTAGTGGAGGTCAACACTACGATACTCGTCGGCAACGGGGACGAGGTATCCTGTCATAGCTCCTTTCAGGTTCATCGACATGCTACTCCTCGACCTCAGCAACAACATAGACGTCATCCTCGGCATGCCTTCGCTAGCTATAGCCTAGGACGTGTCTCGTGGGACTTTACCGCTATGGAGCTCCATCACTTTCATGATAGGGCCCTCCACATACTACGCGCAGCTCCTTAATGTCAACTGCCCATGATACCTCATTTAGCACCAGATTCCATGGCACACACCACTTGGTCCTCAACTATGCATCCTCTGCAATTATAATGAACAGATCCCAACATGCTCGACTGCCAAACGCTCTTGACAACATTGACGATCCCAATGATAATGTCTTACTCTAATGCGCAAGGTTGTTCAAATAGAAAGTGAGCTCCATATGATTGCTATGACGATCATGGAGGGTCGGGCTGCCAGAGCTTGGTTCATGGATCAGGGACTCATCTTCTTCGACGGATGCTTCTGCCTACTAGCTGGATCGCCATTGCTACCTGACCTGCTATAGGTTCTTTGCCGTGAAGGGTCCACCAACATGGAGCTGTTGGCATTGGGTGCCTAGGGGCCCGTCAGAGGAAGGAAAGCTTGCAAGGATGCTCATGCATGTCCTTGAAGGTCGCCCTTGGTTGCTTTGCTAGGTTATCAAAGGAGTGATGGTCGTCTTCAATTAATGACACAACAGGCTGCCTTCTTGCTCGCATCGACGACATCGACATCGGCTATCTGTAGCCGTCTTTGATTGGGGCGCTTTCATCTTCGACTCGATGCTCGACCTAACGACATCTTCACCAACAGACTAAGCCAAGACTATACGGTGACGTCTTCCGCTCTCCATCTACCCCAACATTGACAAGCATGTCCGCGACTTCGTCGCTCCAATGAAGCTAAATTTCTCACTTTGAGATGCCAGTTTTGGTCCTGCGTCCATTCATCAACATGGCATTCGGGACCGCTAGCATATCTTCCTCCATGGTTACAACGGCACTTTCTATTACTACTTCGAGTTCAATCCTCTATGAATTAGGCCATCCTCGCCGACCTTCTTATGGATCGGAGCACTTGGTTGGTATAATCGAGGCACTTGCACCGCATGTGATGACATCACCTGACAGCATCGACGATTGGCTCGCATATCGGCACGAGGATGCGCCAAGCAGAGAAGGGGGAGTTTTTTACACGCCAAACATGGGTAGTGACTGACTGCCAACGATGACAACGGACCAGGAGGAGCCCATGAGGGAGTACCGCTGCCCTTGGTGGGCCCCACAGCCGACCCTAGGGGTAGGGGAGGAGGGTGCGCACCCTAAAAGAGGCGGCTGCTGCCTAGCGAAGCGGGTAGGATGGATGGGCTACGGCAGAGGAGGGGTTGAAACCTCCCTGCACAAAGACTCAATTATTTAATTTGTTGGTGTTGATGAGCTATATGTGGTTAACTTTGCACTAGAGATTTCCTAATTGTTTACAACTGTCGCGCGTTTCTCCCTAGGGCAACTCTAGGGCGACACACTAGCCGCTGCCCCAAGCCCACTACCACAGGCCATCTTCGGCTGCCACCACCGTTGCTCCAGCGAGCGGTGGCGACCACAACTCCAGTGTCCAACAAGACTCCCCCTAGCAAATTCCTTCCCCTTCCTCCTCTACCCTTATTTACCTATGGCTCATGGCCATGAAGGTAGGTCGGCGTCGGAAAAGACGATTGGAGATGACCAGATTTGTGTCCTCTAGATCTAAATCTAGCGACCTCCACTCAGGATCTGCAATGCACTGGCGGCGCGCCACCTGGCAGGGCCACCCCGTGGGTGGGTTTCTTGACAGTGTTCCAGCGCGGGGCAGAATACCTTGCATGGTCGGTGTTTCCTCTGGGCCTGGGTCTGGTGCCCACAGCCTCGGATCTGGCACCACTAGGTGCTGGCGGGCACGGATGTGGTGGTGGCGCACCAGCAAGGAGCGGTGGCCGGTAAACGAGGATGCGGTGGTGAGTGGTGACGAACCAAGGCACGACGGCTGCTGGCTTGCGACGCACAAGGGCGTGTCCGTGTGGCAACTGGCAAGGCACCCCTCATGGCCGGCACTGCCCCTAGCTCCCACCGACCCCTGTTGCTAGTACAGCGGCATGGTGGCCGTGCTAGCGTGGCGGTGCTCCAGCGCGCGGCGTGCGACAGCGTCACGGGCCTCGCTCCTTGCCAGTGGCGTCCACGTGCTAGCATAGTGTAAACTCTTCGTCGTCTTCTTCAAATTCGACTTGCTGCGGTGCGGTCAATGGCTCACGTCTGCATTGGGGTCTAGCTAGCCTCTAGGCCAGCGGCATTGCTCCATGCATGAGCTCTGGGTGAAAGCTCAGCTCGCCATGCGGGTGGGCCAACATAGGTGATGTTCCGAGCACCAAGGCTCTGTTGAGGATTCTCAGGCTGCCGTCAGGTCTCTGGGCAGAAGCCCGCCTTACTTGCTCCTAAGGCCAGCGACGGTGATGCTCTTGGCATGACCTTCCTTGCTGAAGCTTCTCGTCCCTTATCGTCTGTTGTGGTCCGGCTCCATCCTTCCTCCTTGGTGCCCTTGTGCTCTGTTGCCAGCAGGTATCTGTTGCCACTGCCTTGCTCTGTTCATATCCTCCAAGTTACTTGATTACAACGCGGGTTCGGGACCATGATCCCCTCCAGTGAGCCATTGAAAGCGACGCACTGTCTTATCTTGCATCGACTCACAGCGAATGAAAAATTGAAGGGCAATACTAAGGTACATATTGTACCTCTCAGGAGGTAATATCTCCAATCAATCTGAGTCATTGATATTTTAGATTTTTTATGAATTTCTTAATACATTAAAAATTTCAGAAAAACAAAAAACATTCAATTGTATCCATAACGAGGGGAGGAGGGAATTTGCATGCGCGCATGCGACAAGGGGAAATCCTGGGAAGTCCTCGCTAATCACGTAGAAACGGAAGGCGGATTAACTTCGATTGCTATACATGCTACTAAATTATGTCATCTTGTAATATTGGCTAATATAATCTATTTTCATGGTGGATTATACGACATGACATGACACGTTATATGCATCAAATTGCTTATCGGATTTAAAAGTTATAAATAATAAAATGTTACTTGCACTAACACATACATATTGTCACGTACATACAAGCTAGCTAGCAACACGTACATGTTGTCACATACATACAAGCTAGCTAGCAACACGTACATGTTGTCACGTACAAGTACAAGCTAGCTAGCAAACTAGTACACATACACACACGCACGTACACATGCAAAGTCACGTCACGTACACACACATCAGTACACATACAAAATCAAGTATGGAAAAGATTTACGATATCAATCAAGAGATCATGCATGCATCAACCAAATCTTGTTTATATGTAAACTTTTCTTATTTATCATGTTTTATAAAATGAGAAATTAAATAAATATATATTTCATCTATAACCTCTTAGGAGGCAATAGGCGATCGTGACCATCCGATCAAAAGAAATGGACGGCTCACAGTTATTTGTATGTACCGCAGTAAAGCTCAAAATTGAATCCTCACAAAGCTGGGTTGCATTGCTCACAGGCCAGGAAAACCCATGAAAAAAAAGGATAGGATTACTCGGGTGCAGTCCTGTAGCAGTATATGTCGATTTTTTTTATGGTTCGCCTTGGTGTCTACGTGTTTAGCTTTTTGTCCACAAATCGACTCATCTACTGCGGATGCCAAACAGAAAGTGAAATGGAGCTTATTCTCACGCATAGTGAAACGGACTGCACGTCTCTCGCCCTACTCCTTCCTATATAATAATCATAATAACCGCAACACGCTTCATCAGCCTTCCTGGCACTGTGCTAGTGACAGGCCGGCGGCCGGGACGACGACGATGGGCAGGCCGCCGTGCGGCGACAAGCAGGTAGCGGTGAAGAAGGGGCCATGGACGCCGGAGGAGGACATCATCCTGGTCTCCTACATCCAGGAGCACGGCGCCCGCAACTGGCCATCCGTGGCCGTCAACACGGGCCTCATGCGCTGCTGCAAGAGCTGCCGCCTCCGCTGGACCAACTACCTCCGCCCCGGCATCCGGCGCGGCAACTTCACGCCCCACGAGGAAGGCGTCATCGTCCGCCTCCAGTCCCTGCTGGGCAACAGGTGGGCCGCCATTGCTTCTTACCTCCCGCAGCGAACCGACAACGACATCAAGAACCACTGGAACACCCACCTCAAGAAGAAGCTCAGCAAGCAGCAAGCCATCGGCGCCATCTTCGCGCCGCCGCCGCCTGCCCCCTCTGAACCTGCTTCCATCGTACTACCCATCGCCGCCAGCCATGACGTCGGCTGCCATCGTCAAGGTGACAGCTCCTCCTCGTCGGCGTACGCCTACAGCATGGGCAACATATCCAAGCTTCTCAACGGCTTCTTGATGCGCTCCCCGGCGCAGGACGACGCCTACAATATCAAGCCCTCCTCGGTCGTCACCGGCATCAACAACCCTTTGTTATCTTTCGACCACATGTCCGGCGGCGGTGCACTACCACCTATCTCCGACGTACCACCGCAGCAGCAGCAGCAGCAGCAGGATGAGGAGTTCAGGGGACACGGCGGTTACCATGATCCCAAGAGCTGGTTGTTCGACGACGAGGCCGTCGACCAGCTGATGGAGATCTCCGACGGCCGTTGCTCAGTTCCCATGCTGCTTTAGCTCCATGAAAAAGAAGCGAATATGATAGCCGATACACACATGAGTTGGATATGTTAATTTGTCGGTGCAAGTTAATTTAGGAGAAATTTACAAAAGTATGATGACATGAGAACAATACAGCATGTATTGTTCTTTAGTAGCTATTCAAAACTGACATGTGAGAGGCACCAACGATCTAGCTAGCTAGTTAGTGACGACACGTTACTTGTGGCCAGTCAGAAATCAGAAAATAAGGGATAGTAACAGGAATAAAGCAATTATTGCCAAATGGCATGTAAAGCATGTCATGAAGACGATGTAATTATATTACTTGTATTTGATATTTTTCCATGAAGGATCTGCAAAATATAAAATTGCAGAATCCTACATGTAGGATCTACTATACAAATTTCAGATCCTTAGATTAAGTTAAATTTATTTAAACTTTTATATTTAATCTAAACTATAAATGATGAAATGAGTCGATTCGACACATGTCTTAAATCTAAGATTTTCTGAAACTCACAATATCGAGCCCCAAAAAATCTACATATTTTATGTTTTCTGAAGTTGGAGCTCTACTAGATAGGAACACTGATTCAATATGCAAAACATGAGTTTTTTTTTTCTCTTTTTTATATTAAATAAACACGAGGCGTGCTCATTTTATGGATAGAGAAGGAACGACAGTACAATGGAGAACCCTATATGTTCTATGGATGGTTCACTCATAAAGAGAAAAGTTATACACAAATTAACATGACATATTTTAGCAAGTGCTTGGCACGTACGCCTGCTTCTACCTTCTTCGATTTTGATTATCGAAGCCTAACGCAGTAGTTCCATGTGGTCGAAAACTTTCGAGTTTCTCATTAATTTGTACATTCCCAAACAACAACGATTACCAAGGTATATGTATATGTATATAGTCGCAAAGCATTTTGAAGACTAGTAAGTTTTTACTATTATTGTGATTTAGGCCTATTTGGACATTGTGGTCTTACTAGTATCTAAGGGCATTGTGATCGTTTTTACTAGTTGTTAGTCCTAACTAAAAATTAATTGACCAAAAATTGGCTAACTACAATATTTTCTATATCTTCTGTGCACTCTATCAAATTTATGTGTTGTTACATCTATTATTTTTACCATCTTGTTATGTGACTTTGATTTATCCATTGAGAAATTGAATTGAAAAAAATGGCAACTTGAAACAATAATGATTTGAGCTTGAAACAATAATGATTTGAGCTAGAAAAAGTCATAAACATAAAAGTTGTAGAACTCGTCAAGATCTACAACTTTTATTTTGATCATTTCTTCATTCGACAAAGTGAGATAATTACATTGTCAACAAATTTTATATATATCTCTTATATTTTATGAAACTATGTGAAAGATAAGATTTATGAACAATGTTACCTTCACTTTGTCGAATAAAGAAACGATCAAAATAAAAGTTGTAGATATTGATGAGTTACACAATTTTGTTATTCAGGAGTTTTCCAGCTAAAATAATTAAAACTTTGAAAATGTTGTTTAAAGTACTCAATTTTTGAAATTCAAATTTTTATTTGATAAAACAAAGTCTCATGAAAAGATGACCAAAATAAAAATTGTAGAGCTTAGAAAGTAATAGAACATTGTAGATGATAATATTTTTATTTAAATTTATTTTGTCATAGAAGACTATGTTTTAATTTATCAAATTTGAAATTTGAATTTTTTGAATGACCTCAGATCAAATAATCTTGGATAGAGAAATAACTAAAATAAAAGTTGTAGACCTCGCAAAGTTATATAACTTTGTAGTCGGCAACTTTTGAATTTGAAATGATCTTGTCAAAAAAACTATTGTCGAATTTCCCACATTTGAAATTTAAAATTTTTAAAAAGCCTCAGATGGAGAAATAACCTAAATAAAAGTTGTAGATGTTAAAAAGTTATACAAATTTATAGTTGATAACCTTTTAATTTGTTTGACTATTAATGCCAAGGATTACTGTCACACATCAATTAAAGACGGTGACAACCTATAAGATCATTGAGCCAAAAGAGAGGCCCAAGGAAGACACAGGCGCCGCTAGTGGGCCCCACGGCCCGCCCTACGGGGGGCGTGGGGCGCCCGCATGAGGAGGGGCAGCGGCTGCCCTAGCCGCCGCCACCCGTGCCACGCACCCGGCGAAGCTAGGGGCGCAGCAGCTCCCCGCCATTGTCGCCGCCGTCGCCGCTAGTTACCTTTTTATTATTATTATTATTATTATTATTATTATTAATAAAAGAATTAAGATTAGGAAAATTGGAAAGTCCGCGTTTGATAAGGGCTTTTTCTGTTAGAGTCTAATCGAGACTATAAATAATAGGGGATTGTAATCGATTGAGATCAAAAAATAATTAAGAAATTCTATTATTCCAATCTCCCGCGCCTCCTCTCTCCTTCCTCCTTTCTCCCCTGCGTCGCCCCCTACTCCACACCGCGCTGCCGCCTGCAGCCCGCCGCCACCGCCCAACCCTAAGGCAGCCAGCCCTAGGGTGCTGCTGCCCTAGCGCCGCCCTCCCTCTTCCTCCTCCTCCCTCCAATCCACTAGCCCCAATCCGCCCTCTCTCTTCCTCCTTCCTCCAATCTACTAGCCCCAATCCAACCTCCCTCTTCCTCCCTCCAATCCACTAGCCCTAATCCGCCCTCTACTGCTTGTGTTACAACTAGTATTAGATGATCAGGAGGACACCATAGACTATACCTCCATTGATGAGATCAAGGCGATCCTCGACAGCTTCACCACTGCCTTCGTCGGAATGTGGATGAGTTGAAGCTGCCCCTCGACATTGTCGACAACCGCTTCAGTGCATTTTGAGATTGCGCGTCGCAGCAAGGTTGAAGATCGTCTTAATAAGATGGATCTACACCTCACCAATCTGGAGGCTCGCTTGTAGATCTTCGAGCGAGATCAGCAACCAGAAGGTCCAAGAGCATTCAGCACCATTCTCGCTTCGATCGCGAAGAAAGCCAGTGAGATCGCGGATATTGGGAGCAGCAGCCTCCACGACACCGACGAATGCATCCCGATGGCACCATTCGGACATGGCGCATTCTTCATCAAGGAGGAAGATGAGAAGATCGTTCGGGCACCCATGATCAACGTCCTTCCCGATGCTAAGGAGAACCATCTACCAGCCAAGGATCACAACAGTCCCATCAAGGAGCGTCAGTAGGTGCAGAGCGACTGCCAGTGAAGCATAGATTAGTAGAGAGCATCGACAGTAGTAGCAGCTCCCCTGGTAGCGATAGACAGGCTGGGCTAGCAACCTAGGTACATAACCCGGATATCTACTCGACTACTCCAATTTTTTATGGTTCTACAAACCTTATCTCTTGGATTTCGTGGATGGAAATTTTGTTCTATTTATATGAGGTGCCAGCAGAGCAGAAAGTACCTTATGCTGCTGTACATCAGACAGATAATGTTTTTGCTTATTTTATGCGAATTTCTACAAATGATTTACTACATAACTGGACAGATTTTTCTGAGTTATTGCGTCAGGAATTTTCACTAGGGCAGGGCGTAGAGGATAAAGCAAACCAAATGCTTCTGGATCTAAATAATTCAGATATTGGTAATGAGATGCGCCCTATCGTCTTTGTCTTGGAGGCTCCAGGTATACTCCAACCCACCTTAAGTATTGGTGCACCAAATTTGTTAGCACAGCTATGTCTGGCAACTTAGGAAGACGAAACTATAAAGATGATCGCTGAAACAATTTGACTGAATCAAGTGGCACTTTGGTGGACTTTAGAGAACAGTGTGATCTGCTACAAAGAAAGGTACTATATTTCAGTCACATCTGTATATTTACCTGAATTAATGGAAACTTAGGGCAAAAAATCACCTGAGTTATTTGTTGTGAGCTTCAATTATTGCACTACCTGTGATCTGATATCTGCTTTCTGATTAATATTTTATCACTGGATAAGTGACCAACTACGTGGATATCTTGGACAACTGTGATTTTTTTATGACAAAGGTCTTCAATTTGCTCAGATAGGTGGCATTAAAATTAACAGAAACAACTAGGATGATTTACTACTATCTCTGACTAACTTCACATCTGGTAAATCATTGCATGGTAGCATAGAGTTTTTTCATTGTTACCCACCTACTAGGAAGTCAGTTGTTATTTGTCGCCACATTCTAGGGGAGTTTGATATTATGGATATTCATATTTTCTACACACCACTAGAAGAGATGCATCAACTGCATATTGGGGGTCAATATCTCAGCAGCACTTATCTCATAGACCACTGGGATTGATGCAGTCCAGCACCCCATTCAGCCACTTTATTGATGGATACTTTGGTTCCTTCCACTATTGTTTTTTCTTCATTGCAGACGAGGATACAAATGATGCTAACTTGCTAACTACAAAGGTTAATTTCTCATCTAGCTATATGTGAATCAACAGGATCTAGCAAGCTTCACGGAAGGACACATTGCTTGGACTGAAATTCAGCATGAGGATGCACTGATCGGAGAAGGGAGAGTTATGTCACACGTCAAATGAAGAGAGTGACAAATTATAAGATCATTGGGCCAAAAGAGAGGCCCAAGGAGGACACAGACGTCGCTAGCGGGCCCCCGCTCTAGGGAGCAGCGGTGTGGGGGCGCCGCATGAGGAGGAGCAGTGGCTGCCCTAGCCGCCACCACTCCGTGCCGCGCACAGGGGGCGGAGGGGCCCACGCAGCCGCTCCCTGCCATTGTCGCCGCCGTTGCCGCTTGTTACCTTTTATTTTTATTATTATTTAATGAATTAAGATTAGGAAAACTAGAAAGTCCGTGTTCAATAAGGGCTTTTCTGTTAGAGTTCAACAGAACTATAAATAATAGGGGATTGTAATCAATTGAGATCAAGAAGTAATTGGACAAGTTCCCTTATTCCAATCTCCCGTGCCTCCTCTCTCCCCTGTGCCGCCCCCTGCTCCACGCCGCGCCACTGCCTGCAGCCCACCACTGCCGCCCAACCCTAGGGCAGCAAGCCCTAGGGCACCGCCGCCCCTAGCGCCGCCCCCCCTCCTCCCCCCCTCCAATCCACTAGCCCCAATCCACCTTCCTACAATTGCACTTGTTTTAGGATGCATGGAATATTTTTTTTCAAGTATATACTTATAAAAGGTACTTTTTAACCATGTGTGTTCCTCTTTAAAGTATCAAGCTTTCACATCAATCCACGCTCATTCTTAACTATGTGTTCTTTTCTTTCGCCGCCGCAAAACTAACCATACAACAACTAGTAGCTACCCTGGTCATATCATAACTATACGTGGAAGAGACTGGTGGAGATTGAGGTTAAATTTAGAGGGGGACAACACTAGAAAATACATGGTCTAGAGAGTGCCAGAATGTCCAATTCAAAGCTTCACTAGCAAAATATATGAAGATACTATAGCATCCTTTATAGAATTGCAAAAATGAGTAGAGGCCATGGTTACTATGGCCCTAGTGAGACATACTTTTAAATTTGTACATCATATATATCTTGAGCACAAAAGGACCTACCAACTAAATGACAGAAATTGAGTGGACAAGTTACTAATATGTAAAATGTTACTCGGACAACATGTTAACATGTAATCTATATCTATGTATCTTATATTTTTCAATGCCCATTAGCATTCTATCTCATATGCAAGCTGTTCACATCAGCATTTGCTAGCAAGTGATTATGGCAACCCATTAGCACATGCAATTTATCTTCCTTCAATCTATTTATAGGTCTCATTTGGCATGGCTTCTTCACTGGCTTCAGGAGCCGCTTGGAGTCATTTTGCGTCAAATAGGGTAAAACAAGCTTCACTCAGAAAATCTCTTAAATCTGCTTTGACAGAGGTTTGATATGGATGAAACTGAAATAGTAGCTTCGCCTCGTTTCACCTTGTCCTCACCATGCATAGTGCACCTTGTCCTCGCCATGCATAGTGTTACTCGGTAGCCTAATTTGAGGAGCTCTACATATATTGGAGCTGTTTTGCCAATTAATTTGTCGAAACAGCTCCAACTCTAACAATGGAGCTATTAGTGGAGCTAAAACAAAGAAAAAAAAAACTTGGCTTCACTAATGAACTGAAGCCATGCCAAACGGGGACCCACATCATTCACTAATATACATCTAGTAGTCCATATCAGCGTACTACATATCATCTACTAATATGTGTTCTGATATTTATCTGTTTATGTAAATAAATATAAGTAGTATATTTTCATTCCAAATCATCTATCATTTCTGTCGCAACGCGCGGACAGCCCACCCAATTATGATTCCAGAATAAGACTTCAGTAAAAAAATTAAAAAAAAATCAGTGAGCAGTAATGGTCATCTCCGGTGTGAATGCTTGTGTGCCGACTGAGGTGGACCGATCGTGATTGGAGAGAAAAGGGCTTTTGGATGGCTCTGTGTGCGGACGAAATTAAAAGTCTTATAATAACCTAGGAGTAATTACGGAGTACTACGTCATATCATCTAGTGCTACTCTCCAAATTAGGAACACACTAGTAGTTCTACGTCATATCATCTTGTGCTACGCTCCAAATTAGGAACACATGCACTATATTAAATGAAAGAGGAGTCGATCTGATACCACCCACCATTTTATCACGTGTGGACGTGTGGTCGACCACCCATATGCGTACTACTACTACTGTTAGTAGAATTGGACTGTTTCTTGTTTTTGACGACCCATGTCAACTAGCTAGTCGTCGTGGAGACGTGGAGGCTTGTGTTTTGTCAATTTCTTTGTTTAATTAGACATTGCCGCGGGGTTAAAAGACCAAATAAAATGTACTAATTAACGATGATAGGTTATCGTAATCCATCATGTCTCCTAGTATAGCCATATGAATGTGTGCTCATCTCGGATTTTTACCACAACTTCAATTGTAGCCACTTCATCCGAAAACAATGATGGAGCTGTAGCACTTAATTTTGTTCCAGAAATAAAGAATACAAATTGAGCTTCGATCTAGGTAAGTTACTACATACCCCTCCATTCAACCCTGTCCGTTTGTTAATAATGTCTCTGTTTTTAGTTACAGGTTATATTAGGTTTGTCGTAAGTTAAACATTTGTATCTTCAGTTATTGGTTTTAAAAAAATCTTTATAGGTTCATAAGATAAATTTATCTTTTAGAGTTACTATAAAAATATTTTATGATATATATAACTAGAAGATTCCTCGCGTGTTGCCGCTGCAATCACTTAAGAATTTCGAATCAAATTAAGTGAAAATAGCATAGATAGCTTGCATTAATAAGTTGAAATTAGTGGGATGACATAGCTAATTAGTGGAAAATGATGTGAATAATTAGTGGAATATGATGTGGATTGCTTGCATGTCTAGATAGAACTTATAGTGGGGATTGACTTTATAAGAGATATAGATTCATAGGCTATAAACTATAAGGGATTTTTTTAAGTAAATTGTCAAAGATAGTAATGTTTGTCTTAGAACAAACATAATATGCATATGTAAAAAAAGAATGGAGGGAATACGCCCAAGACTTGAGGTGCGCCGCTTAAGTGAGGTTTATTGCCTTTCTTTCTCCTCATCAACATTAATTTGTCTTAGAATATTAATGCCTAGGATTGCACTTGTTTTAGGATGCACATGGGGTATTTTTTTTTTCTTTGGCCATTGGCCATATATATATACTTATAAGGTACTCCCTCCATTCATTTATATCCTTTGTCTAAGTTTTTGGCCCAATGACTAAAGAGTAGAATAAAAACACTCAATTTATATTTAATCATAGCTAGTAAGCAGCAAAGAGACAATAAATATAGATAAGAAACAACTAATGAGCAACAAAGAGACAATTAATATAGCCAAGTGGTAGTCAAATGAGCAGCAAATTAAGGAGCAATAAATGTAGGCAAGTCCTAAGATAATAAGAAGAAGATTTTTGAATAAAAGGTTTTTATTTAGATGAAGGAGATAAATGAACGAAGAGAGTACTTTTTAACCATATGTGTTCTTCTTGAAAGTACCAAGCTTGCACATCAATCCACGTTCATTCTTAACTATGCATGTGTTCTTTTCTTTGACAGCAAAACTAACCATACAACAACTAGTAGCTACCCTGGTCATATCATAACTACGTGGAACTTAGAAATCCATAAGTAAACACACAACGGTGTAGTACTACCTCATCAGGTCATAAACATGGCATATATACATTTTGGATCGAAGACAGTGGTGGAGATTGAAGTTAAATTTAGAGGGGGCCAACACTAGAAAATACAAGGTTAAATTTAGAGAGTGCCGAATGGCCAATTCAAAGCTTCACTAGCAAAATATACGAAGATACTATAGCATCCTTTATAGAATTGCAAAAATGAGAAGAGGACATGCATGGTCACTATGGCCCTACTGAGCACACATATAGACATACTTTTTAATTTGGTAAAAAGGAATGGAGGGAATATACGCCCAAGACGTGAGGTGCTCCGCTTAATTGAGGTTTATTGCCTTTCTTTCTCCTCATCAACATTAATTTGTCTTGGAGTATTAATGCTTAGGATTGCAGTACTTGTGTTAGGATGCATGAAGTACTTTTTCTTGCCAAATCTATAACTCCTATAATCTTAACCTCCACTAAGTAATTCTCTTGCTTCTGATTGGTTAAGACTTTAAAAGTGATGTCAGCTAACATCATCAAAGGAGTTATCTCCACTAAGGCATATTTATCTCCCACTAGCTTTTTTTAAATAGAAAAAAGGTCGTAGCACCTAAACCAAGTATCGTAATTAAAATCCAATTGCACTATGGTATTCCTCATAATAAACTCTTCAAAATAAGACCCCTATGGATATATTTTGATACTTTAAACCATCTCTAAGCAAAAACCTGTTTGTAAACAAAAACTAGCAAAACTGTATATCACATAGATTACATGTGGTCCTCCGCATGTGGTCCTCCGAAACATGCATAATTTTATGAACAAAAACTTCTAGAATTTTGGGAGGGGGATGACTCTCAGGTATAGTAGGATTGGAGGTTTGGGTAGATCGATGAGATTTTGGTGATGCCTAGTTCAAATAATCTATACTATGTATATCAATACACTACTACAGGGAGGGGCTTTAATCCCGGGCTATAAGGGCCTTTAGTCCCGGCTCAGGAGCTGGGACTAAGAAATCAGGACTAAATGTCCCACTTTTAGTCCTGATTTCAAGGCTCGGGACTAAAGGTCGACTTTTAGTCCCGGTTGGTAATACCAACCGGGACTAAAAACGCGGCGCTTGTGCTCGCCACTGGCCGCCACTTTTAGTCCTGGTTGGTATTACCAACCGGGACTAAAAGTGTTTTTTTTCTTTTTTTCTTTTCTTCCAATTTATCATTCATTTAGGGTTTATAATTACCTTATATTTTCCAAATGCATATTGTTCGTTGCTAATTTATATATACGCGCACCTATAATTTAGACAAGTATTATGAATAAAGTATTTACAACATAAGTAAACTATGTATACGCGCACCTATAAATATATACATATGTATAGCTCCATAATAAAGTATTTACACAAGCATCATGAATAAAGTATTTACAACATAAGTGTTTTCCACCACTCATACATCGTACAAATGTTCGTCTGGGTTTGGTTTCATTGGTTCGTCAGGGTTAAAGTAGAACTCGGCGCCGGCCTTGAGGACTTGGTCGTTAAGAAATCCTGCGATATTATCTCTTGAATTCCTTTGAGACGGACCGTATCTAAGACTTGTTCTTTCAACCATGTCTCCTTCAATAGACATTAAAGAAAAAGTATTAATATACATAAGATTTATTAAGTAGCAATAAATAAGTAGAATGAAATTATTTTATATATATGTTACATACTTTTAGGCTCTCTAGATTAGTTTTTTTATATAGACCGTTAGAAACTCGCAAACGTAGTAGCCACATAAATTGTTGTCGGTGGCTGCCGTAGAATCCATCAGCAGTTGGATAGGATCCGAAAGTGGCGCTTTCAGATCCGGACGGTGTTTCTACACGAACCAAGCCCAAACCCTAGCCAACAATTGAATCGTTATTAATTAACTATTGTCGATTTAAAGAGCAGAAATAAATATTTAAAGTCCGGTTACCCCCGGATAATATCTATCATATCTTGATAATCTCCCCTGTGGTTTTTCTCAACGAGTCATAGATTACCAAATGACTTTGGAAGAGATCAATGACAATCAGTATCCAGTAATAGTTATATTTGTTTATAGAGTTAACATATATATCTTTTTTGTTGAATTGAGTAAGTTAAATAATCTAAATATACATACGATAAGAACACTTACCTAAAGTTATAGGGAAAGAGTATATATCTTTTTGTTCTTTTGGTTGATCAAGAACTTTCATAGATTTCTCTCCATTTGAATTCTTCATAAAACAAAGGGGGTCTTGGTCTTTGAATATGATATATAGATCAACGAAAACAATCTCCTTGTTGGTTTTAACTTTGAGGTACCTCATCATGTCTCTGCATATGTATAGCAGGTGTTAGTAATTAGTTATACATATACGTGATATGTTACAGTGAGATTATTAAAAGAAAGAATAACATACAAAAGGCAGAAGCAACTAATTAGAGATTTGTCTAGAGCGTCCATGTGGCATAGTTGGTGTAACTCATTAAATTGAACATAAATAATATCATCGCCATGGAAGTAATGATAGTCTCTAATTCGAATGCAAATATAGTCATCTGCTTTTCTGCCACACGCTGCGATGTACCACTGGTTTAGAAAGTACATTTGCGTACCAAGTTTGCTGAGGGCCGCAGGGTTGTATAGACTCTTGTCATATGCATATTCCTTTTTCCAATGATCAATTTCCGGAGCACTTTCAATTGGTGCTCCACTGAGCATTTGGGCCAAGCTAAGAGCAGTTTCGCAAAAAATTCATCAAGTTGTTCAATATTTAAATCTCGGTATATGTTCTAGCATGTTGATGTTTGAACCATATTCATTCCCAATGACTAGCGGGGGCACTGATTGCTTTGATTGTTCCCCGAGCTGTGCGACACCCTTTCATGCTCTTTTCTCTTTCTTCTTCTCTTCTTCAATAGATTTGCTAAGAGTGCGATCATAAGCTGATAGTGATGATGAATCCTTACGAGCCTCACGTATCTTTTTCTGGTGAGCGTCAACCCTTTGCCGTAGCATTTCTGGTCGTACTAAGAGGTACGGCTTCTCAGGGTTTCTCTTCGCCTCTCTTTCATCCTTTAGTTTTTTGAAAAAATTGTCCACATCTGACTTTACTAAAGCATCTATTTCTGTGGCAGTCTATTCATAGGGACAGCTTCTGAGGAATAATAGTTAGTTTTGTTCCTGAGGCTTTCTTCTTCGGCAGCGGGGCAGCCGACGCCTTTGTTTGTGTGGCAGGCCTCTTCTTTAGCGGTGGGTCCACCGGTTTGGGCGCTGGAGCCACGCGTGGAGGCGATGGGGCGACCGGTGGCGGCGTTGGAGCCCAAGGTGGAGGCGATGGGGCGGTTGGTGGCGGCGTTGGAGCCCGAGGTGGAGGTGATGGGGCGGCCAGTGGCGGCGTTGGAGCCCGAGGTGGAGGCGATGGAGTGGCCGGTGGCGGCATTGCAGCCCGAGGTGGCGTTGGAGCATGGTGTGGAAATTGAGGGGATGCAGCCGTGTCTTCCTTCGCATCGTCATCACCCACAAGCACTATGACATGTTAGTGACCAGCTGTGAAAACAACGAGGTATATGAAAAATCTGCTAATTAAGCCAATACAAATTAAAGTTAGTGAATAAATGTATCGTCAACTTTCATCTGCACCTAGGGTTAGGTTGACAATGAGGAGGTGGTGGTGGATTACTAGGTGATGCCCTAGGAATAATGATATAGCGCTTGCGCCAATAAATAAATGTCTTCTCCGCTTCTCCTAGAGTCTTCTCCCTATCACCTCCTTCAATCTCGAGCTGCACATTGCTGAAACCTTTGACAACTCTATCCACCGAGACACTAGCATATCCTGCTGGAATTTTTGCCCCATGGCATCTTGGTGTCTTTGTAGGGTCGATAGGAGTGTCGGTGTTTAACCATCGATAGCCTGCCATGGGGTTCCCGTAGCAGTTGATTCAGATCTCGGCGAATACTAGAACTTGGCGGTTTCGCAAGAGACACTCAGTTTATCCTGGTTCGGGCCCTCGTCGTTGAGTAAAAGCCCTACTCCAGTCGGTCTTGGCCTTTTGCATTGGATTAATGTATGATTATGTGTTGTTACAATGAGGGTGCTCGGGCTCCTTTTTATGAGAGAAAGGAGCTAGAGTTTTAGTTTTAATCCTAGTCGGACTAGTAGAGAGAGTTCTGTTCCTATTACAGAAGTTACTTTCTATCTGTCTAACTAGGATAGGATGTCTTCTACTCGGAATCGGTCCTCTCGCCTCTGTCTTGCAGGTCCGTCCTGACGAAAATCATGTTGATAGGGAACCGTCTCGGTCCCGCATCGACAAGCCCCCAAGCATTTCGAAGTAGAGCTCGGGAGACGACTTGTTTCTTGAGTGATGATTTGAAGTGGTCTTTTTGGAGACTTCTCTTCTCTTGTTGTGCACCGTAGGTGCACTCATTGAGTGTAGCCCCCGAGCGTCTTGCTATTTATTTATAAATAGCCGGAGGATCTCGAGAAAAATAGGAAAAAAGTTGAGGGTGTATACCCTGCAGCCCCCGAGCCTTCGACCGAGTTGTTTTTCTTAAAAGAAGTCGGATGATGGCTTTCGATCTTTTGGGTTTTATCTGAGTGCTTCTTTTCATTATGCACTGTAGGTGCACTCATTGAGTGTAGCCCCCGAGCCTCTTGCTATTTGGAACAAAGAGATAGAGGGTCTTGAGGAGAAAGTGGATTGATGCTGTCGCCCCCGAGCTTTTTCTGAGTTCTTTTTGTGGAGGAATCGGACAAAGGCTCGTGACTCTCTTTTGCTGATTTATCCTTTACTGTCCTTTGTGTCTGCTCTTTTATGATTGGGCGTTGGCAGCTGGTGCAATAAAAGCTGTACGCTTTTACTGTGAGGGAATATTCTCAGGATATGCTTCTTTACTGCACTATTTACTGTCCTCCTTTAAGTCTTGTCAGTGTTTCTCTGTTTGGGTGAACTTGGTCTATGTACGCCGCTCTTGTCCTATAAATAGGTCTTCTCCCTTGGTTGTTTTCAGGACCTTGAAGTGTGCTGCCTTCTGTTCTTGTGAAGATGATTGTTTGTGAAATGGATCAGCCCCCGGGCTTCTTTCTTTTTCTTCCAGTATGGCCTCTTTAGTGGGTAGGAGAATTCTTGAGATAGGGATTAGAGGCAGACTAGTCCCGCAGTAGCATTGTGGTTAGAGGCTCGTTCAGGTAGGTAGAAGAAGTCTTGAGATGTGCCCTGTACTGGGTCATTTTACAGTCTCATTTCTTCTTTTCCACACTGCCAGGCATCTGTCCTGTGCAGTAAAACTACTGAGCCGCATGGGCCTTCGGCTGTCCAGTGCAAATCGGCAGCCGCCCAACACAGAGCTGGAAGCCTCTTGTTCACATGGGGTGCGATTCAACTTGTGGCTGGAGAGGCCCGATGTGATGCTTGAGAAACCAGTGCTACTGATGGCGAATCTTGATGCACTGTGTTGGTGTATCTAGGTTGCTTTGGATCTGCTCGGCAACAGCTATATCTTAGTTGTCTGGGGATTCTGCATAGTTGTTTTCTATGGCAGAATTCTACGGGGTTCCTTGTAGCTGTTGCTTTAGGGTCTGTTTGGTTGAGCTGTAGCTTTTGCAAAAGCTGCTGTGAGTTGTGGGCTGTCAAAAAGCAGCTGTTGGAAAGCTGCTGTGGGAAAAGCAGAAGTCCGTTTGGTTAGAGTTGCTGTAGCTTTTGAAAAGGCGATGCGAACTGTAATGTTCATGAAGGCCTGTGCGACTGTTTATATGCAAATTGCTTGTAGAAAACTAATATTTCTACTAAATTTCATGTAAATGACTATTTTGAAAAGGAAAAAATTATAAGTTTTCTATCCATCAAAGTGATATGGCCCATGCATTAGATGCAACTTTTGTTAGAAAAGGGCAAATACTATGTTATTCATTGATTCACTATAAATAGCAATTTTAGAAAAAAAATTAAATTTTTGAAGTGTTGCACAAACCTTTACTGTCCATATAAGCAGGTCGATATAAAAGAAGCTAACTTGGTCCAGCATCTCAAATTTCCAAATGTGTATCAAATTTACCAAACTTTGAAGCTTTAGATCTCTTAAACTATTGTGAATTTGATCTCTCCCATTGAACCAAACTTCTAGAGTCATATATGAAGAACAAATTTGATTAAGGTCAAATGAGATTCTTACATGCAAAATTGAGAGAAATTTGGGAAAGAAGAGAGCTGGCCAAGATTGCTGCTCGTCGGAACTCTTGCTACATACATGTTGGTTACTGCATGCTGGTTCAGTTCACCGACGGACTGCTCCTGCTCGTGGCCTCCTGCTCGCCTGCGACCATTAGGCCGTGCCCATGAGGCCGCGCGGCAAGCTCCGCCAGGCACCCACGAGGGGGTAGCGGCAGCTGCTCGTCGGAGAGGGAGCCACGCCAGCCTGGGAGATGGAGAGGCCACCAAGGAAGGCCGCGTCACCTGCCAGGGAACTCCGCGCAGCCTGCCGGGGAAGGCTATGCCGCCGTTGAGGAGGGCCGTGCCACTGCTTTCGGGGCTCGTCGGCTGGATCACGGCCATCCAGCGGCACTGCTCCGTTTGGCAGGGCTCCATCGAGAGGTTGCTGCTGCTACTCCTACACTGCACTCCGTCGAGAAGAGGACGGGGCAGAGCTCATGTGTGGTGGATCTTTCCCACGCCGGAGCTCACCCGCGCTCGCTTGATGGAGGCCGCGGAGGGCTCTCCCTCGCGGACGGGGAAGGAGACCACGCGGACAGGAAAGAAAAAGAAGAATCGAACCGGTACGTAACATAATGAGTGGCAGGTGGGTAATTTTTTCTCCCAAAAGCAGCTGAAAGCAGGGTGAAAGGTGCTTTTAGTTTTGTACTAGAGCAAAAGTAGCTTTTGGTCTAAAGCGATTCTTTGCTTTTAACCCCTTTGATTTGGCTTTTGGCTTTTGTAAAAGCAAAAGCAAGTTGGAAGCCCAACCAAACAGACCCTTAGTTTTCTTCTGAATTCGATAGGTCTTGTAAGACTTGTATCCTTGTATCTTGATGAAAGTATGAGTTCTTATCTGAGTCGGAGTTGTTTGAGATTGGATTGCTGGTTGTCTGCCTTCGTGCCGACTTGTTGTTTGAAAAACTGGTTGTCTGCCTTCGTGCTGACTTGTTCTAGTATTTGTGTTCTGGTTGTCTGCCTTCGTGCCGACTTGTTCTTGCGATACTGGCTTCAATCGTGCTGGGTTCTTTGCTTTCCTTGTAATGAGACCGTATGTTACCGTTGGCCAGTAACGGGATTGAGACCATTATCCTAGATTTTACTGGGCCTTTCCGTTATTACATCATGTATCCGTTGGCCTTTTTACCGTTGCCTTGTTGAATGGGCCCTAAGCTAGGCCCTTTATCTGCTTATAAATTGGAGGTTCGAGGTAACTGTTCTTCTCCTTCGCTTCGCCTTCGCATCTTGAAACCCTAGAAAAAAATCTCCAATCTCGTTGCTCGTCCTTGCTTCTTGCTCCTTCTTCAGCTCTCGTAGTTTGGTCGTTGCATGGGGAGGAAGAAGACTGCGAGCAAGAAGCCGGCTGTTGACAAGCCTGTTCTTGAAGAGGAGGTTGACGAGCTGCTGAATCCCGAGTTCGCTACAATGAAGGCGACGGCGAAATCGTTCCCGGCTCCAACTACCCAGGAGAAGCATCTGGTTGAGCTGGAGGAGTGGGGGATGATCCAGTCCAAGGAGTTGGCTGGTTGGTCTGCGCCTGGTGAGCATCGTGTTCCTGTCCCCTGCCCCGGGGAGACTGACCTCTTTATTTCTTTTATCCGCGTCGGACTTTGCCTTCCGACGTGCACTTTTCTTCACAACTTTCTTCGCTTTTTCTGTGTCTCTCTTCATGATCTCACTCCAAATGGGATCCTCCACCTCTCCATCTTTGTTCACTTCTGCGAGACTTTCCTTGGCATCCCCCTGCTTTGAATCTATTTCGTTTTCTTTTCCGTCTTAAGCCGCAGCCCCATTTGGATTTGATCCATGCCCTTGGTGGATGTGGGATCCAGTTTCGATAGGGGCGTAAGTCGAGCCATTGTTTTGAGTATGATCTTGTTGAGTCCGTGAAGGATTGGCGCTCCGAGTGGTTTTATGCTGGCAACCTTGATGGTGGTGCTGCTGCCCAGCTCTTGAAACCTACTCTAGAGTTCCGCCTGTTCCTAATGATCGGTGGGAGAAGGAGCAGCTTAGCGCTGCCGAGTTGTCACTGCTTCAGCCGCTCTTTAACAGGATTAGCTACCTGAAGCAGAACGGCTTGTCAAGCTTTGCTATAGTGGCTAGTTATCTTCGTCGCCGAGTACAGCCTTTGAAGGCTCGGGAGCATCTTGGCTTCGAGTACTCTGGTGCCGAGGATCCATCTCGGATGGTGGCCACTATCGAGTTGTCTGAAGATGAGGTGTTTCTGCACCTCAAGAAGATTTTGAAAGGGGCCATGGTGGTCCCAACGACTAGATTTGAATATTCTGCCGACAATCCTCCCCCTGCTGTAAGTCTTCTTGGTTTCTTTTGTTTTTATGGTTCCGAGTACTTTTGATTCGTTCTGACTTATTTTCATGTCTTTGTAGCCTTTTGGCAGGGATTTTAATGTTGATGCATCTCTCTTTGTTGATGGAGAGATTGCTCCTCTTCCGGCTCCTCCGGCTGTTAGCCATAAAGTGGTTGATGGCCAAGTTGTTTTGCCGGGGGTTTCTAAAAAGGAACCCACCCTTCAGTACGCTCCCTACCAGCCGGTGTCCCTCCCCCGAGTTACTCGCTCTGGTGGGAAGTGGCCTGCGCCTGGTGGGACTTCTTCTTCTGCGCCATAGAAACAGGCGCGTTCTTCTTCTCCTCATCCCTCAGGTAACATTCTGATAGGTGAGAAATTTTTTTAATCCATCTTGTTTGATTTTTTGTGAGTAGTCTTAATTCTTCTTTCTTTATAGATGGCAATACAGTCCTTCTTTTTGAAGATGAGACTGAAGATGTTGATGATTCTCCTCTTCTTTGTCGGTATGTTCTGCTTCTTGACTTTTTATGATCTAGAGTAGAATTTTCTTCTATTTATTGATTCCTAGCTTTGTTTCTGCAGCCCCCGGGGAACTTCTCTTCTTCCCCGGATTTGGGGACCTTGCCGGGTCCTCCTCCTTCTACTGCCGAGTTGTTGGCAGGCCTGAACGAGGTCATGCCGCCTCTGCCTTCTCGTCCTCTTCTTGCTCTCCGGCGTGCTCCCCGGTAAGGGTTTCTCTTTATGAGTTCTTTTTTCCTCCTTTTGTTTCTTTTGTCTTAGCTTTTGTCTTTGTAGGCCATCTTTTGTGGTTCCTTCGACTCTGGCTTTTGATTCAGAGAAGACCGCGAGTGCGGAAGTTGCGGGTCAGGTGTCTTCTGCGCCTGATCCTCATCCAGCCGTGGGGTCGACCCTGGTGGTGGTAGCTGCCTCCTCTGCGGCTGCGACTTATTCGCTTCCAGTTGTGGAAGTTGTCACGGCTGCCACTCCGGGGGGAGAGCATTTACCTCTTGCTCAGCCCCTGACTTCTTCTCGTCCCCGGTTTGGATGTTCTTCCCCTTCGTCTCCTCCTCTTGCTCACTGGGATATGATTCGTGATATGAAGTTGGTGCAGTAATTGGAGGCGGAGTTTGATCCGAGTTCTCGCCTGCGAGGACTTGAATCTGAATAAAGTTTTGTTCAGGCTTCAGTTCATTCTTTTGCTCAACGATTCCAGGTAAGTTCTCTGTTTGTACTTTATCTGTTGTTTTGGATTTTTTCTGATTTCTTCCTTCTTTTGGTTGTAGAACTATGTCAGTGATTCTGACCTCTTTTTGGCTCGACTGAGTCACAAAAAAGTTGTTGGAAGAGCTGGCTTCTTTGGAGTCTGAGCTTGATGCTGAGCGTGAGGGACGCCAGTTATCAGAGAGTGCTCTGCGGGCTCAGATTGTTGAGGCTAAGCAGCAGAAGTCGGTTGCTGTTGATGCTGAGAAGAATTCTTCGAGGAAGCTAAAAATTCTCAACAATGATTTCCAAGGTACTTTTCTGCTACCTTTATGCTTGTCTACTTGGTATTATTTCTTGGCTGACTTCTTTTTGTTTGTTTTTGAAGCTTTGAAGAAGTACTCTGAGGAGACTGAGGCTTTGAAGCTTGAGGTGAAGACCTTCCGCAACGAGTCAGAGAAGGTAAAAGAAAATGCTGAAGAAGTCCTTGCCGGAGCTCAGCTGATTAGGCGCGATGCTGATCGAGATCTTTTGCAGGCCAACGCATCAGTAGAAGACTTGTCGGCTCGTCTGAAGGCTTTGGAGGAGAAATGGTCAGCCCTTTGGAACTCTATCCGGAGGCTTGCTGACATGCTGAGGAAGCCTGAGGATGCCGGCCTGACCTGGGTTCAATTTCTTTCTCTGTTGTCCACCCGAGTCGTTGGCCTTGTTAAAGAGGGAATTCAAATCGGCGTCCAAGGTGTCTTGGGGCGAATTCGGTTGATTGACCCGAATTTGCCTCTTGAGAGGGTCTTGGATGGTGCAGAGACCCCTGAGGCTGAACAAGCCCTTTCCCAAGCTGAAGCTGCCGTCCTGGGTTTAGCCCAGCAATTTGTCGAACTTGTAGAAATAGATGTTGTAGTTGTGGGTGGTAACCCACAGTAGTCTTTGATTGTAAAGATACTTTGTGCCTTTCTGAGGCTTTTTGAATGAAAACCTTTTGCCTTGACCTTTGATTTGTTCTCGATCATGGACCAATGTACGAGTTGGGTGCATTGTATTTACTTGCATCTGAATGGATGTCTGAATATTCCGTTTTCATCTGAGTTCTGTTAGTTTTAGAAGTCGGGGTAGGTCGAGCTTGTTTCTTGCTCTCATCTAGGTCTGAGAAGACGCTAGGATATTTTGGACCGTGGGCCCTCATCCGAGTTCTGTAATCTAGAAGTCGGGATAGGTCGAGCTATCTTTGCTCTCATCTAGGTCTGAAAAGATGCTAGGATATTTCGGACCATGGGTCCTCATCCAAGTTCTGTAGTCTAGAAGTCGGGATAGGTCGAGCTATCTTTGCTCTCATCTAGGTGTGAAAAGATGCTAGGATATTTCGGACCGTGGGCCCTTATCCGAGTTCTGTAATCTAGAAGTCGGGATAGGTCGAGCTATCTTTGCTCTCATCTAGGTCTGAAAAGACGCTAGGATATTTCGGACCGTGGGCCCTCATCCGAGTTCTGTAATCTAGAAGTCGGGATAGGTCGAGCTCTCTATTGGCTCTCATCTAGGTCTGAAAAGACGCTAGGATATTTCAGACCGTAGGCCCTCATCCGGGTTCTGTAGTCTAGAAGTCGGGATAGATCGAGCTCTCTATTGGCTCTCATCTAGGTCTGAAAAGACGCTAGGATATTTCGGACCGTAGGCCCTCATCCAAGTTCTGTAGTCTAGAAGTCAGGATAGGTCGAGCTATCTTTGCTCTCATCTAGGTCTGAAAAGACGCTAGGATATTTCGGACCGTAGGCCCTCATCCGAAGTTTACGTAGTCTAGAAGTCGGGATAGGTCGAGCTATCTTTGCTCTCATCTAGGTCTGAAAAGACGCTTGGATATTTGCAAATTTCTTCTTGATGAACGGATGGAATTTTATTAAAAACTGGTAATACAGATTACAGTGTCCTTGTGTTTATGCAAAGAATCGTCGTAATTGGGAGATGTGCCATGAGTTCTTTATTGGTAATCCGTCTTCTGTCATTAATTCGTAAGAACCCGGTCCCGTTACTCTTGCTACTATGAAAGGATCTTCCCAAGGAGTAAGAAGTTTGTGTCTTTCGTCTGGTTTTTGGATTCTTCGGAGGACTAGGTCTCCGGCTTGTAAGGTTCTTGGTTGAATGCTTTTGTCATAATGTCTTCTTAATCCTTGCATGTATCTTGCTGATTGTAATGTTGCGTTGATTCTGACTTCTTCTATACTGTCGATTTCTAGCTGTCTTGTTTCCTCTGCCTCTCCTTTGTTATATTGTTCAATCTTAGGAGAAGTCCAGATTAAATCTACTGGTAGTACAGCTTCTGATCCATATACCAAGAAGAAAGGTGAGTAGCCAGTTGCTCTGCTTTTTTGAGTTCTTAGTCCCCAGACTACTTTTGGTAGCTCGTCTATCTACTTTGATCCATAATATTTGAGATATTCATATAATCTTGGTTTTAAACCGGCCAAGATGAGGCCGTTGGCCCTCTCGACTTGTCCGTTTGCTTGTGGATGAGCGACTGATGCGTAGTCTATGCTGAATCCACAATCTTGTGCCTAACTTTTGAATTCATTGGCTGCGAAAGGTGATCCAAGATCTGTGATTATTCTATTTGGCATTCTAAATCTGTGCATGATATCTTGGATAAATTCCTGTGCTTTTGCTGAACTGTATTTTACCAAAGGCTTGTATTCTATCTATTTGGTAAACTTATTGATAGCCACGAAGATGTACTCGAACCCTCCTTTTGATTTTTTGAGTAGTCGAACTTGATCAAGTCCCCAGCATGAAAAAGGCCATGCGGGTGGGATGCATATTAAGTTATGAGCTAGAACATGAGCTTGTCTTGCGAACATTCAGCAATTTTTGCGGTGTCTGACTAGTTCTTCGGCATTCTTTAATGCGGTTGGCCAATAAAATCCTGATCTGAAAGATTTTCCGACTAGTGTTCTTGAAGATGCATGATTTCCACAGCATCCGGAGTGCATTTCTAATAATATCTCTTTTCCCTTTGACGTTGGGACACATTTTAGTAGTACTCGATGATGCGGCTCTTTTGTAGAGATTGTTTCCCACTAGTACATAGTTTTTTGCTTCTTCGATGATCCGAGTTGCTTCGTCTTGTTGTCCGGCAACTTTTTTCTTTGATGTAATCTATGAATACTTGCATCCAAGTTGAGTTATCTCGAACCGATTATTAAGATTTACTCTTGTTCATTCTTATCTGCCTCATTTGGGGTTTTTGATGGAAGGTTTGGTTATTTCTTTGACGAATATCCCAGCTGGCACTTTTGCTCTGTCTGAGCCAAGTTTGGCTAGTACATCAGCGGCGACATTGGAGTCCCATAGTATATGATGGATCTCTAGTCCCTAGAAATTTTTCTCGAGTTTTCGTATTTCTGCACAATAAGCGTCCATGTTCTCTTTGGTGCAATCCTAATCTTTATTTACTTGGTTGACCACTACGACTGAATCTCCGTAGACGAGTAGTCTTTTGATTCCTAGTGAAGTTGCAACTTGTAGGCCATGAATAAGAGCTTTATATTCTGCTTCGTTGTTAGTGGCTTGCCATAGAATTTGCAGAACATATTTGAGTTGTCTTCCATCTGGCGCAATGAGTAATACTCCTGCTGCTGCCCCTCCTAGTTTCAAAGATCCATCGAAGTACATTTTCCAATGGTCTAGGATGGCGTTTAGAGTGGGTTGTTGTATTTCAGTCCATTCTGCAATGAAGTCGGTCAGTGCTTAGGATTTGATTGCCTTCCTTGGGGTGAATTCTATTTTGAGTGCTCCGAGTTCAACTATCCATTTTGAGATTCTTCCTGTTGAATTCCGATTTCTTAGGATATCTCTGAGTGGAAAATCTGTTACGATGATGATCTTGTGTGCTTCGAAGTAGTGCCTGAGCTTCCTTAATGTTATTAAGATTGCGTAGAGTAGTTTTTTGTACATGGGGATATCTCACTTTTGATATTATGAGTACTTCACTTATGTAGTAGACTAGTCTCCGGACTTTGTAGATGTGTCCTTGCTCTTTTCTTTCGACTACGATGGCAGTTCTTACCACTGAAGTAGTTGCGGTGGACGTAAAGCATGAGATCTTCACCCTTCTTTGGTGGTACTAGTATTAGCGATGTGCTGATGTATGCCTTTAGTTTGTCGAAGGCTTCTTGTGCTTCTTCATTCCAGGTGAATTTGTCTATCTTCTTTAGCAGTTTGAAGAAAGGTAAGCCCTTTTCTCCAAGTCTTGAAATAAATCTGTTGAGTGCGGCCATACAGCCTGTTAACTTCTGCAGATCTTTTATATCTGTTGGTGGTCCCATGTCAGTTATTGCCTTGATTTGTTTTGTGCTTGCTTTGATTCCTCTCTGACTGACTAGAAATCCGAGTAGTTGCCCTGATGATACGCCAAATACGCATTTATTTGGGTTTAGTTTCCACTTCCATCTTTTTAGATTGTCGAAGGTTTGTTGTAGATCTTCTATCAGAGAATCTGGGTTTTTTTGTTTTGATGACGATGTCATCCACATATGCTTCTGCGTTCTTTCCGATTTGGTCTCCTAAACAAGTATGGTTTGCCCTTTGATAAGTTGCTCCTGCATTCTTGAGCCCGAAGGACATTATTTTGTAGCAATATGCTCCGAATGGATTGATGAAAGAAGTCTTGCTCTGGTCTTCTTCTTTTAAAGTGATCTGGTGATATCTTGAGTAGCAATCTAGAAAGGATAGTAAAGCTGCTCCTGCTATTGAGTCCACTATTTGATCAATCCTTGGTAATCCGAACGGGTTTTTTGGACAATGTTTGTTGAGGTCGGTGTAGTCGACGCACATACGCCATTCATCTGTGTTCTTTTTGTGTACCAGAACTGAGTTGGCTAGCCAATCTGGATGTAAGATTTCTCTTATGAAGTCTGCTGCTAGTAATTTGGCTATCTCCTTCTTTATTGCTTCTTTTTTATCGGGTGAGAATCTGCGCAATCTTTGTTTGATTGGCCTTGCTCCTTTGTTGACTTCAATTTTGTGCTCAGCCAACTCCCTTGGGACTCTTGGCATATCGGCTGGTTTCCAAGCGCGCATTCCTATTTGATGGGTAGATGAGCACTGATGGTGGCCGTTTTGGACGGGTCGCCGGTCCCTAGATCGATCTTTTTGGTGCCCTCTCCTTCAGATGTGGTGAGGATACTTTATTTTTTGGCTGGGATTTCCAACTCTTCCATTCTTACTTCAGCTGTTGCCGAGTTGATTTCTCTCCTTGAACTTTTGAGGATATCTGTATGGCTTGTACATCGCATTCGTAGGCGCGTTTTAGATCTCCTCTGAGAGAAAGTACTCCGTGTGGTCCTGGCATCTTGAGTAGTAAGTAAGGATAGTGATGAATAGCCAAGAATTTTGCCAATGCTGGTCTTTCCAATATTGTATGATAAGAAGATTCAAAATTTGCAACTTTGAATTTGATGAGTTCTATACGATAGTTCGTAGGAGTTCCAAATGTTACTGGCAGAGTTATTTGTCTGAGGGGCATTGCTGGCCTCCCAGGTACTATTCTGTAGAACGGTACACTTGTTGGTGTAATCATTTTTAAGAATTCCAGCCCCATCTTCCTTAGGGTATCTGCAAATATGATGTTGAGTCCTGCTCCTCCATCGATGAGTACTTTGGTTACTGTTATAGCCGCGATCGTTGGTCTGAGTACTAGTGGGTATAGGCCTGCGTTTCTGACGCTTGTCCATTGATCTTCTCGTGAAAATTGTATTGAATATTGAGACCAGCTTAAATATCGGGGAACAGCTGGTTCTACTGCCATGATTGTTCTCCATGCTAGTTTGTCTTCTTGTTTGCTTCTAGATCCTAGGACTCCTGAGAATATTACTGCTACTGTTGCTCTAGGATTTTGAAATCCATTATCTACTGGATTGTTGTCTTCTTCTTTTTTCTCTCTATTTTCGTCTTTCTCCTGTCTGTCTTTCTTAGAAGATCCGGCACTCTCCCATTGGATGGATTCCGGTTGGGTGATAGATGCACTTCATTTTCTCGAGTTCTTCAAATTTTCTTGCTGGGTAGAATTTCTTTCTCTCGGTGGCAGCTACCGTGTTGTCTGAATATCTTTTCTTGTTATGATATTCTTGTCTGTCATCATGGTTGTTCCATCTCCCCGAGTTGTCTTGTCTATCCGAGTTGTTTCTCCTCTCTCGAGTTGTTTCTTCTATCTGGATTAAACATGTTGTCGAGAATCTTTCCCGTGTCTTTTCTTCTGCCGTGACCATCTTTTCGATTGTTCTTTTGAACTCGTTGTTTGTTCGAGGGTTTTCTTTGCAGAAATCATGGAACATCCATTTTACTCTTAGCCCATATGAGAATGCTTCGATTACTTCTCTTTCGGTAATGTCATGTATTTGGGCTCTGAGTTCTCTAAACCTTCTATAGAAATCTCTGAGGCTTTCTCCTTGAATTTGCTTTAAGCCCTTTAACTCTGCTTGGGTTATTGGGTGAGTAAAAATTCCTGCAAAATTTTCGCAGAAAGCTTTCTGGAGATCGCCCCATGTTTTGATTGATCCTAGGCACAACTTGTCGAACCATTGTAGTGGTAATGTTTCCAGTGCCATTAGAAAAAATAATGCCTTAGTGTCATTGTCTCCACCAGCTAATTCTATTGATTGGGAGTAGATCCTGAGCCATTGCATTGGTTCTGTCTTGCCGTCATACTTTGAGTGGTTTGATGGTTTGAACTTGTGAGGTAATTTGACTGTAAGTACTCTTCCCGTGAAGCAGGGGAATCTGTCGAGTACTCTTTCTGGCTTATAGTCAGAATCTGCTTGGGTGTTGTACCTTGAGGGAGATCTAAGGAAGCTCCGAGGGGGAGTTGGTACTCTTTCCCTATTTTTTCCTATTCTTTCTGTCCAGTCATGATGTTGTTGAGTTCTTCTGCTGTTGCCAGGGGCAGACAGTCTTTCAAACACAGATACCCTCTGACTTCTTCGGCTTGTCTGTTCGGAAGGTACGTGTCGAGGTGGTGCTCGATCGTCTTGTATTCTTTGTGCAGTAGTTCTGAGTAGACTCCTGAGCCTGGCTTGTTCTTCACTTGGACAGGGTATAGCGTCGATTTTGTTGATCAATTCTTGTATTTTATCAGTAGGGTCAAGTCTAGCCCTTGCTGCAGCTCGCCTCTCCTTGGTTTCTTTTTCAGCTCTTCTTTCATTGTACTCGGCTAGTTCTTCCTCATATTTGTGCCATGCTTTCCTGCGCTCTTGAACTCGATTCTTTCTTCCTCCCTTTTTCTTGTTTCTTCTCTCCCTTGCTGCTCTTTGGCTATCAGTTTCCCCATCTCTAGCCACGGAATCAGGTGGAATATCGGCCTCTGATTCTTCCGAGGATCTGTAGTCGGGTTGGACTGGTGGTACTAGGGGTTGCCTGATCATGAATACTGCTTTGTGTACATCGAGTGAGTAGTCGGATTCGTCTCCATCTAAAGATCTTCCATATTGAAAAGGGAGGAGAACAGAGTACTTATCTTGCCCTAAAGTTATATCATCAGATTCCATTGTCTTTTGAATAATATTTTGATATATCCGTGCTGCATTGTTGAGGCCGTAGTAGAAAGAACTCGGCATCTCTCGTGTACTTGGGTCTGGAGTTTTTCCCTCCGTCAGCTTGAGTCTTGAAAAAATTTCAGGTATCTCCAGTTCGGGTTCCGGAAGTAGTCGACCGTGGAGAGCTCCGTGATTGTCTGCTTCGCAGATCCAGCTTCCGAAGACGAAGGTTGAGCCCCATAGGAAGAGCATCGTGTGTAGGTCCGCTGAGCTCTTGACATTGAATTCACCGAAAGCCCCAACCTGGCGCGCCAGCTGTCGGTGTTTAACCACCGATAGCCTGCCATGGGGTTCCCGTAGCAGTTGATTTGGATCTCGGCGAATACTAGAACTCGGCGGTTTCGCAAGAGACACTCGGTTTATCCTGGTTCGGGCCCTCATCATCGAGTAAAAGCCCTACTCCAGTCGGTCTTGGCCTTTTGCATTGGATTGATGTATGATTGTGTGTTGTTACAATGAGGGTGCTCAGGCTCCTTTTTATGAGAGAAAGGAGCCAGAGCTTTGGTTCTAATCCTAGTCGAACTAGTAGAGAGAGTTCTGTTCCTATTACAGAAGTTACTTTCTATCTGTCTAATTAGGATAGGACGTCTTCTACTCGGAATCGGTCCTCTCGCCTCTGTCTTGCGGGTTGTTGACACCTGTTATCACCCAAAATTTATTAGTAATTACCACTCCCCGAGACATGAATATATGATAAGAATAGGGTTATCACTGACAATTTCCACGAGTTTTGGTGATTTGTGTATTTTTCAGGGAATTTTCCAGAAAAGCCTAAAAGAGGGATTTAAGTGCTAATTTACCACGAAACTTGATCGCGACGCAAGCACATCACCGGAGGGTTCGGGAATACTCCGTAAGACGCCCGGCAAGGGGACTGCAGCCACCACCAGGTGGGGCCAGCCGGCCCCACCCTGGCGCCGCCCGGCCCCCTAGGGTTAGGGTTGGCTGCCCCCTTCTAGAACCTTCCTCCACCGCCTCTGAGGAGTCATCCTGGCCGCTTGCTACGTCGGTTTGATCCAACGGCACGTATCAATCCCACTTAGGGCTATAAAAGGAGGGCCATACCCCCGGGAGAGGGCCGGATCAAGAGATGAAGAATCGAGCCTTAAATAAAAATCCACCAGATCCAGGGCAACCATTAAGGTTAAAATTAAAGAAGTAGAGTAGAAGAGTTGAAGTTCCGAAGAGCCCCGGCCCTGTCGGAGCATCCTCGGGAGCTGTATTAAATGCAGATTCGACTCCCTCGCCCTGAGCTGCGTTTCGAGGTACTTTTGTATTTACCATTCCGATTCAAGTAAGCATTTGTTTATATTCGTTCTTTGGTTTGCAACTCATATTATATTGAGTACTTTGATTTGGGTAGCTTCTAGGTCAGAGTAGTTTTCGTAGCGTAGACGTGGTGTCTGGGTTATGATTGCTTGTGGATGTCCCCTAATCAGCCGGATAGTGGTAGCTCGCGTAGGTGACTTTATAGCTATGTTGAATCCTCTGTAGTCCACTTCCCGTTGATAGGACTGATAGGCCTATAGGTGTCTGGTAGGTAGATTACTCTGTTTCTTCTCCTATTCAGGTCACTGGTCCGATAAGACGATATTATACAAAGTTTACCGGTAGTTAGAACTAGAGTACATTAGCTATTTCCTCATTCTCAATAGTTTTCTAGATTGTTTGTACCCCCTTAGATTAAGAGTATTAGGCTAGGTCATAATTCACCTACTGTTCATTTGGGTTCGATATTAAAACTGGGTTGATCTTGGTGAAGTGCTGATCAGTATATATCTGTGCGCTTGTGGATAATCTGATTATAATCATTATTTAGGGTGCAGTTAATTTATACCAACAAGCATTTCTAGCGCCATTCTTCGGAGAACGGTTTGCTGATTTTGATTTAGCCTATCTTAGCCTATAGTTATCCTTTTATATTAAAAACAAAAATAAAAATATATTATGGAAAATGAATCTCAACTTTTATATCAATATGGAGCACCATCGGGATCGTACCTTCAGCCAATGGAATCTTCTAAACCTATCACATCATCTGGCTATGAGCTACGCCCGGGATTAATTAAATTAGTTCAGGAACATATCTTTTTCTGGTAATACTAGCGAAAACCCATATTCCCACTTAATGATTTTGAGCAGACATGTTCATGTCTCGAGCATTAAAGGCATGGCCGATGAAACTTTAAGATGGAAACTCTTTCCGTTTTTTATTAGCAGGCGAGCCAAGAAATGGTATAATCGCCATGTTGGGAGTAGTCAAGGAGATTGGGAAATATTACGAAAATACTTTTGTCTTAAATTTTTCCCAAAGAGAAAAGGTCGCTAAACTTCGATTTGAAATAATAGGATTCAAACAATTAGACAATGAATCGCTAGGCAAGGCTTGGGATCGTTTCGATGGTTTTGTAAATTCGGACCTAATCTTGCTTTACTGAGAACCCATGCTTTTACAACATTTCTTTTTAGGCCTTGATGATAGAAATAAGGAATATCTTAATTTGGCCTCGGGTGGAGCATTTATGCATATTACTGTTGAACATGCTAAAACTATTCTTACTAATATTTTAAATGATCTCCCGAAGAAAAAAAAGAAGAGTTGTTAGAAGAAAATTCTCATTTAGCTAGAAATGAACTTTTACCCGATTCATCTCAATCTATAGTTGAATTAAAACCTGAGCTAGCTAATGAGATAATTCCAAATTCTAAGTGGATGTTTGAAATAGAGGATGATTTCTTTTAACGATTTTGGGAATACTACACTTTATCGTAAAATTATTCAACCCCAAGCAATCGGAGATTTTAGTTCTAGTCTTTCACATCCTGATGATTTAAAATTTCTTAGAGAAATAACAAGGGAATTGATTTTTATTTTGGGTGATGATTGGTTGACAGAATCCGAGCAATCCCCCGAAGTAATTCGTCTTAATTCACCCTCTGTTAGTATAAAGTTACAAGTAGATTCATATCCCTTTGAAGCTTTATATAATCCAGTTGTAGGAGTCAACGTTATGTCATATACCTTTGCTAGAAAATTCTTGAAAGATATACCATTAATTCCTACAAATAAATTATTTAAAAATTATTCAGACATATTATTCCTAGTTTAGGAGTTTTGAGTCCACTTCCTATTGTTATTAATGATTTCCACATATTGCTAAATTTCTATATCTTTGATATGTGGGATTTTGATGTAATGATTGGAGTACCCATAATAAAACTTCTTCAAGAAGGTCGTGGTGGTAAATTAAATATCCAACTCAGGAAAGGATTTAATTTTTTGATACCTATAACTCATGCGGTAAAGTTTAAAGCAGAACCCCTTCCCGAATTAGACCCAATAGAAGAGGTCAAGGCTATTGAATGCAATGATTTTATTCAACCCGATTTAGAAGATGATACCCAGTTCTTCATCGATGAAGAGGAGGAGGACCTTATTGATCCTGAACCTCTCGATGAATTACTAGAGCCACCTAAACCTCCTATTGAGCTTAAACCATTACTATCTGGTCTTAAATATGTTTTTTAAATAATGATCAAGAATATCCTGTGATTATAAGTGATAAACTTTCTGATGAAGAGACTTATAAATTAATAACTGTTTTAGAAAAACATAGAGCTGCTTTTGGATATTCACTCCAAGACCTAAAAGGGATTAGCCCTGTTCTTTGCACCCATCGCATACCTACCAATCCAGAAATTACACCTTCAAGAGAACCTCAGCGTAGACTCCAAAATGCGATGCGGGATGTAGTAAAGAAAGAAGTTCTAAAGCTTTTACATGCAGGGATCATATACCCTGTACCGCATAGCGAGTGGGTAAGTCCTGTGCAAGTTGTACCTAAAAAGGGAGGAATGACGGTTGTCCAAAATGATAAAAATGAATTAATACCTAAGAGAACTGTCACTGGATGGCGAATGTGTATAGATTATAGAAAACTCAACAAAGCAACAAAGAAAGACCATTTCCCTTTACCTTTCATTGATGAGATGTTAGAGCGTTTAGCAAATCATTCTTTCTTCTGTTTCCTTGATGGTTATTCAGGATATCACCAAATCCCTATCCACCCTGATGATCAAAGCAAAACCACCTTTACATGTCCTTATGGAACTTATGCTTATAGGAGAATGTCTTTTGGATTATGTAATGCACCCGCTTCTTTTCAAAGATGCATGATGTCTATATTTTCTGATATGATAGAAGAAATCATGGAAGTTTTTATGGATGATTTTTCAGTTTATGGAAAAACTTTTGATGATTGCCTAGAGAATTTAGATAAGGTTTTGCAAAGATGTGAAGAAAAACACTTAGTCCTCAATTGGGAAAAATGTCATTTTATGGTTAGAGAAGGAATAGTGTTAGGACACCTAGTGTCAGAAAGAGGTATAGAGGTAGATAAAGCCAAAATTGAAGTAATTGAACAACTACCTCCCCTGTTAATGTGAAAGGAGTCCGAAGTTTTCTTGGTCATTGTAGTTTTTATCGTAGATTTATAAGAAATTTCTCACAAATTGCTAGACCAATGACCAGATTGTTAGCTAAGGATGTACCTTTTGAGTTTGATGAAGAATGCTTAGAATCATTTAATATTCTTAAGAAAGCACTTACATCAGCACCAATCATTCAACCCCCTGATTGGTCTTTACCTTTTAAGATTATGTGTGATGCTAGTGATTCTGCTGTAGGAGCAGTCTTAGGACAAACAAAAGATAAAACGCATCATGCAATTGCTTATGCTAGCAAGACAATGACAGAAGCACAATTAAATTATGCAACCACTGAAAAGGAACTTTTGGCTGTTGTCTTTGCTATTGATAAATTTAGGTCTTACTTAGTTGGAGCTAAAATAATTATTTATTCTGATCATGCTGCTCTTAAATATTTGCTCACTAAGAAGGATGCTAAACCACGATTAATAAGATGGATTCTATTGCTACAAGAATTTGATTTGAAAATTAAAGATAGAAAAGGAATAGAAAACCCTGTTGCTGATCATTTGTCTAGGATGTATTTTAAAGAACCTCATGAACTACCTATTAATGACTCATTAAGAGATGACATGCTATTTAAAGTGACCAAGACAGATCCTTGGTACGCGAATATTGTCAACTTTATGGTTGCAGGTTACGTACCACCAGGAGAAAATAAGAAAAGACTCATTTATGAAAGTCGTCTCCACATGTGGGATCCACCATACCTCTTTCGGGTATGCGCCGATGGATTACTCAGAAGATGTGTACCAGTGGAGGAAGGCATGCAGATCATTCAGAAATGTCACTCATCACCATATGGAGGTCATTACGGGGCATTCCGCACTCATGCAAAAATCTGGCAGAGTGGATTCTTTTGGCCAACCATGTATGAAGACACCAAAGATTTCATCCGAAGATGTGGAGCGTGTCAGAGGCACGGAAATATCAATGCAAGAGATGCTATGCCACTCACCAACAACCTTCGAGATAGAGCTCTTTGATGTCGGGGAATTGATTACATGGGACCATTTGTGAAGTCAAAGAATTATGAGTACATTTTGGTGGCAGTTGACTATGTATCCAAGTGGGTAGAAGCTATGCCATGCAAGAATGCTAACTCAAAACACTCAAAGAAGATGTTTGAAGAGGTTATATTTTCAAGGTTTGGAACACCTAAAATGGTTATAAGTGATGGAGGAACACATTTCACTGATAAGAAGTTTCACTTATACCTACAAGCTCATGGAATACGACATAACGTCGCTACTCCATATCATCCTCAGACAAGTGGCCAGGCAGAAACATCCAATAAACAAATCAAGAATATTCTCCAGAAAACAGTGAATGAAATGGGAAATTTATGGAAGGATCGATTACCTGATGCACTATGGGCATACCGGACAGCTTATAAAACACCTTTGGGTATGTCACCATATCAATTGGTATATGGCAAGACCTGCCACTTACCAGTCGAATTAGAACATAAAGCTCACTGGGCTATCAAAAGATGGAACATGGACCTAGAAGCTGCTGGAGAGAAAAGAAAAATACAATTATCAGAATTAGAAGAATGGAGAGAAAAGGCCTATCACAATTCGAAGATCTACAAAGAACGGATGAAGAGATGGCATGATAAGAGGATCAAGAAGAAGGCGTTTACACCAGGAGATAAGGTATTACTTTTTAATTCTAGGTTCAAATTATTCGGGCTTGGAAAATTAAGGAGCAAATGGGAAGGACCCTTCACCGTTGTAAATTCATCACCACATGGAGCAACAACTCTACAATCAAACGAAGGTACGCTATTCAAGGTAAATGGACACCGACTTAAACTTTATTTAGAGCCATTTGATTCAGGAGTAGTGGATGAAATCGAATTCATCCAATTACCAACTTATTAAGTTCTATTTTATTTCGGTACGAATTTTTCTCCCAAAATACATCTAATAGAAACATAGGAGTCCGAAGTACCCCGCAGAAGGGCACCCGAAGTGGGCCCTAGGTGGGGCCGGTCGGCGCCCCTATGGGGCCGGTCGGCGCCCCCCTGCGCTCCCTCGTCCCGACTCTCGTCCCATGTCCTTCTACACTCTTCCTACGTATATTCGCGTATTATCCACGCGCAGTCGGATATTCTTTCGTACGGATCCCGTAGAACCTAGGTTTTATCCTCATCTGTCTCCACGAAAACCCATATAAATACGTACCTAGACCTCCTCAACTTTATTCCATAACCAGCCACCTCTCCCTTTCAAAGAAAGCTCTCCAATCTAGATCTACTAGCAATGGCGAACAAGGCGTCGTCTCCTACGGTGCGGACTTCGACAGCATCCCCCCGATGATGATTCGAAGGCCCTCGTCCTCGCGCAGCCGAAGCCTCTCGCCGTTGTGCCACCGAAGCAAGTTGCAACGATCCCCCAGCGTCATGAGCAAGTCTACTACGTGCAAGATTCATCTGCTCTTCCTCCACCACCTGCAAGGCTGATGCTTGAAGGAGGTGCTAAAGGAAAGCAGATTGCTATCCCCAAGGGTACCCAGCTCCTTGCACCTAGAGCTAATGAGCGACTCGTGGCAGTCGAGACCGACAAGAAGGGCAAGCTTATATGTGCTAAGTACACCAACGCTGCTCGTCCTTCCGTCCAAGGAATTCATGCAAACCCTGATGAAGTATGCTACACCGAGCCCATTGCACCTAAGCCCAAGCCTAAGAGGAAGAGAGCAGCAACAGCATTAGCACTGGAGAAAGTTCCCAAGCAGCCAGCACCTACTCTACGCACTCTCAATGAGAAGCTTGAAGGCCTCTCCAATCTTGTCAAGGAGATGGAAACATCTAACAAGCTGAGAGACAAGCTCATAGAAGATGTAGAAAAGAAGGTTGGGGATAATCTCAAGTTAATCCGCAGCCTCAAGCGCGACAAAGAAGAGGTTGCGGCCCTCAAGAAAATAATTCAGGGCCTCAACAATGAAGGGCAGCATTAATTGCCTAGTTATCCAATAAGGCACACTTCCGCTAGTCCGATTAGTTAAAGGAGTCAGTCGAGTCGAGTCATTTTGTTAGGACAAAGCCTAATGAGCTAGGGCAGTCGTTAGCTCAGTCATTAAAGCGTCTATTGAATTATTTTATACCACCACCATAAATGAATAAAGTGCCTTATTAATGTGTGTTATCTATTCTACTCTCTATTTTTGGAATATTTTGTCTCCACATATTGCGCAGAAAGTATGAAGGAAAACAAGTGTGGGGGAAGCACAATTAATCCCGAAGCAAAAATACGATCGGAGAAACAGCGTAATTGAGCGACATCGAACCAACACCGCACACGCGGCAGGACCCGCAGGACCCTAAGGGGGGGCGGCCGGGCGCCCCCTAGTGGGGCCGAGGCGGCCCCCCCGCCACCTTTTCGCTTCTTCGTTTCGATCACGGTCGGGTTCGAGTTAATTATAAGTCAAATGCATATTTTATACTCTGAATTTTGATTCGGATTTTAATTCTTCATATTAAACGCTTCACGAAATAATAAACCCATTCAATCCATGACTTGAGGAAAATAAATTATATGACACCTTTCTAGAGTCATGATTATTATGGAATTTACAAGTGCTTCATGATTGTCTAAGTTATTGTAGGAAGCGAGATAGTAAAGATAATGATTATTCAATTTCTGATAATTTATCTTTGGAGATTTTATTTTAAAAAAATTAAAAACATTTAGCTTCACTCCTCTTTGTAATGGAACTAAATAATAATTATGTCAATCTACTTTAATAGCTTTGGTTGAGAGATTTATCATATTCCTAGTATCATAAAATAAAAATAAAAGTAAAATTCACTATCTTGAGCAATATTGTGAAGGAGGCATGAGCTATTCAAAAGACTCGAGGAAATAAAAAGGACAAGTGTCCGGAACCTCAAAAAAAGATAGATCACGAGGAAATAAAAAGGGACAAGTGTCCGGAACCTCGAATTAAGAAAGAAAGGAATATGAGCATATGCTCAGCAAAAAGAAGAGCTCATGATTCCTCCAACATAATATGCAAGAAGTGAGAATTTTTTCTGACATAGAAATATGATATCTCTCTCCCTCGCTATAAAAATATTCAATTTATGTCACTACCACTAGTGCCACTACAAATGAGAGAGTTGAAGCTATGTTTTTACAAAATACATCTCCACTCCAAAAGACATAATTAAAGGAAGGGTGATCAATCTTAAGCTTTCTTACTCTGCAATCACTTGAGAACTCATGATAGACACTCTAAAATTTCATAATACATGATTACTAGATTAGTGCTATACAATTTAAGCTCAAAATTATGCATTGAATGAGTACCCATTCTACTAAAACCAACCTTTTTCTCGGGACGAGCAAAAGCCTAAGTGTGGGGGTAATTGTTGACACTGTTATCACCCAAAATTTATTAGTAATTACCACTCCCCGAGACATGAATATATGATAAGAATAGGGTTATCACTGACAATTTCCATGAGTTTTGGTGATTTGTGCATTTTTCAGGGAATTTTCCAGAAAAGCCTAAAAGAGGGATTTAAGTGCTAATTTACCACGAAACTTGATCGCGACGCAAGCACATCACCGGAGGGTTCGGGGAATACTCCGAAGACGCCGAAGCGGCGGGGACTGCAGCCACCACCCAGGTGGGGCCGGCCGGCCCCACTGGCGCCCGCCCGGCCCCTTAGGGTTAGGGTTGGCTGCCCCCTTACGGAACCTTCCTCCACCGCCTCCGAGGAGTCATCCGGCCGCTTGCTACGTCGGTTTGATCCAACGGTGCGTATCAATCCCACTTAGGGCTATAAAGGAGGGCTATACCCCCCTGGAGAGGGCAAGATCAAGAGATGAAGAATCAGAGCTTTAGATAGAAATCCGCTAGATCTAGGCTAGCAATCAAGATAGAGATTAGAGAGATAGAGTAGAAGAGTAGAGATTCGGAGGAGCCCCGGCCTGTCGGAGCATCCTTAGGAGTTGTATTCGTCTGGATTCGGCTCCCTCGCCCGGAGCTCCGTTCTGAGGTACTTTTGTATTTACCATTCTAATTCAAGTAAGCATTTGTTTATATTCATTCTTTGGTTTACAACTCATATTATATTGAGTACTTTGATTTGGGTAGCTCCTAGGTCGGAGTAGTTTTTCGTAGCGTAGGCGTGGTGTGCGGGTTATGATTGCTTGTGGATGTCCCCCGATCGGTAGGATAGTGGTAGCTCGCGTAGGTGACTTTATAGCTACGTTGAATCCTCTCGTAGTCCACTTCCGTTGATAGGATTGATAGGCCTATAGGTGTGCGGTAGGTAGATTACTCTGTTTCTTCTCCTATTCAGGTCACTTTGGTCCGATAAGACGATATTATACAAAGTTTACCGGTAGTTAGAACTAGAGTACATTAGCTATTTCCTCATTCTCAATAGTTTTCTAGATTGTTTGTACCCCCTTAGATTAAGAGTATTAGGCTAGGTCATAATTCACCTACTTTGTTCCTTTGGGTTCGATATTAAAAACTGGGTTGATCTTGGTGAAGTGCTTGATCGGTATATATAAATGCGCTTGTGGATAATCTGATTATAATCATTATTTAGGGTGCAGTTAATTTATACCAACACGGGTCTGTCCTGACGGAACTCATGTTGATAGGAAACCATCTCGGTCTTGCATTGACGGCTTGTCGAACCATTGTAGTGGTAATGATTCCAATGCCATTGAAAAAAATAATGCCTTAGTGTCATCGTCTCCACCGGCTAATTCTATTGATTGGGAGTAGATCCTGAGCCATTGCATTGGTTCTGTCTTGCCGTCATACTTTGAGTGGTTTGATGGTTTGAACTTGTGAGGTAATTTGACTGTAAGTAGTCTTCCCGTGAAGCAGGAGAATCTGTCGGGTACTCTTTCTGGCTTGTAGTCAGAATCTGCTTGGCTGTTGTACCTTGTGGGAGATCTAAGGAAGCTCCGAGGGGAAGTTGGTACTCTTTCCTTATTTTCTCCTGTTCTTTTTGTCCAGTCGTGATGTTGCTGAGTTCTTTTGCTGTTGCCAGGGGCAGACAGTCTTTCGAACGTAGATACCCTCCGACTTCTTTGGCTTGTCTGTTCAGAAGGTACGTGTCGAGGTGGTGCTTGATCGTCTTGTATTCTTTGTGCAACAGTTCTGAGTAGACTCCTGAGCCTGGCTTGTTCTTCACTTGGACGGGGTATAGTGTCGATTTCGTTGATCGATTCTTGTATTTTATAAATAGGGTCAAGTCTAGCCCTTACTGCAGCTCGCCTCTCCTCGGCTTCTTTTTCAGCTCTTCTTTCGTTGTACTCGGCTAGTTCTTCCTCATATTTGCGCCATGCTTCCCTGCGCTTTTGAACTTGATTCCTTCTTCCTCCTTTTTTCTTGTTTCTTCTCTCCCTTGCTGCTCTTTGGCTATCAGTTTCCCCATCTCTGGGCACGGAATCAGGTGGGATATCGGCCTCTGATTCTTCCAAGGATCTGTAGTCGGGTTGGACTGGTGGTACCAGGGGTTGCCTAGTCATGAATACTTCTTTGTGTATATCGAGCGAGTAGTCGAATTCCTCTCCATCTAAAGATCTTCCATATTGAAAAGGGAGGAGAACAGAGTACTTATCTTGCCCTGAAGTTATATCATCAGATTCTATTGCCTTTTGAATAATATTTTGATATATCTGTGCTGCATTGTTGAGGCCGTAGTAGAAAGAACTCGGCATCTCTCGTGTACTTGGGTCTGGAGTTTTTCCCTTCGTCAGCTTGAGTCTTGAAAAAATTTCAGGTATCTCCGGTTCGGGTTCCGGAAGTAGTCGACCGTGGAGAGCTTCGTGATCATCCGCTTCGCCGATCCAGCTTCCGAGGATGAAGGTTGAGCCCCTTGGGAAGAGTATCATGTGTAGGTCCGCTGAGCTCTTGATGTTGAATTCACCGAAAGCCCCTAGCTGGCGCGCCAGCTGTCGGTGTTTAACCACCAATAGCCTGCCACGGGGTTCCCGTAGTAGTTGATTCGGATCTCGGCGAATACTAGAACTCAGCAGTTTCGCAAGAGACACTCCGTTTATCCTGGTTTGGGCCCTCGTCGTCGAGTAAAAGCCCTATTCCAGTCAGCTTTGGCCTTTTGCATTGGATTGATGTATGATTGTGTGTTGTTACAATGAGAGTGCTCGGGCTCATGAGAGAAAGGAGCCAGAGCTTTGGTTCTAATCCTAGTCAGACTAGTAGAGAGAGTTTGTTCTTATTACAGAAGTTACTTTCTATCTGTCTAACTAGGATAGGACGTCTTCTACTCGGAATCGGTCCTCTCGCCTCTGTCTTGCGGGTCCGTCCTGACAGAAATCATGTTGATAGGGAACCGTCTTGGTCCCGCATCGACAAGGAGATACAACACCGATAGCCACCATGACTGTGGAAGTCCCCTGTGGAATGTGCAGCTCACATGTTTTGAAAGGTTCAGTGATGTCATCTACCGGGAAGCGCAACCCCACATCGTCTTCAATCATTGGCACCTCCGTGGAAGCGCAACTGCTCTTCAACTGACCAGGGGGCTAATGTTGACTTCTGGCTCTGATGCAGTTTGCCTTTGTATAGAACTTACTGCCATCTGCACTTGCCTTTACATATGGGGCATTCATCTAAATTCTCGTACTCTTTGCCACGGTACAAAATGCAGTCGTTAGGACATGCATGTATCTTCTGGATTTCTAATCCCAAAGGGCAGACGACATGTTTTGCTTCATATGTAGTAACGGGCAATTTGTTAGGCTTTGGAAATATCTTTTTTTGAATCTTCAGTAATTGCCCAAATGCCTTATCGGATACACCATTCTGTGTCTTTTATTTTAACAACTCTAGTGTTGTACCTAATTTTTTTTATCCATCTTGGGCGGATGGGTATAGTAATTTCTTGTGATCTTCTAGTATGCGGTCAAACTTTGCCTTCTCTTTTTCACTTTCGCAATCTTTCTGTGCATCACGAATGACATCACCAAGAGCATCATCTTCAGCAGTTGTGTCTTCGTACCTATCTCTTCTTGACTTCTCCCATTGCAGTATCATCGAAGTCACCGTATTGAGCAATAATGTCATCAGGCTCCAATTGTTCTTCTTTACCTTCTTCCATCATAATCTCGGTTTCTCCATGCTTGGTCCAATAAATATAGTTTGGCATGAAACCCGACTTCAACAAATATGAGTGAATACTTCTAGAGCTAGAATATTCTTTCAAATTCTGACACAAGGCACATGGGCAACATATGAACCCATCCCGCTTGTTTGCCAGGCCCTCTTAAGAAATAATGCACACCATCAATGAATTCTTTGGAGCGGCGATCGGCATTATACATCCAATGGCGTGTCATTTAAAATAAAATACGTCAAATGACATATCACATAATCTGGCATGCGTACTAGTAAATGGAAAGTATTATTAATTTCTAAGTTTTTATACACAAATTAAACTAACAAATAACCTAAAATTTTCTATTCCTTATTTTTCTAAACAAATGAAATTAAAAAAAACCATAATTTTCTCTATTTGTCTAACTAATCCATAAAATATGGTATGCATAATAGTTATAATTAACTAATTAACATAATCACAAATTATAAAATAAAGTATTACAAGTTTCTAATTTTTATACACAAATTAAACTAACAAATAACCTAAAATTCTCTATTTCTATTTTTCTAAATAAATTTTTATTCATACTTAGTTATAATTAACTAATCCTTGAAATGTTATTCATACTTAGTTATAATTAACTAATTAACCCGATCACAAATTATAAACTAAAGTATTATAAAATTTTAATTTTTCAATAAACTAATTAAAATAAAAAACCCCAAATTTAGTATTTTTTAACTAAACCTTAAAATGTGGTAGACATAATAGTAATAAAAGGTGTATACTAATTTGTAGGGTATTAATTGTAGTTACCTATATTGAAATATTCAAACGATCAAGTAATTGGAGTTTAAAATAGCGTAGAAATCAAAAAATAAAAAACCACATATATAACACCACAAAATGCCATACGGTCTTTGCTAAAACTTGAGAAGATAAAGCTAGTGACCTCTTAACAAGTCGATAACGGCGTAGAAGTGACGAAATGAATCAATAGCCGGAGGTGCGAGTAAGAACCAAGCAAGAACACATGAAGAACAAAGAACAAGTGAGAGCTCGTACTCGGCCAGGGGAGGAAGAAGAATTCAAATATGGGGGGGGGGGACATTTAATCCCGGTCCCTAACACCAACCGGGATTAAAGGCCTATCTTTAGTCCCGGCTGGTGTCACACACCGGGACTAAAAGTCCCCACTGCACATGCCCGACACCATAGCCGTTGGACAGGAAACTTTTAGTCCCGGTTGGTGTCACCAACCGGGGTTAAAGGTGTCTTTTGTCCCGGGCGTAATTTTTGCCAAGACAAATGCCGATTTGGCCAACGCGACCAAAGGCCAGTTCTGTAATAGTGATAGATACAACCTCCGCAATTGACCTACTATATCCATATATATATCTACTAATTTATAGTTTTGACCATTATAAACTCCTTATATTTCTACTTCATACTTGTAGCAACGCGCGGGACATCCTACTAGTATATATAATTATAAGGTACCTTTTTAACCTTGTGTAATCTTATTGAAAGTACCGAGCTCGCTCGCACATCAATCCACAGTCCCTTCTTAACTATGAATTCTTATCTTTTGCCGCAAAACTAACCTTACAGCAACTAGTAGCGACCCTGGTCATATAATAACTACGTGGAACTTTCAGAAACATTCATAAGTAAACATTAAGCACACAACGGTATAGCACTACCTCAGGTCATAAGCATATCATTTGGACTAATCAAACCTTAAAAACTACAAACACAAATAAATTTACAAATTATTTAAGTTGAAAACATGTAAGCTATATATGTTTGGCATTGTATTGGAAAATACTTCCAAAACTTCATATGCTTCAAGGATTTTGAAGAATATATTCGCTTCATCCCGAATGATAAGCACATTTTTACTAGAGAAAAGTATACGAATAGATTTTAACCCTTAATTTGTATTTAATTTGTATTTTGTATGTTTTATTATTTCCTAAAGAATCAGAATTATCCTAGAGGCATTGAGTACGAACCTGTGGATAATTTTGAAGGTTTAAACTTTGTAATTCTGATTCTTTAGCAAATTAAATATTCTAGAATACACCCTCCATGTAGCTCTCTAGGCAACTTAGGTTGGTGTGGAGCGGACCAATATATTCGTGGACCAATACGTTCGTGCACAGAACAATGTGGTTTGGGCGCTAGACGAGATGATCCTGCTCGAGTGGGTGCCGGGTTGGCAAGTGAGGATATATTCCTTTCTTTGCATTTGGAGAGCAGTCGTCTCTAGCATCACTTTGATGCTTTGTTCTTCTGAAGTAAGACTGGGCTTATTCTGTAGTGCCTACAATCTTGAATACGATCTTGTAAGATGTATTATAGACTTTAGTGCCTGCAATCAACAAATTTGGACTGGAGATTACGTGAGACGGACTCAGCTCGTCGACGGTAATCCCTGTTGGAATTATCAACTTGCCTTTGATTCTTGATTCGTTGTGCTACTGCCTTCTAGGCCAACCACCTTCGGTTATATTCACGGTTATAGGCTTCTAGGTCTTGCTCGTAACATAACTTGCCTGCATGGTGCTGCGGGGCGCGTCTTTTGCAACCCCACTTAAATTTGTTACGTATCTCTCTTTCTTCTTGATCAACATGTCTCATTTGGAGAAGCCAGATCATCGCCTGATATTACGTCTTTGGGTTAGTCATCTGAGAGAACATCTGGTGGGAACTGGAGCTTGAAGGGGCTACTCACTACCGGATCTTTGCCGAGTGTCCCACCGTTTGCCTAGTGGTTTCCATCGGGTATTCGGCAAAGAGGTGATTTGGCCAGTGCAACACTAGATAAACTATTGCACTCGGCAAAGGAAGATTTTTCTAGTGTCGACACTCGGCAAATAAAAACACTCGACAAACATAGGGCTTTGCCGAGTGCGCCTAACTTTGACACTCGGCAAACATAGGCTTTCGCTGAGTGCCTAACTTTGACACTTAGCAAACAGCATCCCTGATAGTGTTGTTACCTCTTTGCCGAGTGTCAACATTAGGCACTCCGTAAAGCCCTAGTTTTGCTGTGTATCCCCAAAATGCACTCACAAGCCCCTAGTTTGCCTAGTGTCTTCTTTGGACACTCGGCAAAATTAGCGGTTTGCCTAGTGTTTTATTCATTTTAAAAGCTCTTTTGAGCTTCTTCTCTAAATCCATTGGGATTAAGGTCAATTTTTAGAAATCTATGATGGTCCCAATCAACCTTTCTTAAGAAAAGCTTAATATTCTAACTAGCACCTTTGGCTGCTCAATATATACGTGCTCTTCCCTTCACCTACCTGGGGCTCCCCTTGGTGTTGACAAAGCCAAAAAATTGAAGAGTTCTTGCTGTTGGTAAACATGTGTGAGAGGAGATTGGTCAGCACTTTTATTTTCTTGTCTCAAGCTAGGAGATTGCAATTGACAAACAGTTTTCTCTGCTTTCCCACTTTTTCCATGTGCACCTTTTCTTTGCATGAGGGTGTAAGAGACTAGATTGATAAACAGAATAAACAATACCTGTGGAGAGGTTCTGATGACAATAACAGGATAAATGCAAAGGCTGTGTGGCAACTAGTTACAAAACCCAAAGATGAGGGAGGCTTGGGTGTCCTTGATTTAAAACACAAAATGAAGATTTATTACTCAAGAATCTCCATAAATTTTTCTATAAGGCTAACAGTCCATGGATACAATTAGTGTGGGAAAAGTATTATAGCAATGAAAACCTTCCAACCCACGTTAAGAAAGGATCCTTTGGTGGTGGGATGTACTCAAAGTCTTAGATGGCTTCAAAGGCATGGCTTCAGTTTGAGTTAACAATGGTGCTTCTTGTTTGCTCTAGGATGATCTTTGGCTTGGTCAGATTCCAAAGCAGTCTTTTCCTGAGCTATATTCCTTTTCCAGAAAACCAAAAATGACCCTTCAAGCAACCAAAGCCAATCTATCTCTAATACAAATCTTCCACTTATGTATGTCTGCAAAAGCCTACCAGCAATTCATTCAATTGGAGGAGCTGATAAGTAGTTTTCAGTCCAGTGGCTCTGATGATGTTTGGACTTACATTTGGGGTTCCAAAGCCTTCACTTGTGCTAGATCCTATAAGCAAAACTGTCTGGAACAGCTTGGGTGCTTCCGGTCTTTAGGTGGACCTGGAAATCTTCTTGTCAACATAAGCACAAAGTCTTCTTCTAGTTGCTGGCCCAAGACAGGTTCAATATAAGAAATATTTTGAGAAGAAAGAACATGCACCTACAACCTTACAATTGTGTTTTGTGTGCTGGTGGATTTGAAGAAACAGTGAGTCACTTGATTTTACATTGTTATTTTGCTACAGGATGTTGGATTTTGCTTGGTTTGGTCATACCACCTTCCCAAGGGCCACTTTATATCCTGGAATCCCTCAGAGCTCAACTTAATGTTCCTTTCTTCATGGAGATTATCATCATCCTATGCTGGAGCATTTGGGTAGTAAGAATTGGTCTTATCTTCAGAGGAGAGGAAGCAACTTTGCAAAAATGCAAACATGTTTCAAATCAGCTTCGGCCTAGTTATGGTTCACATGAAGAAAAAAGCTACTTACCCAGTATCAGTTTATTGCTAGAGCAGCTAGTGTAATAAAGCTTATTTTCTTTATTTTTCATTGTTTCTTAAACTTCTGGTTCTCACTCCAACCCTGTATCCTTTGTTTCTTTTGGTTACTCTTTTTTAATAAAGTTTAGTATGTAGGGCGCAAGCCCCTCCTGTTTCCAAAAAAACAGGCTCGAGCAGGCAGAAGCAAGTGCTCCTCCATCGGTAAGACTGACAACAGTCGCAATCTTGCAGCATTTTTTTTCTAGGTTAGTTGCAATGAGGTGGGTTGTGATTTGGCGCGTTTAGGGAGGCGAACCTTGGATCTCGGCTTCCTGTTTTTTGGGTATGAAGGATGGATATATAAATTATAGGGACATGGTGCGCCTGGCTAAGTAACTGCAGGTACAAGTGCACTGCTTCTACACTTGGCTAATGGATTACTTGTAGATAATGTGTGCTCTTCTTCCCTATATACTGGTCATAAGAAGTTATGGTAAACCGCTCCTAGATTTTCTATAAAATATAGGTACTTTTGTGTAATCATCGGTTGCATCATATACTGAAATTCTAATATAACTTTCTCCTATGGGCATTACGATAAAAAAAATCACACCTAATGATTGCACAGCACTAGCTGAAATGTCTTAGTTTTCTTACTATATCACTTTTGTTCCTTGACTCTATCTTTCATCTGTAGAAAACAATTTCGTACTACAAAAATAATAGGTGCATTCTGAGAGTCCATAGTTTTGTAATGACATAATACAATGTCCTAATTTTAACGAATTTGATTCCCATCCCAACCAACTATAGTTATAAGGTTTGCAACATATGGAACTAAGAGTCAATCTGTTGGTTCTCCGTTGCACCCATTTTTCATTATGGTCTTCTGTTTACTTGCTTGAGCAATAATTATATTGTTGTTGCATGCCATTGGGCCACAGCCTTGGACCCAGCACTTATGCGCCATATATGCCTATATAAGAGAGAAACAACCGGCCGGTGCTAACGCGCCTGCGTTAAGAGAGGACAACCATCACAGTTAATTAAGCCTTCAATAGATCTAATTAATTCAATATATATGGGGCATCATCCATGTTATCAGCTGTTTCCAAACATCAAACAACCAGTACCTCACTTAGTAAGCGTTACACAGGTACGACCGTTGCTTCAATCTAGTCACTGCTCGATCCTCAGTCCTGGCCAATCACATCTCCGCGGAAAGATGGATGTGCTTGCTGGCCCCAACTTGTGTTCAATCCAGTCTAGCCTGGATACAGAACAAAGGTGCTCCCCGTAAGTTCCTCTTTCATCACAGCAGAAATCCACTATCACCGGGTTTCTGAGTCTATCTCTCTCTATATATAATATGAGAGAGAAATTATTTTCTACTTCTAAGGTGTAGTTACTCTCATGTGTATATATATAAGATTTAATTAGGATGTATATGGCTGGACAAAATGTATGTAGGCGGAGTATATAATCATACTACCATCTAAGATAGTTTGTATAGGTCAAGTACGCAGTCGGCAAGTGTACATATAATATATGGTTATACTTATTTTATATACTACTATAGGGGCATTATAATATATATTAAAAAATATGATATCTTTTTGAAAAGAATTCACATAGTAAGATTTGGAGTATTTTAAAATAAGTATATAAACATACTCAAACTGGTAAATGAGTATTCATACAATATGCAATATGGTTTATTTAAAATGAAGAGTAATTACTCCTGGGTCAATTTTATCATACTGTTTGTACTAATTTATGATACATGTGTTACTATAACTCACGATAGTATTTACTATAATGTTGCAGCGCATCACTTAGGGCCTACCTTACTATAAAACTTAATATGATATTCACCATTATAGTAAGGGCCTGATAACTGGTTAGTTACCAAAATTTATCACACCAAGGATTTGGCAAGCTATGATTTTAGCTAGTATTTGGTTGGCTACTAAAATTTAATAACTTGTTACATTTGGCTTGCCAATCTTCGGTAATTTTTTTCTTAAGGTTTAGCTAGCAAAATCTGTGGTATGGTAAATTTTAGTTGCCAATCAATCAGGTCCTCAATCACTTAAAAAGTGTTGTCGTAATCTCGTAATCGTAACTCAAAGTGGCAGAATAATACGTTATTCTATGCCAGCTACAAAACAGTTCTTCTATGTGCCCGTAAAGAAATGTTGTCTTTGAGTGAAATCGCCTAGGGAGACGATAGTAGCTTGTCTTGTCGAAGTGCCATGGTTAGAGAATATTATTATTTTGTTGACATAGTATCATGTCTGATGACATGTCCCTATTTTGCTCATGTTATTTCCTTTTTTTTACAACAGCTCATGTTATTTCCTTAGAACACAATAGTTATTACTTCTCTGCATATATATTTAACACATTGGTCTTCAATTTAGGGTGGAGAAGTTTTTCGAAGTTGAGATGATGGTACGTGATTGTGACCTTGACAAGTACGGAGTTGTCGCTAATACCGTCTATGCAGATTACATTGATAAAGGTTGGCTCTAGTCCTCATAATTATTGAATCGAGCTTATATGATACGTTTACAGTACCATATTAGCTCGATTTATTTATATGAATATATATACACACACACTTGGTTCATCTTCATAAATTAGGGCGAGAAGTGGTTGCGAGGAACCTTGGCATCAATTCAGATTCGATTGCAGAGAGGGGCAGAGCATTGGCAACGTCGGAGTTAAATCTCAAGTATTTTGCGCCTTTGAGGGTGCGTATGGAATGCCATCAACTTGATCGTTCTGACTAGTTAAGGGAGTATTTGGCTGCTCCATCATGATTCACACACCTTTGAATTCATTATGGTGGATTAAATACATTACTCTGATGCTACTAATTATTAGTATTTTATAAGAGACTAGCAAATATATCTTTGCGTTACATTGCAACATGTGATAAAAAGTTATCAGATTTTAATAAAAATAATAAAGATAAAAATGGTGTGTGTGTGTGTGTGTCTATATATATATATATATATATATATATATATATATATATATATATATATATATATATATATATATATATATATATATATATATATATATATATATATATATATATATATATATATATATATGTTTTATCCTTTCTATAAATAATTTATTTTGCAATGATCATGACATCCACATTACATAAGTTATCCTTTCTATAAAATAATGTTAGCAAAAAAACTTGTCTCTTTAATATTGGACATAGATAGGATAGATATAGATGTAGACGAGGTGGTGTATCAACCCACTCACCCCAAAGCCCAAATAAAAATTTATAAAGCGACAAGGTAATATGCCATCATGTTTCTCAAACCAAAGAAACCCTTTTGGCAATTTGATCTTTGGCAATTTGATCTTGGGAGATAACCACATTTCAAGTGCATAATTTCTAGGGTGGCAGCAAGTTTGTGGTTAAGTCAAGGCTAGTCAAAATCAAGGGCGTGCGGCTGTTCTTGGAGCACGTCATCGAGACGCTGCCGGACCGTAAGGTGAGGAGGGCATGCATGTAACAATCTCGATCTGGTTCACATTGACAAGACTTTGCTTGATTTACTTTAATCATCGATCCTGGCAATTAATATACTGTAATAGCTAGGGATCGTCGCCCGTCCCACGCATTCATTGTTTTCCATTGATCCATCGTACATGCATGGATGGCAGGTCGTTGTAAAAGCGACGGCTACTGTCGTCTGCCTCAACGAAGACTACCGTCCTACCCGTGTGTTCCCAGAGCTATCAAACAAGCTACAGCATCTGTCATCTGATGATGCCAACCACTCTTAATTAAGCTTTATTTGTACTGCTGATTTGATGTGTACTTGTCAAATAAATTATTATTACGGGACATGCATGTAATAATTTGAATTGGTTATATAACCTGCCAGGAGAACCCTTGGTTGAACCTAAATAAATTTACCTACTATTATCAAACTCTTGTGGATGTATATGTATGATGATTATGGTTTGTTGTCTTCCAGAGCAAACACGTAAATGAGAGCAGAAATAGGAGTACAATAGGATATTACTAACACCATAAAAAAAGTACCCATGTACGTGTTGTTATGAAGAAATATGTTATTTTTTTTGGAAACTCACGCGATTCCTGATATTATATTTTTCATTTCTCTCGATGCATATATGTATCTACTATACCTGTTTGCTACGAATTCAATATGACTTGACTTGGCAGCACGCTGTTTGGATCCTTTTATTGGAGGAATTGAAATTTACTTAATAAATTAGGCTATTTGGTTTGTAAGTTGACATTCCACCACTTTCAAAAGTTCACATATAAGATCGTCATGCTATGTTTCTACTTTTTGCAACTTATAACACGCTCTTCATCACGCTCCCCAAAGGTAGAAATATAACACATAACCATTTCTCTCGTATGTGAACAATAATATACAAATATAATTCATATATAACCATATTTGCTCAATTACTACGCGGCTAAATTATGATTATTAAGATAAACTCAATTCCAAGCATCTAGACAGGACCTTAATATATTCCTTTCCACTTAAGTCTTTGTTACTCCCTCTCCATAAATAGATGATGTTTTGAGTGTTTCATACCACAAGTTTGACACAATTTATAGAAAGTGTGTGCAATATTTATATCTCCAAATAAATTTGTTAAAAATTAGATTTAAAGATCTTTCCAATGATACTAATTATGATACTAATTGATGATACTTATTATTTAAAATTACCAGTAGATTATTTCTCAAAAAACGAAAAATGTTGTCTATTTAGAGACGGAGGGAGTACATTGCTACCTTTTTCTAATGTTAGCTAGAGGATCCCTACTAGCGGAAAAAATAGTTTTAATATTCTCTCTGCATCCTAAATTATAATACATTTTATCTATTGTTATTATATATATACATGCAGATCATATAGTGTATTTGTAGATGCATATCATAGAAATACCATTTTACCATAGAACGAGATCTCCTTTATAAATGTAATTTTATGCCCCATTCGTGCCTTTCAGAATTGATTGCAGCTAGTGTAGTTTCTTCAGATCTGAGTGGCCAACGCATGCATGCGTCGATTGTATATGTCTTATAAGGGCCGCAGGGCGAGCACACCAAAACAAAGCGCTATTGCGTGTTTGCTGCTGACCATGTCTATATATGTGTTTACTTGGTAGTTGGTACCCTCGGTATCTCAGGGCCAGGCAAAGCACATATCTTATTAGCTCCAAACGCTCGAACGTCTAGAGGTGTTCCCTAGCATAAATGGGTCATACGTGCAGGCCTTCTAGCTGCTCAAATTAAAGCCACTGGTATAAAAAAGTTGGAATAACCACACGAACATGCTCGTTAGTGGCAGCGGAAGCGACTAATTTCACCACAATATGAAATTGACCCAAGGTCATCACCTATTTAGAGAAAAAAACATATGCATCATACATATACACGAAGGAAATGGTAAAAACGATCTAGCACATCAGCTCACCAATTAGCAAGTCGCAAGTATAAACAGAAAAGACACCAGATTTTTAACGTGGAAAACCCACCCAAATCATGGTAAAAACCACGGGAACAAGCAAGCCAAATCTTCTTCCACTATATGATGGTGGGATTACAACAGTTCATCTCTAGATAGCACTAGAGGCAATCATATATCACGATACGATTGATCTTAGAAGCAACAATAAGATTTAGAGTTGTTACTTAGGGAGTGGAAAGACCTCACCAAATAATAGTGCAACTCAGATTAGAGGCACCAAGGATGTAGATCTAAAGCTTCAAAACCTTAGGACAAATCTACTATATAATCTCTCTTGTCTCTCTCTTTTTTTTTCTCTAGCTCTCTTCCCTTTCTCACATACAAGGTGCAAAGGGGCTGAACTAGCGTACTATCTTCTAACGTTGTCTACCTCTCCCAAAGAGGCAAAGCTGATTGTGTACTCCTTAGTGGAGTATAGAGATTTCCATCCTTATCTAGAGACATTTCTTCCTTTTCTCGTAAAAGGCAAATACTAGATGCACACAAGGTTGGTCACCTCTTGCACTACACCTGTGATATGTGGGACTGCTCTCTAGAAACAATTACTTTTCCCATAGCCCACTCACGAGGAGTATTCCCCAACAAAAAATATTTCAAGCCGTGTCAAAAACCACTTCTAAGGGTGATTTTTAAAGCCTCTACCCATTTTTCTTTTTGAGGAAAAGTGTGGAGCAAAAAAGTTCTCCAGACATATATAAAACAATAACGAGAAAGAACAGATACAGGAGAGTTAGCCAAAGGCTAGTAACAGGACCTAGGTTGACCTTTCAAAAAAATAGGACCTAGGTTAGCCAAGAGCTAACAAAAGGTCCGGAGCTAGGTACAAAGCGCCACGCTTGCAAGTAAAAAAGGCACCTTTTACGTGAAGATCTAGCCAATTCATAATTGCACTATGGAGAGATTGCTTGATTCTGAGCAATTGAAGTTTAGCTTTATTTTTTCAAGATATCTTCCACCCCACAAGTGAAGAAGGCCCCTGGACCCTATCGAACATGGCTGCATTCCTTTCATTCCAAATACACCACATTGCTACCGTGAAAATCTCCATGAACAAAGGATGCTGAGTAGCTGTTTTTTGCTATTATTGTATCATCTGAAAGATGTTCTCTTGCGCCGGCCAAAAAATGCGAAGATTGTACCAACGAGGCAACGAGTGACACTAGAAGGGCATTCAAAAAATAGGTGATGCTTGGTCTCCTCTTTTTTTGAAATGGGAAACTTTATTAATTTCAAAATGTTACATCAAGATGATACTTGATATCTTTTCAGCCTCTGTTTGAAAGGCATATAGTTCAAGAAAGTAACTAAACAACAAAATTAGGACACCCTTATTACTGTTAATCCGTAGACTAGACTGTCACCCATATACGTATTGCGCATATGGGATCTGCTGCTCCTACTCGTGAAACACTTGCAACATAAAAACACTTCCTGCAGCATACGTCTCAAGCAGATGGAACATTTTGAAACATACACTAGCAACATATATGCATAGCTACTGTAACAGATGCGACATCCATATAAATAGCAACTAGCATTTTAATTTTAATTCGGCTCTCACATATCAGGGCTCATACGGAAAATTAAAATGCTAGTTGTGTTGACGACCATGCTAATAAGTTGACTGATAATATGATTAGGCCTTAGTGTTTCCTGTTTCTCTTTTGCATTTTCCTTTTCTTTAGTGTCGAGCGTTCTCTTTTTGGGTATTATTTTCGGTTTTTTCTTGTGTTGGAATATTACGCGCCGACATCCACTGTGGAGTTTTTGGTTCTTATTTTTTCTATTTCTTTTCCCTATAATAAATTAAATCTCTATTGTCTATCTATATATATCTACAATACAAGCTATACTTACAATAATATTAAAAACTAAAATATTTTTATTCTATTTACTTTGCAAACTGCCCTCGCATGTCGTCTCACTTTTTTTATTTTTTAAAACTATCTCACACTCTCCATATATGATCATAACCATTTTTTCTAGTGTTCGTTATTCAAAATTTAGTATAAACTTTCCCTACCAAACGTCTTTTAGTGAAGATTTCTATATACTATGACTAGTGGTAATATTTTTTTTACTACTTAAAAACATTAGGAGAAGTCCACCATTTTGTAAGGGATCAGGATTATTTATCCGTGCTTATGTGAGTTAGAAAACTATCCATGTCTAGCAATGATATAGAATCTGATTGTAAGACATGACAAGTGAGGCTATAGAGTCCATTTTCCAAATACATATATTAGAATAAATAACACGACTATTATATAAATTTCCAACCCATAAATCATGTTTAAGATGGTTATACAACAAGCTGTATGTTCTGTCGCAACGTACGAGCACGTGTTAGTCGACATTAAATTACTGTCAATATATCTGGACACCGAATGGATACCTAGTAGGCGCAATTATATATGCATACCAGGCGACAGCAGCGTTCAGTGGTACTAGTTATAGACAGAGACGAGATATCAGAAATCTGTTGGACCCATCACCGGTCTGGATTGGACAATCGGCAGCGAAGAATTCTATTACTCGGGTGGTTGATCCACTCAATGGTGATAGGTGTTCACTACCAGGTCTCTCGGATCCACAATCAATTGCTGGAACATAAGGTTATGACCATAGTAGTAATGCGAGATCACTGCCCGCTGCAGCGCATATTCTGAAGGGATAGGCCAGCACGGATTGTTTGTTCAATATATTAGTGTTTATCCAAGAGGAAAGGTGAATTAGTTCTAAACTCAACCTATGTTTGAATATTTCTAACTTTACTAAATTATATTAAGAGTATATTGAACTAAAACAACTTTATAGTAAGAGACGTCTCTTACTAGAAAGGTCAATTATTAACTAAAAATATGCCTGGCCACATATTAACGGCAGCGGCCACCTAAGCCAACCGCCTCGGTTAATAAAAGTCCACTCCAAAATCATTTCTGTAGTAGTCGATGCACCTTGAGTTTGTGTCTCGTTACCAAACCACACAAAGAGTTTAACGCGCCAGTCAAATCAGCTATAACAAACCACCTTGCAACTAATAAAACATATTCTCATCACCCTAAAAACTAGATACTACTCCAAAACTCACCCTGTAACCGTGAAAATCTATCCCCATAATCATAAAATTAGATAAGCAAACCGCAGAAACCTAATTTCTGCTGCAAGGACCACTACTGTGTGAAAGTAAAAACCCGCCATGTGACATGAAATTGGTGATGTGCTCTGTTTCAGGATGCTATTTATGATTGCATACTAAATAGATTGTTTAGCACGATATATGGAAGCTAACATCTATAGTCTGTTAAACCATGCAAACAAAGGTCATTTATTAATTAAAAATGCCTAGACAACCTTCCCTGCGGCAATTCACCAATTGCGACATGTAACCATTGAATCTAGAAGATGTATTCAGGTAAGCATCTTTTTTTAGCTGAAAAGAGTCATTTGTCCTATCCAAATTAAGCTGTAAAATGACAATTAAACACCTTGTCAACAGACAGGTGAATTAAGCACATCATCGACATACATATTCATAGCGATGATATGTATAATACTAGAAATCAATCGACAAGTCAGATACAACAGAATATTTTGACTGAGTCAACACATTCAGGGCAACTTCCAACAACATCCATCCAGCCGCAACACTTTAATTGCAGTTCATGGGATGGATTTGATATGGTAAGATGAAACCAAAATCTCTAGTCCTTAATGTTAGTTTCAACACATTTACTAGTACTGGAAAAACACTTTACATCCAATTTTAATCAATTAGTTTAATTTGGCTAGAAGATGTTAAATTGACCATATCATTAAATCATTAAATAAAGACATGTTTGGCATGGCTCTAAAAAGGCTTAGATCCTTGCTAAAATGTGTGGCTAGAGCCGGAACCGGCAGAGCTCCACCTTAGGGAACCATATTTCGGTAGCTTGGTTGTATGATATAGCAATTATCAGTTTAATGAAATAGATTATTGAATACAATGTTAATCATGGCTGTAAGTGCATCAATTTATAATATAATTAACATTCCCAAAAAAAAGTGAATGCATATATATGTCAATTTTCCTATCCGAGTTAATTGAGATGAGGAAATTTTAATCATAATATTAGCGGCCTTCAAGGCAGCCACATCATTAATCCTCAAGTAATACACTAGGAAAAATGACAAACTTTATAAATTTTCAAAATATTCAAAAAAAACATTTTATGTTGAATTTGGTATTCTACTCTCCATCACATTTATTCTATCTTTTCTTAAAAATGTTATCTATGTAGTTATGAAATTTTATTCTATTTTTTCAAAAAAATTATCTATGTAGCTATGAAATTTTTGTTGAAATATAAGTGAATTGCCCACCTCTCCCCATCAGCTTAAGCTTTTGGGTTGAACTGGTCGGTGCATACAACTCAATATGGTATCACAGCTAGAGGTCTCGAGTTCGAATCCTGGTAGATACAATTAAATAAAATAATTGTTGTCCGCTCCTATTCCATGTCTAAGACTCGTCCGTTACTGAGATCTCTCGCCGGAGCCTTGACGTGAGAGGGAGTGTTGGAATATAAGTGAATTGCCTATCTCTCCCCATCAGCTTAAGCTTTTAGGTTGAACTGGTCGGTGCAAGCAACTTAATAATTTTAACCACACCTAAGTTTGCATCTAAATTATCTACATCGGTTATCATGAAAGATAATTTAAGGTAGTTTTAAATGGAAATCTAAGCTATATATATAGTTACAAAGGATAATTTAAAATAATGTCTTAAATTTATTTTAAATTAATCGCCTATGATGTTGATGAAATGACCATATAGCTCAACTGGTGGGGTTCTTCGTATTGGTACATACTGCCCACTCAAGATTTATTTTAGAATGTAATGGTGCTATTCTTTTGGTATTAGGCAACGTGCCCATCAATAATGTGGTGCATGTGAATCTGGAGATTCGTTGGTATGACTTGGTACTAGGTTCATAGGGATAGGATATACATATATACATTTATAGGAGTGTGTATACTGTCGTGCATATAAATATCTACGTTGGTACTAGGTCTCGCAAAATAAATTCACCAATGATATTACCAAAGTTAGTGCAAAATAACCCTAACGTGCATGTACGGTTAAACGGTAGTGCACGTATTACTTGGGATGGAATTGGAGTCGGCATGCTTAGGGCTTCCACGGTGTCGATGTCTCAAAGCAGTGCTCGATAAGGTGACCGGTTCTTTCCCAACGTGTGAAAACGTACATAATCAACATTAAATTACGGTCAATATATCTGGACACCGAATGAATGCCTAGTAGGCGCAATTATGCATACAGCATACCAGACAGCAACGTTCGGTACAAGTAGTTATGGACAGTGACGAGCTATCAGAAAATCTGTTGGACCCATCATCCGACGACAGTAACGTGTGTTTGGGAGGTGTGTTTGGGAGTCCGACGTCGGACTAAGGTTCTATTTGGCATAGCTTCTCAGCTTCGTTACAGTACCTATTAGTGTTGCGTTTTTTCTAAAAAATGTCGTTTTCAAACAGCATCATGTGTGTCTCCTCTTACACTTTGTGGACCCTGTAAAGACGAGCTTCACCTGTGCATGAGAACGGATGCTGACACACAGCACGCGAGGACCGCCGTCGGGACAAGCCAGGACCGTCGAGCGCGGCAGCGGTCGCTGGGGCTGGTGAGCCGCCGGTGCCAGCTGGGGCAGCGAGGGCCGTCAGGGCCGGCGCGAGCCGACGAGGCCGCCGTGCAAGGATCGCCGCGAGGGCCAGTGGTGGTCAGCGGGGCTGCCGGGAGCGCGCAGCAGCCGTGGGCGAGGCGCGGCAGTGGCAAAGTTAGCGGGAAATGGCGTCGGTGTCTGTTTCACTAAAATTGACAGAGTTAAGCTAGAGATCAATGGTTTTGTTAAGAAGTTATAGGATTTCGTCGTCGGAGTCGGCGGACCCCCAAAAACGGCCTAGTTCTACCCAGGGTTTTTTTTACCCCTAGGCGCGACCGGCGCCGCCACCAAGCCCTCTGTCAGGGCAGGAGGCGTGGGCACAGGCACAGCCACGGGAAACTTTTGCTTGTTGCCTATCCATGTTAATTAGAAGACGGTATTTTAATTGTAATATTACTACTCAGAGGGGCCTCCATGCCGGCCTTGAAAGGAGCCACACACAACCTTAATGCCCAAGTGATACACGAGGAAACGACCAGTATAATCTCCCAACCGCAGCCGCGCCGCCGCCCTCTCCGAGCACACCGGCTCGTTGGAGACTATTTTTGGTGATGTTTTTCTCAAGTCAATTGTCTATAGGAATAATTTTCAAAAGGCAATTGACATAAGCAACCTCCTCTAAAAATCATTGACGATTTTTTTATTAATATAGATATGGAAATTTGTAATAAATATTTGGGCATGAAATAATTTCAAATACAAAATTTCTCAATTACTAAACTATAAACCTCATCAACATTTACAAAATTTCTTTTCTCTGGAAAATCTTGTCGTTGTGAAGCTTCCAAAGCTCCCAAGCTGCGATGGGGCAGAGAACTCCAAATTACTCATCAGACCGACCACAATCAATCTGTCTGGCAGAGGCAAGTTGGCGTCCCAGGTGATGCCAATACGATTCCAGCACTGCAAGGCAAACGGGCAGGTAAAGAACAAGTGATCAATATCGTCCTCCATACCACTGTTGCACATGACACAGATTGGATCATCCTCGATGTTCAGGTGCCTTCTTCTCAGTATTGTCTTGGTATTCAGTCTGTCTCCAAGAACCAAACAGGCAAAGAATTTGATACTGGGAATGCATCGTGATTTCCACAGTAGGTGTGGTGGCACCTATTTTATCTGTGTGTACCGCTAGTGAAAGAAGTCGGTGGTGATGTTACTGAAAACCATACTAGTGAGATCGTCCAACCGTGTCTATAAAACCTCGTCCCGCTTAGCCAAGGAGGTTCACCCAAATCTGCTCCTGCTGCGATCGCTTGCTGATCCCTTCCCATATTCATCACTACAACAAATACACATTTGAACATATACTATACATATTCCATACCGTGACACCGTTGCAGAAAAGCCTCCATAAACACCTTCGTTGCCGGCCGTTATTATCATCATCATCGAATCACCATGATCCTTTCAGCCAACACCATTCTCAACATTTCAAAGACCGAGTTTGACATCCTTGATCTCAACACACATGGAACCCGCCTCCAATCCGTCCAATTATTCCTGCTAGCATCTCTCCTTGTTGCATGTGTGGCCGTCATACTATATCTAAAGAATCGCCCCCGTGACATATACCTCATAGACTATGCCTGCTATCTTCCCTGCTCAACATGGAGGTGCCCCAAATCAACATTCGTAGAGAACTGCAAAGTCATGGGGATCTTCGATGATGGCTCCATCCAGTTCTTCCAACACTCACTGCAGCGTAGAAGCGGCGTCGGCGAAGAGACGTGCTTCCCTCGGTCATTCCTAGACATCCCACCCTCTTCTAGCTTACACGACGCCCGTGCCGACGCCGAGGTGGTCATGTTCGGAGTAATCGATGACCTCTTGTCCAAAACCGGCATGAGCCCGGACGCCATCGACATACTAGTCGTCAACTGCAGCACCTATTCGCCCGTGCCGTCTCTGAGTGACATGATCATGAACAGATACAAGCTCCGGAGCGGCATCCACAGCGTGAACCTATCTGGGATGGGCTGCAGCTCTGGGCTGATCGCCGTGGGTCTCGCAAGAGACCTCCTTCGAGCAACACCACACCACGGTGCTCACGCCCTGGTTGTGTCCACAGAGATCATCACGCTGAACATGTACAAGGGGAAGGAGCGTGGCATGCAGGTCCCCAACGTCGTCTTCCGCGTGGGCGGCGCCGCCGCGCTGCTGTCCACGTCGTCGTCGTCGTCGTCCAACCACACGGCGGCGCGGTTCCGGCTAGCGCACCTAGTCCGGACGATGACGAGCGCCGACGACAGCTCATACCAATCTATCTTTCAGAAAGAAGACGGCGACGGCATACGGGGCATAGACATATCCCAGGACCTCCTGACCGTCGCCCGCGACGCGCTGACGGCGAACTTCACCGCCGTCGGCCGTCTGGTCGTCCCGGTCTCAGGGAAGCTGCTCTACTTGCTGTCCTCCATGGCGAGGAAGTGTTTCGTCGGCGGCGGCGGCTGGGTGAAGCGGTACCAGCCGGACATCGGGGCGGCGTTCGAGCACTTCTGCCTCCACACCGGCGGCGCGCCGGTGATCGACAAGGTGCAGCGCAGCCTCGGCCTGTCCGACCTGCAGATGGAGCCGTCGCGCATGACGCTGCACCGGTTCGGGAACACGTCCAGCAGCTCGGTGTGGTACGAGCTGGCGTACATCGAGGCCAAGGGGCGGATGCACAGGGATGACCGGGTGTGGATGGTAGGGTTTGGGTCTGGGTTCAAGGCCAACAGCGCTGTTTGGGAGTGCATCCGACCAGCAGCAGCCGGCGACGTGGACAAGGCGTGGGCTGGCTGTATCAATAAATACCCAATCGGTAGCAGATCACCTGCCGGTGATGGGGCTGCAGGACCCGTTTACTAGGAAGGACAGAGTGCCCATGCCCTCTCTTAGTTTTGCTGTCTGCGTGTGACTAATACTAGTGTCTAGCGGAAAAGGCATAAAAGTAATTCAAGCGTCGCCTTTGTAGTCGTATAGTAGTGGAGTACTACATGTATTTAGTTGTAAGCACTTCATCCAAGAGGCTTTGTGCCATTTATGTAGCAGTCTGAAATAATTATAAAAACATTAGTTAATAAATAATCCCTCCATCTTACTTTTTATTGAAAACATAACTATTTCTATTCAAGTCCTATAACACAAGGCGTGCTCTCTTCAACACATGCGTGCATCCATACATTAGTACTAGCAATACACCCGAAAAATTCCTTAAGGGTCAAGAGCCGCCAAGCAAGATATGAAAAACCCTAAGGAAATGCTTCGCGAGGGCCGAACCTCAAGCAATGGCCGCCAAATACAGAGAGCACGAAGGGGTCCACCCCCAAAGGATAAATTTCTTGGTGGTTTGATCGCCAAAGTAAATTGGATCATAGCAATAGTTACAAAGTGCCAAGGAAATTAGTGAACTACTAAACATATATATTTTCTTGAGGGCCTCTGCTAGTGAGAGTCAAACCTAAGGGGATGTTAAGTCCCTGAGAAGATTAGATTTCCTAAATGATTGACCCCTAGCTTGATCCCCTAGGATCATCGCCAGCGGGCTCAGGGGCTATACCCCTCGGTTTCGCTCGCGCACACCTACGGATTGGGCTAGGCCAAGCTCAGACACAACCTCGCCCCACTGCCCAAGGCTCAAGGGATTGTCCGAACCCCAGGTTCCCGAGTGAGGCAGCTCGAACCTTTTTCCAGCCAAACCCTGGTGGCTCTGGTCAGGGAACAGCCCACCGAGCATCCAAGGCCACGGCAGGTGCTTAGGTCCACAACATTGGTCCATTCAATGGGTGTGAGGTGTTGTGGACCATTTCAACTGGCGTGACACTAATAGGACAAGCGGCCTCTTCTACGACCAAAGAAGCTAAGCATCTGGAGGGCTCACCAAGTGGAGGTAGAACTGCGACAAAGAGCCCTTGATGGTCGGATGTCAAAGGTCTTAGAGGCATCAGGCGGTCTCTGCATCCGCCCCAACAACATGATGAAGATCAGGGTCTATCGATGTCGTGGTAGCGATCTTCTGCTCCCGATGCATGGAGACCATAGACTAGAACCCTGAAACTGACTTATACCCGACCTTCCTGAGTATATAAGGGGAGGGTTGGCTCGTAGAGAGAAGGAGGACGACAAACATTACATCCCTATAAGCAAGAGGAACAGCAGAGTGCTCCTCTCCTTGGCAACCAGGAAAGAAAGAGGGCCAATCCCCTTATCGCTGGGGAAGAAACCTCATCGCCGATGAGTCGTATGATAGTACCGAGCATCTCCTGCCAAACTCTCTTGTAACCCCTGGCTTGGTTGCTCTAGAACACGAAGAACACCTCACTGCTAGACGTAGGACCTCAATAGCCCAAGCTAGTATAAACCGTTGTGTTTATATAGTTTCATGCCTCTATAGAAAATAGTGATAAACTTTTAATCAAGGAAGATATGCACAAAATTTGAGGTTGAGAGGGGCCACTAGTGGTGCGGGTGCACTCTAGGTTCCTCCCCCCTGACTGGATTTTTGCCAAATTCCTCATGCATGTGTACATTCTCGAGATATGTCTTGTTGATTTTTATTTTTCACAATCACTTAAAGATTGGACAAGAACAAAAATGATCATGTTTTTTCAAGAAATATTAATTGCTATTTTTACAAAATTCTTGATTAAAATTAAAGATTTAGATCAATCAAGTTATTCTATATTTTAGTGAGGGCATTTTTATCTTTTTTAATTCAACATTTAAACCTTTTCAATTTAATTTGCATATTTTTATCAAAATCAATTAAATCTATTCTATCAATTTCTTGATTAATATCATTAGAAGGTTCAAAGAAACTTTTAAATATTGTCCGTTAACTTTGAAAAAATTTACCATCATCATCTTGAATGGTGATCGCTCCATGTGCTGGTGTGTCAACGACAGTGAATGGTTTTTCCATTTACTCCTTAGTTTTTGTGCACCAAAAGTTTTACTTCGAATCAAAGAGTAGAACTTTATCTCCTTGATTCATCTCTTTTAACTTGATTCGTTAATCATGCCATTTCTTTGTTCTTTCTTTGTAAGCTTTGGCACTATGATAGTTTCTTATAATTCGGCAATTTGTTTCTGTCTATTTTTGTCGGCTACCTTTACATCCATATTCCAGGTTTTAATTGCCCAATAAGCTCTGTGCTCAAGCTCTACTGGCAAATAAGGTCTTTTCATAAACCAATTGAAATGGAGACTTCCAATGGTAGTTTTATAAGCAATCCTATATACCCAAAATGTTTCTGGAAGCTTGTTCTTCTATCCCTTCCCTATTTCATTGACAATCTATTTCAGAGGATTTTCTTGATCTGCTTATTGTATATCTCTATCTGATCACTAGTCTAAGGATAATATAGAGTTGCGATACTGTATTTAGAGTCAAATTCTCGCTTCTCCCCATTAGGGCGTTTGGTGCAATTTGGTCTGCTTCGACTCTAAAATTGGTGGGAGTCACACCAAACAGGTCCTAAACTAGACATACATTCGGAGCTAACCTAACAACAATCATGCTAGTCAGCTTTATGGATCAAATAAGTGGTTTCAACTTGAGCAGACCAATTGTAAACTTGAAATAAGATCAATCTACACAAATGTTTTTATATTTGCCTTCAATTTTTTTCAAAGACGGTATAACTAGAAAACCGTTTCTAACGACGAGGATGACTGTCTCCTTCACGGACTCTCTACGTCTGCCGCTGGAAATGCCGCTCCTTCAGACGGCACCGCGCACCCGCGTCTCCAGGGTCACCGACGACTGGGTGCCAAGACGCAGCGCCAGGCTTGCTGCAAAATCCGCCTTCCGCGACCCCCAGCCCGAGAAGCAGGCCAAGCGGGTCTTGCTCAACAAGTGGTCACGGAGGCCAGAGCAGGCGCTATCCACCACGCCCGACGCCACAATCGCCGCCAAGTTCCATGACACTTTCTCGGTGCCTTTGTCTTCCTCCAAGCGGGCAGCCTTGCGGGAGCTCTTCCCCATAGGGCTGGACACCATCGGAGTGGGGTTCGCGGTTGCCGATTAGAGCGCGCGCCAATCTTAGTCGCAACACTGGTTTACTAGTTTAGCACAACCTTTAGCTCCGCCGTTACAGCCGGCGATATTTGTTAGTGTGTTTGGTTTGTACGCCATGGCAACTCGCCCTGGTGGTGCAACCATTGTACTTTTAATAACTCTATCTTCTCTTAATGAAACACGTGCAGCGCACGTTTTCGAAAAAAAAAAAAACTGTTCTACTTGGGAACCAGAGATACTACTAGCATTTTCCAGGGCAGCTCTTACGGACCCACATGTCAGCCTCTAGAGATGATCCGGAGCTCCCCGAATCCGTGGCTCCCTTCCCTGGCGCGCGAGTGGCGAGCGTGCGCAGAAGCCAGCCAAGCGATGCCGCTCCTCTTCCCCGCCACGCCGCCGCTGCCGCTGTGCCGCGCCGTGCGTGCGTCACGCCGCGCTACTGCAGCCGTGGCGTCCGCGGCCAGGAGCTCGTCTTCGTCCTCTGCCTCGTTCGACGCGGCCGCCTTCGAAGCCGAGCGGCTCCGCCTGACGCCGCGGCGCGGGCCGGGATGGAGTCCACCGCCGCGGCGGCGGAGGCGGACCCGCGGGCCTGGAAGTGGGCGATACGGAAGCGCGTGTGGGACGCGCTCGAGGCCGAGGGCGTCGCCCGGGACCCGCGCCCCGTCCACCACCGCATCCCCAACTTCGACGGCGCCCCCGCTGCCGCAGACGGGGTACGCGCGCTCGGCCTCTCGCCCGCCCGTTCTGCGGCATCCTACTTCCTACCTAACGCCGACTAGCCCCGCGGCACAATCTTCGGTTGTAGTTTGATGTAGGCTTATAGCAAGTTTCCACGGAAGTAAATGGAGCTGAATGACGGCTACCTTTGCTGTGATGTGAAATTATGACGAGTGCAGATATGCAAATTAGTAGTCTTTGATAACCTTCTGCGATGTTTTGTCATTGATAATTGTGTTTTAGTTTGATCTTGATGTGGACCCTGCATTGCATTTTTGACCAAACTGTTGCTTTACTCGGGCACCTAAATATTTTGGTTTGTCTGATCCAAATCAGGGGCTCAAAAAATTGTTCTGTTATATCATCTATAGGAGCAAGAGATTATAATTGTGTGATTAAGCTATCACATGTGCTGCACTTATTGACCATTCATTACATAATTTGTATAAATACAACTCTTGATTCCATTCCTGTGGCTTTGTAAATTGATTTCTGTGCTAATCATTAACACTTGCAATGTTTCAAACTGTCACCAGTTGGGGAGGCTGGACATATTTCAGAATTCCCAGTGTGTAAAGGTCAATCCTGACACACCTCAGAAGCAAGTTCGGTTCTTAACACTGTCAGGTCAGTGCCTATTAGTGCTACAACTTATGATGGCCTAATCGTGTCTACGTATTATTTGTGGCAGCAGCATATTAGCAATGTGCATAAACTTTGTTAGCACATATTGCTAGCCATTTATTCAAGAGGAAAAAGTACCCAAGTGTACAACACCACTCACACAAGACAGTAGGTCCTAGAAAAGGTTCCAAATGTCCCTATAGCCCTGGCTGCACACCGTAAGGCTCCTTCCTCCTCTGCTGTTCACACCAGCAACCTTGCACTCAGAGAAAAATTACTAATAGTTAAGTCTTCCTCTATGCTGTTTGTCCACCATCTTGATTGCATGGCACCACCATCGAGGAAAACTAGCCATTTCAGGTTGATTATCTAGTGCTTTTAAGACCAATTTTTGACGTATAACAATCCACACCTGACACCTCCCTTGAAGCTGTGCCAGGTTATTGTAGTTGCTTTTCTGGTGTAAGGTTGTTCAAGCGTGTTCTGAATTTGGCACAGTGGAGCATGATATATGAGGTCGATTCTTGCTCATTGCTACATAGTTAGTTAGTTACTATTTCTCGTTGCAATGCACCAGTATGTCATTATATCATTCTGTTTCCTGATTAACCTCGTAAGTTAATAGCACTTGATCTCTCAATGATTTTCGTGCTGCAAACCAAAGCATATACTGGTTGCATTAGTGCTTCAGGTTTTCTGTACATTTTTTCCAGCTTTCGATCAGATGGTCTTTTTTAACTACCACTCTGTGCGGATTATGTTACACATGTACCCAATCTATCAAGGACAGTCACTACAATCATGTTAAACTTCTTGCCTGAGCATTTGAAAATGAATTGTCTGCTTCTCTATTTTGATTTGGTGCTACTTTTTGTCATCCAGGTGATAAAAAGCTGTTGACTCCGCAACCTCGGCTAAGGACAGGATTTTTCTCAGTTATGGACTCTCAAATGGTACCCGTTGGATGCATTCCTGAAGCATGCACTTCTGTTGGTGCAGCTAAATATGGGAGACCAATAGGTTTAGATGAAAGCCTTAAGGTGGATTTGATTGTGATTGGGTCAGTGGCAGTTGATCCAAGTTCAGGAGCACGGTTAGGGAAGGGAGAGGTAACTATTCGCTTTATGTATATACAGTTGAAAATTGAATTAAGTTGATATTGTTGTTTCTTTCTACATCCAAACATCATTAGTTAGTAGAGTGCACCAAAGAAGTTTCCACAGTTTCACCTTTTTACCTTGCTTTAATGGTCTTGTCTATGCTTAATAAAATTAAAGTCTTCCTGTTCCTCATCCATAACTGTTTGTGAACTCAACTTCAGGGATTTGCAGAGCTGGAATATGGAATGCTTCGCTATATGGGAGCTATAGATGATTCAACCATGATAGTAACTACTGGTGAGTTCTCTTTATTGATTTTGCTGGTTGCCTGTTTGTTTACATGGGTCAGCTTTGTTCAGTGATTCTGTATGATACAGACCCTATTCCTACCTTATTGTTCTTAACCTCGAGTAAGAACTGTTTTAGCTTGTATCTAACAGGGTTTAACTTCTCTGTTCTGATTTTAGCAACGCTTGAAATAAGTGAATTTAATCTATGCATGCATGTGCTGTGGCCCAGCTTGCAATGGGCTGAGCCAGCCCACAGACAATGGCAGCCGCTACAGCGGCGGCTTCTGCTGCAATGCATGCAGCCTGCGTTGTGCCTTGTGGGCATGCCAGGACGCACCCTAGGGTGGCAGCCAGCGTCATTTCCTACTTCCGATGAAGATCTTTGACTTGAGGTGGAAGGGCGGCCAGCTGCCTCCCTAGAGCGTGCCTCATGATGGCATGGCAGCACTTCCTGCCACCCTAACTGCTGCCACATCTCTTCTTTTTCTGAATTGGAATACTGTTGGTGATTTTTTTTTGTTCTTAGATGGATTTGGAATTGCTTGTTGCATATTTAGTTCATGGCAGTCACTAACATAAATGCCAACTATTTCTTGCTTACAGTGCATGACAAGCAGTTAGTGGATGACATTCCAGTGGAGAAGCTGCTAGTTCATGATGTGCCAGTTGACATTATCTGCACCCCAACTCAGGTCATCTTCACGAAGACTACAATCCCAAAGCCACAAGGTTTGGCCAGATCCTATTACTTATTTTCTCTGCGAATTAGTCTTATGTGACCAAATATTGGAGAATTTTGTATGCAGGGATTTACTGGGAAAAGTTATCTCCAGAAAAATTGGGCCAAATCCGAATTCTAAGAGAGCTGAAGCAACGTATAGAGCAAGAGACAGGAACTATACTTCCTTGTGGACCTTCGGAGAAGCTACCACCAACAGCGCAGAGAAAGCAGAGGTGGCGGCGGCGACGATGATACTTTTTTGTATGGTTCTCTTAACTGTTTCTTTTACTCAATAAAGAGATATGTGCACCCTTTTCTTTCTTGGGGCAAATCAAGATCACGGTTCAAAACTGATATCAGATGTAACAGAAATGCCCAAAAAAAAACTTTGTTGTACTTGAGAGGCAATGAGGATAGATTGTATAGCTCTTTCCACACCTATTTAATTTCTTTGCAAATATGTTCTTTTTGGCATTACGATGAGTACTTAAAAATTTGTATCTTGGATGTAGCAGTTAGTTGAAATTTGAAACATATTTTATGGAGTTACAATATTTAGAAATGATTTGGAGGAACTACTGGATTCTATTTGGACAGCATAGCAGCCAACCTTAGGAAGTCTGGCATGCGAAAATATGGGATCTTTTGAACGAATCACATAATTGAGTTATTATTGCCTTAGGTTTGTATTTTTTTCTAATTGGCATATCATTGGAACAATAAAACTCCTCATATATATATTGATTGACCTTTTTTCTGTTGAGTTTGTAGATCCTATGCTGCAAAAGTACATATATAGCTATGGTCACTTGGTCAGGGTATGTTGATGCAGTTACTAGCCTGCATATGTCATGTGCACATGAGCCAAACTGTTCACAAGTACATTGCATAAAAATTTAGTATGGGTGTCAGGACCAGGCGGCTTGGATGATTAGTTAGATTGTTTGTTATTTAACTCGGCTACTTGCTGTCTTTTAGAATTCCAGCCATTGTTGAATTCCAATCATTTTTCGTTCTTTTTGTGAATTCAGTAGGTAATAGGTATCCAACAGCAGTTGGTTTCCTTTCTTTTTCTTTTCTCAAAGAAGGTAGCAGTTGGTTTCCTTTCCTTTCCTTTTCTCAAAGAAGGTTGAGTAATTCCCCATGGTACTTTATGCCATGTTACTTTTCGGGCTTTGTGCCTCACTCTGAAGTCTGAACAGACATGTACCAGGGATGGAATTAATTATCGCAGCGTTTATCTCACATCCACTGACAATTCTTAAATCGACTCTTCCAATCACTCTGGATTGGCTTTATTTATTTCAGCTCATACTACCGTAGTGATAGAAATTAACACTGTACTAAACAACTTGGTTCTTGTTCTTGGTTGATGTCGAAGTTTCTCATAGCCGTGGGCCGGAGTTAGCACATACTAATGAGTTTCCCAAAATCTCTTCTCTGAATCCGCAAGGCCAGTGAGATCTGTATCCATGGTTCTGAACATATTAGCTTGATGTCTGATAACTGGTCTTAGCTGCCTGCTACTTTTCTTTTCCTTTTAATTCGTTAGCACATACTAATGAGTTTCCCAAAATCTCTTCTTCTCTGAATCCGCAAGGCCAGTGAGATCTGTATCCATGGTTCTGAACATATTAGCTTGATGTCTGATAACTGGTCTTAGCTGCCTGCTACTTTTCTTTTTTCCTTTTAATTTGTCTTGTGCAGGTGCAAATACATATGAATGCTGTTGCCTTATGCCTAATATGCAAACGAATGAACCATGACTGTCTTTGACCTCCCGACATTTCTGTATCATTGGTTGCGGCCCATGACTTTACTATGAAAAGGTGGGTGGGTGGTAGGAGCAAACGTCACCTAAAAGTTTAATAAGGGAGCAAAATATTGCAAACCACTACAATCCTGTGTTCAAAGCTTTGTCCGAATTTCACATTCTTCAGCGTGAACAACGTTCTTTGGAATTGGAAGTTCAAACTGCAGCCCAGTCACACTGCCTTTATTTGGAAGTTCTCAGAAAATCAATGCTGGTCGTGTGGAGTCGTATACATGACGTTGTGGTTGAAACTTGAAAGTGTAAGTTGGCCGTCATCTGGAAACAAACAGAAGGAACTGTTGTACACTAGGGATACATGTCTGCTGGTTCACTCCAGCTTATTAGTCGGCTTATCAGCCGTTCAAACAATATTTTTCTCACACACAAATCAATGGTTTTGGCTTATCAGCCGGCTTATAAGATAGTCAATGTTGTCAAAGTTTGAATTAGAAACTGTCATCATGATCAATGTTGTTTTATACTTCCTCAGTCTCAGAACGATATAGCGTACTTTGATCAGGCAAAAGTCATATAAAATATATTTTAACACTTAATTTATCTTACAGTTCTCATTTGCTAAAGAATCAATATCATATCGGATGTCCGTTGAATATAAAAATCAAATGCAATTTCTATGTTCTAAATGCAGATAATTTCACCATTTGTTGGTCAGAGTTCGTAAAATTTTACTTTTCGTATTAACTAGCCGTACGGCTTGGATGTGTGACTACATTTTTGTACTACGAGCTGTGAACTCTGAACAACTATTTCTTCTATATTTCTAATTGCATTTAAGAGAACGTGGATGAAGAATTGAAGACGGTGGCGCATAGTCTACATAAGCAATGAAGTCAAAATGTAGGTACACAAGGACCTACTTCAAGGTGCATCTCTTTTCTTTTCCTTTTTGCGAAAGCAAAGTGCACTTCTCGTGCTCAATTTTGCCCACATGACCGTTCACGCAGCCGCCCTCGTGTCATTTGTCAACCGTATCGTGAGGACTGGGCTGGCCTTCTGGCAGTCAGATTGAACCTGGACGATGGATTGATCACAACACCAACAGCTCTGGCCTATTAGACTGGCCAGAATGGTGTGTATCGGCTCCTAGGACAAACTCATGTTTGAGCATCGATCCTATAATAATCCTGAGGAGTGAAGAATGCATCGCTACCTGCAGTGTACAAATCGTCCATCTCTTTGCTTATCTTCGGCCTACTTATTAACTGTTTCAACAGTATTCTGATCTAATCAAGGTTAGCGTATGAGATGAGCCGTTTCCATGTGAAATTTGTGCATTCGGATGCATGAAAGGATGGAACGACTACTAGTTCTATTATAAATATTAAGACTTATCAGTTATTTAAATAGTATTTTTTTTTTTTTTCACGCTAAATCAGCCATTTTAACCTAGTGGCTCGTTTATAAGTCCTTCCAAATATACCAGATTTGCTTTAGGTTCGTTTGCTAAATATTTTGGGAAAACTACAATGACAAGCCCCGTTACACGATTAAATTGCTGCTAAAAGTTTGTATTAATTTTTAAATCTAAACAACTTCAAACTGAAAATCTGGAAAGTTGTAGATCATATAGAGAGATGCAACTTTCATATAAAAATATCTTTATCAACCCCATACTGTATATTATATTTTTTTTTTCATTTTAATGAATATAAATGATAAAACTCAAAACTAAAAATTTATAGAACTCATTGAGGGCTACAATTTTCATGTACAAAATATCTTTATTTGACAAAGATATAATTTTTTCTAAGATAATAGTTTCTAGTATTGATTAATATGCTACTAAGACTTTTTTTCATTTTTCTAGTATCTTAACGATTATTATAAAAACTCATAGTAGATGTCATTGAGAGCTAGAATTTTCACTGATAATAAAAAAAACTCAGAACTAAAAGTTGTATCTCATTGAAAGCTATAACTTTCATATGGAAATTATCATCATCTGATATCTAAAAAATATATAATTTTTCTTAGGTGGAACCTTGCGGCGCTTAGTCTGTGAGGCTTGACCAAACAATACTGTCGCACCTACAAGAACGGGCGTGGTAAGGTTTTGCCTCTGAAAATTCTTATCTAGCGTGGCAAATCATACTGACACGAAAATGTGATTTTGCCATGCCAAAAAGGGTTGACGCAGAACAAAAGAGAAATAAAAAATATGTGGAGTTATTTTTTAAAATATAAGATTTGAAAAAGATTAATAAATATTAAAAATCCCAACGCACACGCCCTCACCACCCCCTGCCCCATGCGCCGCCTCCCCCAACCCGCCTCCACGCGGCGCTGCCCTGCTCTACCCATCTCCGTGCCGCCGCTGCCTCGTGCAGCCGGCATCATCTTGCCCCCGTCCGTGATGTGTGATGTGCACCAGTCTGTGGCGTCTATGAAGGCCCGCTCGGGGGGGTCCCAAAAAAAATAATTTTTTACCATAGGAAAAAATTCGTTTATACATCAAAAAATAATTATACACCCCCAAAATTCAATTATACATCATAAAAATTTCTCTTTTCGCTTACTTTTCATGATAATATTTTGATTTTTATTATCAATACTAAATATGCATGTAAAATACTATAAAGTCATATACTTATTATATATTTATCGTATTTAGATGTATCACCTATTGTTCGGCCCCTCTTATTCAAAAATTTTGGCTCCACCACTAGGGGTGGGGGGGTAGGGGTGGGCTTGGTTGGAGGAGGGGTTGGTGTGGGGGGTCCGAGCTTGTCACCGACTGCGAGGGCCTCTTCTTCTCCAACGGCCTTGACATCGGCCTTGACACCTGGCAAGTGGCTACTCAAGTTTAGTGACGGGCCGCCACAAGCAGTTGCATGCGAGGGGATGTCAGCTCCAATGCAAGTCTGAGTAGCGCTCCTCTTGTGCTTTCATTTTGGCTGTAAAATCTTGGACACGTCATGAGAGAGTGCATTTATTAAGCCCTTTATTATTCCCAACTTTCAGTCGACAGTTTATGGTACTTCACCAGCACCATTTTTCAGTTAATGAGCAAACAATCCATCTGAATAGGCAGTAGCTAAGCTACAGTCATTGTCATTTGCTAACTTTGCAGGTAGAAATCTATCATTGTCGGGATACGCACTCTTCTCTGGAGAGCGTTTGAGTATCAATCTGAGCACATTTTCTAATCCAAGAAATTAGTGTGGAGACTGAATGAAACGCTTCCAATTTCTTTCCAATAGTATGTTTTGCTGATGAACGCTTCTTGGGAATGACATTTTAATCCTCATCAGGTCCAAGTGAATAAGTAATTGTCTTCTTTTTTACCTTTTTCCCGTTGGCATTACATATTTTTATGGGATTTGGAGAGTAGAAGAGATTAGGTCCAAGCATGTGCAGATGGACATAAACAATAAAGATGGTAGTGATTTTTTCTCAAAACTTCAAAACAATAGTCTTTCTAGAATTGCTGATAGGTTTATTTCCTGAAACCTGACAACTTTTGTTAAACGGAGGTTTATCTTAGAATTAGAAATTGGCATGTTCCAGCCAATGCATGTATCAAGGTGCACTGGATGCATGGGTGTTTCTTTTTATTGAGTTTAGATATATTTGCTCCTTATAGTGGTCAATTAAGGGTTTATATGTATGTGTGTGCCAATCATCTTCCTTTTTTTATATGCAATACTAATAAGTGGCAACATGTGATGAACAATTGATAAGAAGATGTCTTATTCCTTTAATTTGTTGGATCCCTCTTGCCGCCATGATTGTGCCTATACTGACCCAGGCATCTTGCATCGGATTTTCCAGAACCTCTTCTCTCTGAATCCAAAGATGTAGGAAATTGTTGGCATTTGCTTTTCCTTTTGTAAATTGTGAGTGATCTTGTTGACTTCATGTTGCTGTTTCTTGGTGTAGACGCAAGAGACTTCTCCAGAGAAGCAGAGCAGCTACTGATGCTGGTGGTCGTTCCTCAAGTTGTGTCAACTGCCTGGAAAGCACTTTGTTTGTTTTCAGCTGAATATGTCTTGGAATGGTTTCTGAAGCTGGAATCAGAAATGATATCTCTTTTGCTTTCCAACATATTGCAGGTACATAAGGAGCAGATCACTGATGTGTCAAACCATCTCAGTGTGGCCTGTTGGTATATTTTTCTACTAGGAAATGCGACTGCTAGTGGTTTTATGTAGATATATATATTTCATCCAACTTCATTCTTTAGACGAGCAAGAATATTCTGACTAATAAGTATGTCAACTGTAGAGGGATACCTTGATCTAGGTATAAATGCAGTAACTTCCTATTCATATTTTTCTCTGAATGTTCCTGGACAGGAAGTTGTTTCATGAACAATGAAGTTAACCATGACACTTGAAGAGACTCTTTCCCTTCCTAACATAAGACATATGATGTGTCTGCTTAATCTATAACTCCTATAATCCTAACCCCCACTAGCCTATTTCTCTACCCTGTGATTGGTCGAATCAACAGGGATGACATCATCATAGCTGCATTTAGCGTTACCTCCACTAAGGCTATCATTTATTTTCCACTACCTATTTCTTTTGAAATAGAAAAAAGTCGTAGCACCTAAACCAAATATCGTAATTAAAATTCAATTGCACCATGGTGTTCCTCGCAATAAACTCTTCAAAACAAGACCCCACATGAATATATTTCGATAACTTTTTTGTAAAAATTTAAACCGTTTCTAAGCAAAAATCTAGCAAAACTGTATATCATATGGATTACATGTGGTCCTCCAAAACATGCGTATAGATGAGATTTGGGTGATGCCCAGTTCAAATAATCTATACCATGTCAATAGATACAACCTCCAATTGACCTACTCTCTCTCTCTCTCTCTCTCTCTCTCTCTCTCTCTCTCTCTCTATATATATATATATATATATATAGGAAATTCCATCCTGCTCCTAGAGAGTAGTTACTCCCATGTTAATATCTCTAAATTTAAGATTATATGACCAAACAAAGTGTATGTACACGAAGTATATAAACATATTAGACTATCTATGGTAGTATATACATCAAGTATGCATACATACATAGAGTATGTGGTTATACTTGTTTTATATACTACTGATCGTGGTATTTTCATAATATATTAAAAAGTATGGGTTCATTTGAAATTTTTTCACGTAGGAAGATTTGAAGTATCTTAGTATGAGTATATAAACATACTTAAAGTGATAAACAAGTATAAACACATACGCAATATGTTGTTTTGAAGATGGGAGTAACTACTCCTAGGAGTAGAAAAACCTCTTCCTATATACCTATATATATATATATATATATATATATATATATATATATATATATATATATATATATATATATATGTGTGTGTGTGTGTGTGTGTGTGTGTGTGTGTGTGTATTAATTCATAGTTTCGACCATTATAAACTTCTTATATTTTTACTTCATTCCCGCAGCAACGCGCGGGGCATTCTACTAGTTTCTAGAAGCTGAAGCCCATGCCATCGTGGAAGTACAGGTATGGTAGATTTTAGTTTTTGGTATGAACTTTTGCATTGATAGATGCAAAAACTGAGTGAATCATGTCATCTGCACAGCTGCACTCAGCAATTCCTCATCTCCAGCTCCAGGTTTGACTATCAACCAACCTCAAACGGTTTCATATATGTTTCTTGATCACCATAGCTTGTACAAAATACCTTCCCCCCAAGCATGCATGCCTCCTCTGAAGCCTGAACTTTCATACTGCATATATAACATCTGAGATGCATTGTGTTATTAGATCACATGTGCGCACTTTATTGGATATAGTAATAGACTATACCATTAGCAATATCTGCAGCAATAAGGTCTAATATGTGTGTGTGCCAAGTTTGAGATTAATGGGCACTTTATTGCCTCTTTCCATGGAATACAAGAAGTCATTAAGTATTAGTGACAGTAAACAAGGTCATTAACTAGCAATAAGTAATAAAACATTAAACTTCATTAAGTTGTTGTGTTGAAGGGAACAAGTCCTGTCTAATAGGTGTACTCTATATAGTAGTAGTACGGCGTCCTACACAATTCTCCTTTCTGAGAGATGCATGCAGATAACAAACTCTTGCTACTCAATCTCTCTCCCTCCACCTTTCATAGCTTCTGAGATCTCCATGGATTTCAGTTGCTTTCCGCCTCATACGGGAATTTCTAGTTACCTGCCATTTGATTCGTACATGCAGCAAAATGGACGCTATGAGCTCCAGCCTGTCGATCGTCACCCATTTGAAGTTATTGGGGACTATACCTCTGCAGACTTCAACGACTTTGGACACCAGTTCTTTGCAGAAAGAGAAATCAAGAAGCCCATATTCGACCATGCTTCATCGATCGGTCATAGAGTTGGATCTCAACTTCCTCTGCTGACTCCCAAAACTGAGGTTTCTCATCTCATGGACAGTGGCCTTGGATCATACAAGGCATATGAGATGAATGGCAGGTTTCTCCCAAGGAAGAAGACCTCTTTGAAGAAAGCCATTATTGTGAAAGGGCAGTGGACACCAGAGGAAGATAGGTAAAAGTTAAAATCCATCAATACTTGTTGATTTCTTACTCCTACAAAGTAAGAAAAAATCACTACTGTTTACTGTAAGTCATGACTAGCTCACTCTTATCTATCAGTGAGCTCATTCTTGGAAATTTAACAGGAATCTGGTAAAATTAGTGGAACAATTTGGACTGAGGAAGTGGTCTTACATAGCACAAATGCTACCAGGAAGAGTGGGAAAACAATGCAGAGAAAGATGGCACAACCACTTGAGGCCAAACATCAAGGTAAACTTCTTCCTTCATCAGTTCAATGTTTTTCATTCTGAGCACATCCTTCGGTTCAATGTTGATGACATAACCGATACTATTCTGTTACTTCTTCATCTGTAGCAAACTATGTGTTCTGATCAGTTATACTACTCTGTTTCTTTTTATATAAGGTGCATTAGAATTTGGAGAAGTCATTAGAAGTGTAGTCTGACCATCTTACAATATCATCAACTGCTAAATCAATCTGTATTTAAAAGCTATTTAGGATGTGAATCTATGGTACAAATTGTATGTACAAAGCATGCATATATATGTTTAAATAATTGTTGGTCAAACCTTACAAAGTTTGACTTTATTGAATCCTAATGTACCGTATATTTGGAAACGAAGAGTAATATTTACCGTGTTGTAGACATTTCTTTATTTTGTTTGTTGGGTTCTCCAAACTATTAATCTTAGCACATTCGGTAATATTTGTAATGGTCATTGACCAAACATGCATTATGGGCATGGTAAATTCTAGGATTTAGTAGTCAACCTTAGTAATTTTTATAGGAGTTACTAGTCAGCCTTAGTAATTTTTGGTCCGATCTATAACTCTATAATCTTAACCCCCACTAAGTAATTCTCTTGCTTCTGATTGATTGAGACTTTAAAAGTGATATCAGCTGACATCATCAAAGGAGTTACCTCCACTAAAGCTCATTTATCTCCCACTAGCTTTTCTTTTGAAATAGAAAAAAAGTCGTAGCACCTAAACTAATTATCGTAATTAAAATCCAATTACACCATGGTATTTCTCGCAATAAGCTCTTCAAAACAAGACCACACATGGATATATTTCGATAATTTATACCGCTTCTAAGCAAAAACCTGTTTGTAAGGAAAAAAACCAGCAAAACTAAATATCACATGGGTTACATGTGGTCCTCCCAAACATACATAATTTTATGAAGGAAAACTCCTAAAATTTTAAGAGGGGGATAACCCTCAGGTATAGTAGGAGTAGGGGTTCGGGTAGATGATATTTGGGTGATGCCCAGTTCAAACAATCTATACCATGTATGTCAATAGATACAACCTCCGCAATTGACCTACTACACACACACATATATATATATACTAATTTATAGTTTCGACCATTATAAACTTCTTACATTTCTACTTCATACCCGCAGTAACACGCGGGACATCCTACTAGTATTAGATGCATTGAGTGCGCCTAGAGATAAACCAGAGAGAGATAGGAACACAAGAGAGATTTTTGTTTTGCAAACATATAGTATTATATATATATATATATATATATATATATATATATATATATATATATATCTCTGTGACGTGTTATTGTATTTTTGGTCTATACACTGCACTCAAATGATCATTAACCTTAAAATACATTATTATTTTTGAGCTGGTTATATTTATTTTTATTGTCAAGTAGTAAAATAAGAAAGGAAATTGTTTTTAGCTTGACATTTTGTAACAAGTTAAAAACTTGAATGAGACAGAGTCACAATAATAAGGGAACCCCCTCCCTTCAAGAAAGAAACTATGGGGCTAGTCAATCGCCATCAATAATTAGTAAATCCTTATGGAAAACACACGAAATTAAAAGCCTGAAAATGGCGATTCAAGTTTCTATAATTTTATTTCAAGGTATTTTACGTACGATATAAAAAAGTTCATGACATCATTTGATAATTTCTGGATAGTACAATTCATTCTTTTAATTATTTATGGAACCTCAAATAATGCGTGCAGAAAGACATTTGGGATGATGAGGAAGACATGGTTCTCATACAAGCACACAAGGAAGTGGGCAGCAAATGGGCAGAGATAGCTAAGCGGCTACCCGGCAGGACAGAGAACTCCATAAAGAACCATTGGAATGCAACAAAGCGAAAGCAGTTTGCACGAAGGCGGAGCCGCCGCACTAGCTCCAAGGGGCCCAAATCAGGCACCCTTCTGCAGAACTACATCAAAGGCCTTGGTATTGGCGCAAGCAGCAACAAGAGCTTCGTCGTCACGCCTCTTCCTGAACCTACACCATCGCCATCCTCACCTGAAACTCCCGGAGTGAACGCATCAAAGACTGATGATGAAATAAAGCTGGAACACAGCCCGTCGTCCATCGTTCTGGATTCTTCACCAGGCATTCTTCTTGTTCCCAGCATGAACGAGTACATTTGCAGCGAGTCTGAGTCTTGCGAGGACCTTCTTCTTGCCCCTATCTGTGATGGGTTTCCAGATGGAATGTGTGACAGCCTGTTCGACACGAAGGAGGGCGCCTTCCAAGTGTACACTGTGGACGACGACAGCATCGACATGAACTACATTTTCGACCATGTCGACCAAGCGATCAAGGTCGATCCTGAGATAGACATGGAGATGATGATGATGATGTGGGATGACGACGCCCTCGGATGCACTGATGAGCCTGCTGGACCTGCAGCTCATGTCGAAACTGTGCATGTGAAGGAGGAGATGGACCTGGATTGAGATGGTGGCAGCCACACAGGACTGCGGAGAGGCAGAAAATAACTAGATAAGTAACTATGTATATGTCGTATTTTACAGATAAGCTCACGACCTAAAGATGCATGTAATAATCATATACTACAGTAAAAGATCCGTGTAGAACTGCACGACCTTTGCGATGTGTCCCTTCCTGGTGGGGATCAGGACAAGCAGTAAAATAAAGCTTCAAGTAAAGTGAAGCATACTTGGTTCGCATCGTATATATGATGTGTCTTGTGTATACATATAATGTATTTTGCAGCTCTTCCTGGTGGTGGTGTGAGGTTTAATTTGTTACTTGGTGCTTAACTTATATATGTTCTCGTTGTAGAAATATATAGTTGTTATTGTTATTATGGATAATGCTACGGTACTCCCTTTACTAGGAGGTAAAATTTTAAAGAAATCACAGCCGTTAGTTTCTACATAACCTAAAACAATTAAATAATGTAAATAAAGAAACTCCTAGATATTTTCTGTCGTCTTCTTTGTTTGCACAAAAACATGATCAGATAAATTAGATCCCCTCCTTTTTCGTCGCATGATGAGCGTACATAGGACGACGTGGATAAATAATTTTGCGCCGGCTTGTATAGGTAAATTTTGAGTATACATGACAATAGTACAGAGTTAATTTCATTCTTACTCATCAACTCAGTGATCAAAACTGTGAAGAATTACACCCGTTACACCTTTCGTTACAAACAAACACATATGTCATGATATGGTTCTATGTATTTTATTTTTCTAAAGTTTGTCATGTATATAAAAAATAATCATTCCGTATATCATATCATTTTTTCCATAAATGTTACAAACAAATCATGTTTGATTTTCTTACAAAATAAATTTGTTAGAGGAAAGAAACTTTAGAAGTTATCGACATGTCACGTTACATCGAAGTTTATATATAATATATACTAGATAAAATAGGGGTTTGTTCGGATGCCCATTTATTCACATTAATACATAAGCATTAAGGTGGATTGGAGTGAAAATTAATTTATTTTTCATTTCAATCCACCTCAACACATGTGGGTTGAGGTAAATAATGCTGCATGGACATCAAAAAAAGCTCTAAATGATATTTTTTTTTCAATTTCTTCTATAACCTTTTGGGAGGTAATATGTGCTAATCGACATTTAGATCGACAGTCCACAGTTATTTTGAAATACGCTAGCAAAGCCCAATTATATATATTGTCTCAATTCCAAATTGTAAGATATTTTGGCTTTTTCTATACAATATTGTTGCTATATGCATGGCGAGTCAAGAACGAGAAGTCATTGCATTAGACTTTTTCGCCAACAGCGAAAGGAGAAGCAATAATAGACTTTGTTTACAATCAAGTTATTCGTACTTTTCTTAGAGAGTCAAATCATATAAAGTTTGACCAAATTTAAATAATAAGATTTATAATAATAGATAAATAGTTTTAGATTCTTAATTAATTATGTTTTTATAGTATACCTATTTGATGTTATAAATCTCTAGTTCTCTCTATAATTTTGGTTAAATTTGAAATAATTTTAACTCTTATAAGAAAGCTGGAATAACTATTGATTCAGAAGAGTACTTGTGTTCTTGTTCCCTATTTTTACAATAATTAACTAAAAAGGCGAAAGAATAGTTCGCTTTGTGCACACCGCGCAGAGATGCCTGCATTGCCCAAATCCCTGCAGAAAGCAAGAAACAGTGACTTGAACTTAACAAGGTTTCGATGGTAGGGTGTTGTCGGCCGCCGCCGCCGCGCCGCGCCGCCGGCCCGCGCGCCGCCTCGCTAGCGCTCGCCCGCGCACAGCCTCGCTCGCTCGCGCTCGCCCCCGCAGCCGACACGCTCATACTCGACCCGCGCCGTCGGTGCTTCCCTCCCACTGGTTCCGCTCTCACAGCCGCCCCCTCCCTGCAGTGCGCCAGCAACCTCGTCCCCGCGTCCGGTGCATTTCTGGGGAGGCCCCTTCTCCGTCAAGGTCGCCTCTAATGGCTCGGCAATCTCCAGGCGCTCTCATCGAACTCGAGCAGGACCCTGCCCTTGCAGAGCTGGTAAGAGAGTGGGACTTCTCCCCAGGTAAGCGCTTCGAAGCTGAGGTCGTCCACAGGTTTTCCTCCTCGGTGCATCATCCTTCTTCTTCCCCGGATGGCTCTTTCTTCCTGCTCGTGATCTTCAAAAGGTATCTTTTTCGTCTCACGGAAGACTCTGTTGCTCTGGCTTTGCACTGCTGTCTGGGAGGCGCTCTTGCTGGTTTTCATGTCACTTACCAAAGTGACCGCCACTTTCGCTTCTCCGTCGCCTCCAAGCATGTTGGTCTGTTAATTCGATCTCTCAGAAGAATCACGACTGCTCACTTCGACATCTTTTTCCACCTATGGCGAGACGGAGGTGATAATTGGGAACTTGAGAAGAAGCGTTGGGAGAAAGAAGAGAAGGCTAGTTGGACAACAGTGCTTAGTTCAAAAAATAAGCGCAAATTGACTTCTAAGAATGTCTCTTTCTGCAGTAAGCTCGTTCAAGTTTCTCCAGCTCGTAAATCCCATCCTACTGAGATTGCCCCAGTCATCAAGATTGGCAAGTTCTTTTGTCCTATCACTATTTCTTCCAGCAGTGACTGGTTTTCCCCACAGCTGCCTCCGGTCTTGGAAGGGATTGTAAGCAGAGGCCACCCCTCGAAATCTCTCAGGCCTCTTCTGGTGTTCTAGATGTTCAGAGTGTTAATGGTGAGCTTGATGTTCACTCTGTTCAAAGTGCTACTGTTGGTACTAGCAAGGGTGCTAGCTCCTCGGCGTCAAGTACAGAGGGCTCTCCAAACCAAGGCATCTTTCAAAATCTCAAAAGAGATCCTCACATCAGCCCTCCTGATCGAGCTGCCAGCACTTATGTGGCCGGTAACATTGAGCAGGTCGCCACTTTTCCGCCGGCTGGAATGATTAATGACAGGTCTCATACCTGAGGTGAACGCTTCAATTTCTTCCCTAACTCTTCAACTCGCCTATGCTTCAAATGCCTGAGTCCAGGCCATCTAATAAAAAATTGTTGGGAGAAAATCCGGTGCTTTTATTGCTACTAGCAAATATGCCCTGCGTGCAACGGGTAACAAAAACTTATTTGTTTATAACTGTGTTGATACCTGGTATGCACTCGCAATAGCCGCATAGCCAACTATTGCTTTTGCACCTCCACATCAGAATAGCTTGCATTGCCATCTTCTAAATCTTTTCCATGCATCCATCTTAGAATGCACTTTTTATATAAGGGTGTTTAATCCTTGCCATTACAATTCTTGAACTTTGGAGATCTGTCACTACAATTCATCTAGTCTAAAACTTACAGTTATAGTTCTTCTTCTACCTAGTTCTTGCTATTTTCTACGTACGCATCTTTCGTATGGACCAAAACACCTCTGCGGCTTGTCTTCATCTAGTCGCTGAAGCCGAGGATGTCACCGCCACGTCAAGTTCTTAACCTCCAGCCATCTTCCTCCTTCGATCTCCTTCGCCGGAGGGGAAACGGCTGCTACAGGCCAGCCGAAGAAACTAAATTCTGGCAAGGTAGCTTCACTTCGTGCTACAACAACCAAGCTGATGCGTGCACACCAAATGCAACACTGACATGTCACCGCCATGATGAACGTCGTGGACTCATGTGGCCATCGGGCTTGACCTTTTGACTCTAGCGGCCTTGGGGATCTGGTCCCCAGCCCCATAAGGACCACATGGTCCAGGAGGGCCGATGCATGGTGATCATGAAGTCCGAGCGCGAGCTCCCGCTCTCGACCGAGGACGATGACAGCGCCAAGGTCAGGACGCGCTCGACGGCATCGAGGGCGATGGCGGGTTATTCGACGAGGTCTCTGAAGTGCTGGCAAAGCGAAGAAGGCGTTAGACATCTAGCACGGTGCAGCTAAAGCATCAAAGACAGGGCCGCCCATGCGAAGGACGCTGCCGAGCTCGCGGCGGACCTCCCTTGGAGCCAAGGAGGAAGTGAAGCAAAGGCGAGGGGGGCCAAAGTGGGCAAGAACCTGACAAACATCGCGCGGCGGGCAAGCGACGTGGCGTCGGACGCGGCCGCATACCTCCTCAACGCGCCTCGAGAGGCGGCGCACCGTGACGGCCGTGATGAACCTCCTAGGCTTTGCCACCACCTACGGTGCATGCGTGTGGGTGACGTTCATGTCCAACCACGTGCTGACCGTGGTGCTGCCACGGTAGTAGCTGGGCATGCTGCAGAGCAAGCAGTTCCTGATGTACTTCCACACCATGGCGTGCGGCGTCGGCTGGCGCTTCGCCAGACACCAACTGGGGTGCGCGGCGGAGGTCCCTGGCATCGTGTGCGCAGAGTTTCAACCTTCTCACCGCACTCGATGCTTCTGCTAGATCCGAAAGCCACCAAAATATGTCGCAATTTCTCTTTATCTATTTATTTATATTTATTGTTTATTTGACTATTTCTCTTCTCCTTTTATCTCTATGTTTGAAATTTGTTACACGTGCTGCGAAATAAATTTTCCTTTTTGGAAGGAATCGGCCAAAAAAAAAAAAAAGAAATTCAAAACGAATTTATCCAACAAAAATTGGTATTTAATTTATATTGATCGGTTGTAGTATTTTATCTAGTCTTTGTGTAATAAAATCTTTGTCAGAGTTGTATTCTGATCCGAAAGTGTTAATGATTACTATCCTGTTCTCCTCTCAGGACTCCTTTTCTAGTATACAAAGAGCCCGTAGTACTATCCTGTTCTTTATTAAGGAACGGCGGGGATAAAAAAATCAGCTAATTTGATTTTTTTTTAGGGAATTAGATGGAAGAAAGGAAGACAGATCAAAGAAATAGATGGAAAAAAAAATGGATGGACGAAAAAAGATGGGCTGAAATTTTGCCTCTTTATTATTAGAGATAGATAAATATGGTCATAAAGCTCGCTTTTGTAACAAAAGGCGATTAGACCAAAATCTGAAATGGGCCATGAAGCCAAGTAAGTGTCTCTCGTCTAAAGAAATTGGTGGCGACGGAGAATGATGAGGCACGGCCCGATCTTCCGAGAGGTATTGGTAAGTTCGATTGGTGGAGAACTTCGGCGTTGGCGATCCGGCTTCAAATCGAGACACGATTCGAACCCCGCAACCGTTACACCATCTGCTCCGTTGGTTATCAACCAAGCACAACTTGATTGACCTCGCCAAGAAGGGCTGTTTCGCAAGCGAATCGAAGAACACAAGCAAGAAGGTTTCAACACGCAATCTGAAATTGCAAATATGAATGAAGCGAATATCAATTGAAGGTTCAAGAACTTCGGTTCCAAAGGACTAATCGACACGATGGAGGAGATCAAGAACGGGGGGCCCCGGATCCTTTGTAAAAGGATTTGTCACCACGGTTACAATGAATGATTCAGTTTCTCGATGGAAAACTAAACTCTAAACAAAACCCGAGTCTATTTGGCGGCGGCTACGAAGATATAAATGTCCTAGGGTTTGAGGCGCACCGGGGGCGCCCACAACATAGAGCCACAAGCCCAACTCGATACAAGACCAAGTTGGCCCCTTTTCGTGGTCACACAGCATGATCCACAAATGTTCTGGAGCTAGGACCAGAACCAAACTGACGGCATCGTCGTCCCCTTTCCAACGCATATTCACACACGCCTTGTTTCGACGTCGTATGAGAGAATTATGATCAAAACACGACGGCGTGTACGCTGAATCCGAAAGTGACGTGGCTGCTGAGTTGGAGATGAGTTGCAACTTGGAGAAGACCATGGCGTCGGTGTGTCCAGCGTGGCGATGTCCTCATCATCCTTCCCTTCTTGAATTGGAGTCGTCCTCGACTCCATCTTGGCGATGTCCTCATCAGCCCCTCCTTCTAAAATTGAGTCGTCCTCGACTCCTTCCCATCAACGACCTCCGCAAAAGGTTAGTGACAAAGCCGAGGCAAAGCACAAAACATAGTATAACATGGTGCATCGGGATTATCACATAACTTCAGCAGCAGCAGAAGTTGTAGCAAGCAAAGCACCTCCTTGTAACTTAATCCCATTATTTTTAGCAATGTCTATTGGAGGTTTATTTTTAGTCTCTTTAGCATGTTTAATAATATCCGTAGGGAGACAAAGGCAGCAATGTAATTTTCTTATCCTTATGCATGATAGTGTATGTATTAGTTCTACCATGGTGGAAAGCATCATTATCAAATTCCCATGGACGACCCAACAAAAGTGAACAAGCTTGCATAGGTACAACATCAAAATCAGCAATATCATGATAAGAGCTTGTGAAAAAAGCTAATGCGGGCTGAGTTGGTTACCTTAGTCGTACCACTATTATTGAACCATTGAAGTTTATATGGATACGGATGTTGGCGTGTGGTCAAGCCAAGCTTGTCAACCAAATCTGAACTCACCAAATTGTTGCAACTCCCGCTATCAATGATGGTGAGAACACGACAACCCCGCACAATGAGATACATGTGGAACAAATTGTGACGTTGGATCTTCATCTCTTCTTCATGTCCCACACGCCGAACTTAACACACGCTGCACAAGAAGGCTAGGGTAGCCCGCGGATGCAGCCACGGAGTCAATGGCGATGACATCCTTGTCTTGATCGCCCTCGGGAAAATCTGCATCAATGTTAGCAGCAAGGGCTAAATCATCTTCAACATCACTAGCACTTACATAGCCATCCTCGGTAGCAATGAAAGCGCGACGACTGGGGCAGTCCTTCATAACATGGCCCATGCCTTTGCATCGGTGGCAAATGATTTTAGAGCTGGTCGAAGAGGAGCTAGTAGAAGCACCGGAGTAGCACCTTTTCGCGGCGGAGGAGGAGACTGCATGATGAGACAATTTACTTACCCCAGAAGATGGTTGTGGTGCAACAGAAATCTTGGGCGGCTCCAGCTCGGAACGCTGCTGAAAATTCCTCCCATTGTTCCTGAAAGGCTGGTGTTGTTTGCGTCCATGTACTTCGCGTTCTGCCTTAATCGCAAGATGATACAATTGGGAAAAATTACGCCATTCTTTATAATCAAGAATATTCTGTATATCATGATTTAAACCACCAAAGAATCTAGCACTAGCATCAGCATCATCTTCAACTACACCACAACGTGCTAAACCAATAAGCAATTCTTGATAGTAAGCTTCTACTCCTTTTTCTCCTTGTTTTAAAATTTGCAGTTTTAATCGTAAATCACGTTGGTAATAAGGAGGAACAAAACGAGATTTCATACGTTGCTTTAAAGCATTCCAAGTTTGAGGCACAGCAGCAGCATTATTAGCATTGCAAAGATCACTCCACCAAAATAAAGCAAAATTAGTAAACTCACTAGTAGCAAGTCTAACTCTATGCTCAGCAGGGACATTATGAGAATCAAATTTTTGTTGAACAGCAAGTTCCCAATCTAAGTAAGCCTCAGGATCAACATTACCAGCAAAAGGAGGTACGCTAAATTTAATTTTAGCAAAAGGATCATTATTACCATGATTACCTCCCATACCGCGACGATTGAAGTTGTAGCGGCGACGGTTGCCTGCATCACCGTCAGCATCCGCATTTTCATCATCAAAACCATCCTCTTCTTCAAAGACGCGACGGCGAGGTGGAGGGCGTTGCTCAACTGTTCAATGCGTGTGACCAGATTGTTCATGTTCTTGCGTCGGCTCGTTCATAAGATTGCGTTGGGCAGTCATGAACGTTGTAAGCTCGGCTTTTGACACGCAGTCATTGAAATCCGTTGGAGTTCCTGACATGGTTAGAAAATAGGAAAAGACAACACCAAAGTATTATCCCTATCAACTAAAAGGAACCAAGTGGTGGCGGTGGTGAAAATGGAATGCAAAATCAGAAGCGGATTACCACCGTCTTGCAAGTGTTCTTACCAAAGCCAACAGAAATAAAACCAAAGAGGCGAAACAATCAGTTGTTGAGCGTGGGTACCGATTGCAAGATGAAACTGTCTGGCCGATGAAGGATATGTGGAGCTTTGGGAAGACACACTATGAGCAAACAAGGATTAGCAATTAACGATCACGCATTAAGCAAAGTTCAATAAGTATCCAAAGTACAAAGCACAATTGCTGGCTAAGACGTGTCGAGACGTAGCGCAACAAGGTGAAACAAAGGACGATGGAAAGAACTCACAGAACAAGGCAAGAGCTCGGATTTGTCGTTTTCCTGAATTTTCTCAGATTTTTGCAAAAGGCACTAGTAGAAATCAAACTTTTTTATTTTTTCACTATTTTTTTTATATTTTTCTCTGAACAAGGATCACAAAAGATGTAACCACAAAAATTAGCACCTACAACTGAGATGGGATGTGGTCTACAGAATTTCAGCACGTTCTCTGAAAAGCGTGCAGAACCCTTGACAATTTTTTTTCTTTATTTTCCTGAATTTTTTTGGCAATTTTAACGAAACCAAACAGGCCAAAGGCTAGTTTGGGTCACCTCAAATGATGTCAAGAATCTGCTCAATTTTTTCAGATTTTTTCGATAATGGAGCGAAAAGTTATGCCTGCTTTTAAGGAAGGTACCTCAAGTTATGTTTCCCGAAAGGCACAACACGGCGGCGCAAGTTAGGGCAAAGCGTCACTAAACTTCAACACCGATCACAAAGGCGCAATCGTCCCCTGCGTGACTAACAGCATAGGTATTCGCCAGATGATGAAAGGAGGGCTGCGATGCGGGCGAAATAACGGCGGCGTGCAACCTATCTAGGGTTAGCGCGGGGCGAGAGATCACACAAAGGCGGCTAGCGGAGGCAAGTCGAGTAATATGGTGGCTTCGACTTGTGGTTTGGGATCGGTGGATGGGATAGCGGCGAAAACAAAGAACAGCAACGGGCAATTGAACTACGACCACGAACACAATCCTAAACCAGCAACAAGACTCGACCACGGACACAAACTCAACAAAGCAAATCTGAAAACGAAATTGTAAGGCACAAAGGGTGATAGGACAGCGGAAATTGAAATATTTTTTTGGCTTTTTGTGGACTCTAGGTAATGAACAAATATGAATCTAAGACAAACGAGATTATACCTCGCGGTAAACCTGAAATATCTGATACCAATTGATGAGGCACGGCCCGATCTTCCGAGAGGTATTGGTAAGTTCGATTGGTGGAGAACTCGACGTTGGCGATCCGGCTTCAAATCAGACACGATTCGAACCCTGCAACCGTTACACCACTGCTCCGTTGGTTATCAACCAAGCACAACTTGATTGACCTCGCCAAGAAGGCTGTTCCTGCAAGCGAATCGAAGAACACAAGCAAGAAGGTTTCAACACGCAATCTGAAATTGCAAATATGAATGAAGCGAATATCAATTGAAGGTTCAAGAACTCGGTTCCAAAGGACTAATCGACACAGTGGAGGAGATCAAGAACGGGGGCCCTGGATCACTGTAAAAGGATTTGTCACCACAGTTACAATGAATGATTCAGTTTCTCGATGGAAAACTAAACTCTAAACAAAACCCGAGTCTATTTGGCGGCGGCTACGAAGATATAAATGTCCTAGGGTTGGAGGCGCACCGGGGGGGGCGCCCACAACATGGGCCACAAGCCCAACTCGATACAAGACCAAGTTGGCCCCTTTTCGTGGTCACACAGCATGATCCACAAATGTTCTGGAGCTAGGACCAGAACCAAACTTATGGCATCGTCGTCCCCCTTTCCAACGCATATTCACACGCCTTGTTTCGACGTCGTATGAGAGAATTATGATCAAAACACCGACGGCGTGTCCGCTGAATCCGAAAGTGACGTGGCTGGCTGAGTTGGAGATGAGTTGCAACTTGGAGAAGACCATGGCGTCGGTGTGTCCAGCGTGGCGATGTCCTCATCGAGAAATTCAGTGCTCCCTTGAACCCAATGCGCCAAGTGACGTTTCGGCTTCCTCAACTCCTCGGCGCATAACAAGAACCCACATCCTTCTCAAGGGCCCATCGTTTTCAGCGAAGTGGACCATCTTTGTGCAATCTGGCCGACCAAGTCATGGATCACCTGATAGAAATTAACCAGAATCAAGAAGTTATAGCTGATGATCAACAATCTGTCGCAAGGATTCATGCTGTGTCCTCCACCGCCCTCCCGACGGGTCGGGGATGACGAACGGCGCCTCCGGCTCGCCATGAACGCCGCTGCGATAGCTTTGTCCCGCGCCCACCGGCGGTACCTCGCTCGATACCACTTGTAGTCCCCGGATCACCGGCGCCCGTCGCCGGAGATGGAGAAGATGAACAGTGAGTTCACCGGAACACACACGAACACAGTGGAAACACGAGAACGAAAACACAAGAGTTTGTGCTAGGCTAACAACCGCAGCTTTTCTGGACTCTATTGCCGAAATATATATGTGATTACAGGAATACAGAAAACGGCTTCAAGCCGTGACGCTGCGAGCTCCACACCTCCGCCAATGTCGCGCCATCGCACGACTGGAGCCATGCCGCTCGCCACGGACGCGATCCGCACGACAAGCCTCCGACTAGTCCGCGCCATCCCATGGACGAGGACGAGTATCAAGTCACCACTACAGCTACAAACAGGGAAAGCCGCAGCATGAACGTAGCATGCGTCGACCAAGATTACATGATGCGCTCAACCTTGAGCTCCCCTTATTCTGCTAACTGAAAAACTAACAATGAAACTGATAACAAGAGCATAGCCGAGCATGGGTTATCTAACAATCTCCCACTAACACTTGCTCGGCTCATCTCGGTTTGACGACGCCCACTTTGTCACGCAATTCGCAGAACTGCGCAAGACGCCCAAGAGCCTTCGTCGGGATGTCGGCGAAGTTGCTCCCGAAGTTCTCGCATAATCCACACAGATCTTCCGGTGTTCACACAATCACGAATGAAATGAAATTTTGTGTCTATATGCTTACTTCGATCATGTAGAACCGGGTTCTTGCTTAGGGCGATCGCGGACTGATTGTCCATCTTCAACACGGGCTGCTGAACTCGCTTCCCAGTTATGTCATTCAGCAGCCTGAATCAACCACACAGTTTTTGGCACGCCCCCAATGCACCTGCTATGTATTCTGCTTCACATGTGGAGAGAGCAACACCCTTCGCTTTCGAGATTGCCGGTGACCGGCAAGTCCCCCCAGAAGAAGATGACGCCTGTTGTGCTTCTTCTTTCATCAGCATCTCCTCCCCAGTCACTATCGCTATACCCCGTCGGCCTTGTTGTCGCCGTTCAGCTGTTTGGGATAAACCAGTCCATAATCCACCGTGCCCGGCAATGTATCGTAATAGATGCTTCACAAAGAAGAAGATGTTCTTGCCAAGGCTTCTCCATAAACCGACTTACGTAGCCGATGGCAAAAGAAATGTGTCGGGCGAGTGTGTACCAGATACCGAAGGCTGCCCACCGCATCTGCGGTACATGGTTGCATCCACCTCGTGTTGTGCTCTTGGTGGTCGGGTTTGAGTCGAGCCTCCATTGGAGTTGCACGGGGGTTGCAGGTCTCCATTCCTGCCTTCACCAATGACTTCTTTGCATAAGCCGCTTGACCAAGCGTGATCGATCTTGCCCCTTGCTTCACCTCAATACCCGGATAGTAAGAGAGAAGGCCTAGATCACTCATCCGGAAGAGCCGACGCATGTCATCCTTGAACACGCCGATGTCTATCGGGCTTGCACCAGTGATGATTAGGTCATCAACATAAACTCCCACCACCACTCTTGATGGTCCAGTGCCCGTGTGTACATTCCATGTTCACTTGCACACCGGGTGAAGCCAAGCTTGAGCAGACTGCCATCCAACTTGATGTTCCAGGCCCGAGGAGCCTGTTGCAGTCCATACAGGGCCTTGTGCAGTTTCAGAACCTTGCCCTTGTGCCCAGCAGTAGTGAAACTAGGTGGCTGTCGGACATAAACTTCCTCCCTGAGTTCCCCATTCAAGAACGCTGACTTGACATCCATGTGATGCACAAGCCAACCCTCCCATACGCCATCGCCAGCAGGCATTCTAATGGACTCCATTCGAGCAACCGGAGCAAACACTTCATCGAAGTCCACTCCTTCCTTACGCACGTAGCCCTTTGCCACGAGACGAGCTTTGTGCTTGACAATAGCCCCTTGTTCATCACGCTTAACCTTGAATACCCACTTCAAGCCGATTGGCCGCTGCCCATGTGGGAGATCGACGAGCTTCTAGGTTCCATTCTGCTCAATGGAGGTCATCTCCTCCAACATTGCCTTGCGCCAGCACTCCTCCTTCTTTGCTTCGTCAAACGTGGCTGGTTCCTCCCCCACTGCCAGGAGGAGTTCTTCTGCGACATGGAACTCCCTCTCGGCCAGTCCAGGGATCTCAGTCGGCCCCAGCACGTTGTCCAGTGCTCTGAACCGGAGAGGTGCCTCATCATCGTGATCGACATCGAGGTCGAGCTCCCCGGGTGGTGGCGACGTGAATTCCACCATGGGCCCCGAGGACGGTGTCGATGGCGTTCTCGACGTGGAGCCACCGTGGGCACTCCCTAGCACGCCGCTTCGCCGTCGCGCAGCGTGCCGGGAGGTGAAGGTGCGCGCATTTTGGAGCGATTGCTGAGTGTGCTGGGCTTCCCCCAACATCAGCAGCCGGCATCTCTCCTTCATCCGCCACTGGAACGTCATGGCGGACCGTCGTTGTGATGTACTCGACGTAGAACGGATCCTAGTCTGCCATGTGCTCGCCATCAGCACCCCAGTTCCATGGCTTCCCTTCGTCGAACACTGCGTCACGTGAGATGTGAACGCGACCAGTGCTCGGGTTGAAGAACCTGTACGCCTTGCTCCCGGGCTCGTAACCGATGAACACCATGGGGGTGCTCCGGTCGTCGAGTTTCTTCTGGTGACCGCCGGCTGTTTTGACATGTGCGACACAGCCAAAGGTACGCAGAAAATGTACAGGTGGCTTAGTTCCATACCAGACCTCGTACGGGGTTTTTCCTTCAACGCTCCTTGTCGGCGACCGGTTCAGGATGAGGACCGCCGTGAGCACCGCTTCACCCCAAAACCTCCCAGGCATACGCATTGCCTTGAGCATGCTGCGCGCCATGCCGAGGATGGTTTGGTTGCGCCTCTCAACCACGCCATTTTGCTGAGGCGTGTATGGCGCGGTGAGATGGTGTTGTACTCCTTGCTCGGTGCAGTGCTCCACGAATGTCCGCGCCGTGAACTCCCCTCCGCGATCGGTGCGCAGAGTGTTCAGCTTCCGCCCAGCTTCAACCTCCAGGCGAGCTTGCAGGCGAATGATCGCGTTCCCGGCCTGGTCCTTCGAGCTCAGCAGCTCAAGCCACATGAAGCGGCTTCTATCGTCGACGACGAGGAGGAACAGCTTCTTGCCCCCTGGAGTCTCCGGCGTGATCGGGCCGCACAGATCCGCGTGCACCAGCTCGAGGGGACGAGTGGCGCGGAACTTGGCCGCCGCCGGGAATGGTTGTCGACGCTGCTTCCCCGCGAGGCAGCTTTCACAAACCTGCTCGACGTGGTTGATCGGAGGTAGTCCTCGCACCATCTCCCCCTTCTGCAGTTCCCTCAGCGCTTGAAAACTGAGGTGCCCAAACATGGCATGCCATCGCCAGGCCACCTCGTTGCTGCACATGGCTAGGCAGACTGGCTTGTCGATGGCTAGAGTGAGGATGTACAGGCAGGTGCACGAACGCGATACCTTGGCGAGCAGTCGTTGCCCCCGATCCCAGATTCTCAGGATGCCATGCTCGATCAGAACTTTGTATCCGTCCTCGTCGAGTTGCTCGAGGCTGACGATGTTCGCCGTTAGCTTTGGGATGTAGTACACCCCCATCAGCTCCTGATGCTCGCCATCCTTTAGCTTGAACAGCATGGTGCCGCGGCCTTCAATGGCAGCGACTGAGCCGTCGCCGAACCGGACGGACCCACTCACACCCTCGTCGAGCTCGGAGAAGTACGATCGCTCCCCCGTCATGTGGTTGGTCGCCCCGGTGTCTAGGATCCACCGGGTGCTACCACCTCCGGTCTTCTCGCCGATCTGCACGAACAGCCTGTCCTCGACGATGTGAATCGAGGACGTCGGCGCCGCTGTGGCAACGCTGGCCGCGATCACTCCGGCGAAGGGAATCACCTCGGGTGCGTCCTCCTCCAGTATCCACCGCACGCCCTGAACAGTTGGCGCGGGGTCCGAGTCCTCCTCCTCGAAGACCCAGTGCGTGTGCTCGAGCGTCGGCTCCTCCGGCGCCGCCTCGGAGTGAAGCGACGTCAGGCCGATGTTGAGCGCAGCCGGCCTCCTCCTCGCCTGCGCGAGGTGCGCCGCCTCGTCGCGCTTCTTCTTCTTGCGACACTCGCGGGCCTCGTGTCCCGTCTTGCCTTGATAGGCGCACTTGTCATTGGCGATGACCTTCCCTTTTCGCTTGCCGTTGCGGTGGTCGGAGGCCTGGATCCGCCGCTCCTTCCACCGTCACGTCCGCGGCCGCCCCCACGGCGCGTCGCTGGGCCGCCGAGGGGGCGACCGGCCACCGCCTGAAGACCCTTCGCCGCCGACATCTTCAGGCGCGACATCACGCGAGCGACCAGCTCATCCTCGGTGAGATTAAGCTTGGCCACTGGTATGTTGCCGCCCCCGCGAGGTTGTACCGCTCCTCCGCCGCCTTGAGCCGGCCGATCAACTCCTCCACCGAAGTGTTATCCAGATCAAGGAGTGTCTCAATTGACATCACAATCTGCGCATACCTTGGAGGGGGGTTGTAGAGGAATTTGCGCACGATCTTCGGCTCCGTGTACCCAGCGTCGAGCACCTCGAGCTGGTTGGCGAGGTCGACGATGCGCATACCGAAGTCGTCCACCGTCTCCCCGTCCTTGAACTTGAGTGCGTCGAACTCGCGGCGAAGTGTATTCGCCTTCGCTTGGCGAACACGATCGACTCCGAGATGGATCTTCTTCAGCGCGTCCCATGCGATCTTCGCAGTGGGCTTGTTAGCGATGCTCCCGTGCATCTCCGGTGGAACACCCATGGCAATTGCCTCCAGCGCGTTCCGATCGTCGATGAAGTTGGTGGTGCCGACGTTCGCCGCCGTCCACAGGCCCCTCGCCTGCAGCTTCACCTTCATGAGGGCGGACCAACCATAGTAGTTGGTTTTCGTCAGTACAGGGATACTTCCCGTGATCACCACCGTGGCCTTCACACACGACCCGGTGAATCACCAGATCGCGGTCACCACCGTTGCTGCCGCTCGATCCACCGCCCTCCCGACGGGTCGGGGATGACGAACGGCGCCTCCGGCTCGCCATGAACGCCGCTGCGATAGCTTTGTCCCGCGTCCACCGGCGGTACCTCGCTCTGATACCACTTGTAGTCCCCGGATCACCGGCGCCCGTCGCCGGAGATGGAGAAGATGAACAGTGAGTTCACCGGAACACACACGAACACAGTGGAAACAGGAGAACGAAAACACAAGAGTTTGTGCTGGGCTAACAACCGCAGCTTTTCTGGACTCTATTGCCGAATATATATGTGATTACAGGAATACAGAAAACGGCTTCAAGCCGTGACGCTGCGAGCTCCACACCTCCGCCAATGTCGCGCCATCCCACGACTGGAGCCATGCCGCTCGCCACGGACGCGATCCGCACGCCAAGCCTCCGACTAGTCCGCGCCATCCCACGGACGAGACTGAGTATGTAGTCACCACTACAGCTACAAAACAGGAAAGCCGCAGCATGAACGTAGCATGCGTCTGGCCAAGATTACACGACGCGCTCAACCTTGAGCTCCCCTTATTCTTCTATCTGAAAAACTAACAATGAAACTGATAACAAGAGCATAGCCGAGCATGGGTTATCTAACAGTGTCCTCTACTAATCTCCAGCCAGGGCAAGGTGCTGCCAGAGAAATGGTCACAACAAATGATCACAGTGTTCAGAGCGCTTTAGCAGTCCAGCAGGGACAGGAGCAAGTTCCCCAGCCAATACTTGTGGACAAAGCTTTGTTGACAGATCAGATTGCAATGGAAAGGGGGGATGAAGACCTACAGAATTCAGCTTCAATTGGCCTCGAGATAGTACCTTGGCGTCCTGCTTTGCATGTGTTGGCCCTTCAAGCTCTGCCATTTGTTCTTGCAGCTAGAGGCAAATCGCCGCTACAAGCCCCGACACCACCCCTGATCATAGGGAATGATGGCGTTGTCCGCAACTCTGAATCAAGCCCAGGAGTGTTTGAATTTCAAAGTGAGCAGAAGAGGCCTAGCCCAGCTATGGCTATGGGTCAGATTATCACTTACGGCAGGAAGAAGAGAAAGAACATGGCACTACCTGAGGTGATCTCGAACAGCGATGCTTGTACTCCTTTGGTCCAGAAAAATGTTCGTCGAAGCACAAGGCTCTCAGTTGGTAAAAAAAGGTTTTTGTTCTGTCATGATTGAAAAGGAACCATCCAAGAGATGCAAGAACTGGGCTGTGCAGATTGACATGGCAACCGGAGAAGCTGGCCCGATTTCCATGGACATTCTTCAAGGTTGGGGAATCAAGTGCGGTGTTGATCCTAGTGATCTCACTGAGGACGCGCTAATGCAGGCGCCCCCTACTCATGCCACTGATGTCGATGACGCCAAGTGAACATTCTGAAGCAGTGTCTGGCCTGAACACATTTTGTTTTGATTCTCCCTGTATCTTTGATGACGATCTATTGCCTTTTAATCCTTCTGTGCCTGACTACCACTTCTGTGTCCGCTCCTACCTGATGATCCTGGTGACATCAGACCCTGCTCCCTCCTATCATTTGTTAATCAATGAATACACGTAGCTGGCACATCCTTTGCTGGAACATCCGTGGCATCAATGCGTCTGAAAAGTGGGACGCCGTTAGATACACGTAGCTGGCACATCCTTTGCTGGAACATCTGTGGCATCAATGCGTCTGAAAAGTGGGACGCCGTTAGAGATAAAGTTGAAGAAAGTTCATGTTCAGTAATCTGTCTGCAAGAGACAAAGCATGATTATTTTGATATTGCATACATCCGCAAATTTGCACCTAAGCGATTTGACCATTTTGACTTCATACCCTCTGCTGGTGCTTCGAGAGGGATCCTTGTGGTCTAGAATAGTGCTGTTTTTCTAGGAACTGTTGTGGATAAGCAAAGTTTTGGTTTAACAGTCAGCTTCACATCTGTGCAGAACTCTGAGTCCTGGAAGCTTACCACGGTGTATGGTCCATGTGCTGAACCTGCTCGCTCTGATTTCATCAACTGGTTTAGGAGCCACGACATTTCCGATGAAGAAAATTGGATTTTTCTAGGAGACTTTAACTTCTATCGGTCGTTGAACAATCGGAACAGGCCGGGGGGGGAATCTAGCTGACACATTCATCTTCAATTATGCAATTGGACACCTTGGGTTGGTCGAGCCCCCTCTAAAAGGTCGAGCATATACATGGAGTAATATGCAGTCTGATCCATTGCTCGAGCAACTTGACTGGTTCTTCACGTCACCTAATTGGACAGTAGACTATCCCAACACCAAAGTGCTACCTTTGGCAAAAATCACTTTAGATCACCTGCCGTGTCAAATTGTAATAAGCACCCGAATTCCACATGCCAATATCTTCCGCTTTGAGAACTATTGGTCAGAGCAGAATGATTTCTTGGACACAGTGCAGACATGCTGGAATTCCACACCACAAATGACTGATGCAGCTCGTACAATCTCCTCCAAATTTAAGGCCCTGAGATCTGCACTCAAAAACTGGAGTAAGCACTTATCCAACCTTCGCCTCCTCATAAATAATTGTAATACAGTTATTAGCTTCCTGGATTCACTAGAGGATAGGAGGGGACTTTAGAACCCGGAAGCTAACCTGAGGGTGATGGTCAGAAAGCAGCTGCAAGTTTGGCTCCTTTACAAGAACATATACTGGAGAAATAGATATACCATGAATAGAATCAAGCTTGGTGATGAGTGCACCAAATTTTTCATGCCATGGCAACAATTTCCTATAGAAGAAATGCCATTTCACAGCTGAGGAATGAGCAAGGAGTATGGATTCAAGATCATGATGGAAAGGCAGGATTGTTATGGTCGTCCTTCAGACATAGAATGGGAACAACATCCTCGCCGAGCATGTTTTTTGATCTGCCAAGTCTAATTACTCCAGTTGATGGTCTAGATAGCCTTGTAACCCCATTCCAAACAGAAGAGATTGATTTAATTGTCAAGCGTATGCCGAGTGATAAAGCCCCTGGCCCCGATGGCTTCAACGGGTTCTTTCTGAAAAAAAGCTGGCAATTCATAAAAGGTGATTTCTATACCTTATGTTCGACTTCTTTCAGTGCCGTGCTAATTTAGAGTGCATCAACAATTCATATATTACATTGGTCCCGAAAAAGGATAGCCCAGAAACAGTGAATGACTTTCGGCCTATCTCTTTGATGAATATCTCCCTGAAGCTTATAACAAAGATCCTAGCTGATCGGCTGCAACTAGTGATATTGCAATTGGTGCACCAAAACCAGTACAGCTTCATAAGATCCCGCACGATCCAAGACTGCCTCGCTTGGAGCTATGAATATATCCATCAGTGCCATCAATCAAGAAGGGAGGTGATCATACTTAAGCTCGATTTTGAGAAAGCGTTTGACACGGTTGAGCACTCCACCATCATTCAGGTTATGACAAACTTGGGTTTTCCAGCAACTTGGATAAATTGGATACACCTCATCTTGTCTTCAGGGTCGTCGGCTATCCTCTTGAACGGTGTACCAGGGAAATTCTTCAAATGCAAGAGAGGAGTCCGTCAGGGAGACCCACTGTCGCCGCTTCTTTTTGTTTTGGCAGCTGAGTTGTTGCAGGTTCTGGTTAACAAAGCTGCTAACATGAATCTGTTAATAAGGCCCATTCCGCAACCAACAGATGATTTTCCAATTGTGCAGTACGCGGACGACACACTGTTGCTACTCCAGGCTGATGCACAGCAGCTGTTTTTCCTGAAGGGCCTCTTACATGGCTTTGCTGAATCAACAGGGCTGCATGTCAATTACAGAAAATCTTAGATGTACTCTATCAATGTCTCGCATGAGAAGATGACCATACTTGCAGGAACTTTCGCATGAGAAGATGACCATACCTCGCATAGAAGACATGGCGCCTATGATGGATCGAGTGGAAATAAGATTGTCTGCTTGCTCTACTTGGCTATCCTATACAGGAAAATTACAGATGATAAACTCAGCAATCATTCCGATCACCACGTATGCCATGTGTACCATCAAATTGCCTAAAGATGTTATTGAGAACATTGACACAGCGAGGAAACAATGTCTCTGGCGTGGAAACAGTCAGAAGAAGAAGGGTGGAAATCTTGTTGCCTGGCCGGTTGTAATGATGCCCAAGGAGAAGGGAGGGCTAGGAATTATAAACCTATGCCTGCAGAACGATGCCTTGCTTATGAAGCACCTAAGCAAGTTCTGGTTTGGAACAAGTACTACACAGATCGTGTACCGCATGCTACACGTGAACTAGGGTCTTTCTGGTGGAAGGACGTCCTTCGTCTGAATGTTCTTTTCAGAGGTATTGCTAGGTGCCAAGTTGGAAATGGCTCTACAGTATGCTCCTGGGATGATTTATGGACAGAAGGAATTCTTGCTCACAAGTTCCCACGGCTGGCATCTTTTGCTAAAAATGATAGTATTTCGGTTTTGGAAGTTATGCAAGCTGAGGATCCGGATAGCCTTTTCATGCTGCCATTGTCGGTACAAGCACTTGATGAACTAGAAAACCTACAGGAACAGCTACAAGGCTTAGCTTATGATGAAGATGCAACAGACAGTTGGTTACCGATATGGGGCAGCAAATACTCATCACACAGATATTATTCATATATTTTCAGCTCGATTGAGGCACATCCAGTTTTCAAGATGATTTGGAGGTCAAGATGTCCTCGTGTCAAATTTTTTGCCTGGCTAGTACTAGTAGACAGACTCAACACCAAGACAATGCTACAACGGAGGTACCTGAACATACAAGGTACACCAATTTGTGTGATGTGTAACCTAGCGAACAGGAGACTATTGAGCATCTCTTTTTCAGTTGCCCTTTTGCACAAGATTGCTGGATGAAAATAGGCATCAGCTAGGACTTCTCCCTGGAGCTGTCAGACAGATTCATACAGGCAAGTCAGTTGCACAACATCCCCCTCTTCACGGAAACAGCATTGGTAGCAGCATGGGAGCTATGGAAATTGCGCAATGACAAGGTCTTCGAACGTCGTGACCCGAGCCCGGTTACTTGGTTGTCAAACTTTAAGAATCAGTGCTTTCTCCAGTCTGTTAGATTTAAAGATGATATGCGATCATTCTTTTGTGTTTGGCTCGATGTTTTCAGTTAATCTCTGTATGTATAAACCTCTATCTTAATTTAATGAAAAAGTTAACCACTGTAGGGACCTTCCCCACAGTTTTTCCCGTCAAAAAAATAATTAACTAAAAATTTTACTATGTGCGCTTTCTATAGGCCACAGTTTTTTTAATTTCTAAAAAAACATTGCTATGACGTATACCTAAGTGCATAACAAAATATATTATAAATAAAAAAACAAAAACTTGTCGCAATTTAGATCGAGGATGGCACGGGCACGGGCACGGGCTTTGATGGAGCCAGGCGAAGCCAGCTTTTGGTGCGTGTGAGCTTCTCCCTCTTCCGACTAGGGACGACGGCACGGCCTTTGACGGACGGGCGGAGCCAGCTTTTGCTGCGTACTAGTATGAGCTATGAGGTTCTCCCTCTTACGACTAGGACGACGGCACGTACGGTACGGCCTTTGATGGAGACGGGCCGGCGTGCTGCGTGTGAGCTTCTCCATCTTACGACTACGCCACCGGCCTCACTGACTTTCTGGAGTCCACAATCCGCAGCGCATCATGTCGCTAATCGCTATAAAAAGACCAACCGGCAGCACAGCACTTGCTCTGTTCAGGTCGACTTAAAAACCGGTTGATAAGACAAACCGACTAATTTGTTGTGTAAGAAAAATTATTGTTCTAACTGGCTAATTAGCCCCGATAAGGCAAGCAAATAGGTCGAACGTCAGCTGTCCGCCAGCAGCGGAGGGCGGCGAGGAGGGCTGGTGCCTGCTGGTGCGGCACCGGCGCCGGCGCGCGAGCTCGAGCACAGGTCTGCAGACTGACTACTCGACTTGGGTGTTGTGTGGTGGTAGTGGTACCCTGTTAGTTCGTCTCATAATCGATCGGTTGATTCTACTATGTCACATGCAGTTTAATTCCTGCAGGTCACACACATCCCATCGGCAGCCATCAACTTCCCTCGATCGACGACCACCATGGCTCACCAGTAGTTTCCTTCCGAGTCCAGCAAGAGTAGCGAAGCCAAAACCTCATCTTCTGCTGATAATGAGAATAATGAGATCTACAGTCCTGAAATCTACCGTGATCTCATCTCCTCTCTTCCGACAAGAGGAGGGTGGAAACAGCCAGTCGCTCTGTACCAGAACTACTGGTTCCTTCCGAGCATGCTCCCGCACATCATCCCTGTGAAGCAGCACTACACGCCTCGCAGCGACGACATCATCCTCGCGACATACCCAAAATGCGACACCACCTGGCTCAAAGCCCTCGCCTTCACCATCACGACCTGCAGCCGCCACAGCATCGTCAGCTTTGCTGCTGCTGATGGCCATGGCCACCCTTTGCTCACCCGGCACCCGCAGGAGGTCGTGCCGCACCTTGACCTGCCGGCTCTAGCGGGAGACCTCGCTGACGTCGAGAAGCTTCCCTCCCCCAGGCTTCTCGCCACTCATCTACCCCTCTCCCTACTCCCACCAGCCGTGTCCACCTGCGGCTGCCGCGTCGTCTACCTCTACCGCCATCCCAAGGACGCCATCGTCTCATGGTGGTTCTTCAGGAACAAAATGCGCAAAGCCGCAGGGTCCTCCTCCTCCTCCTCCGTGGAGATGGGACTCGATGACGCGTTGAGCATGTTCTGCGAGGGGTTCACGCCTTTCGGGCCCTTCTGGGAGCACTATCTCGAGTACTGGAGGGAGAGCTTGGCGAGGCCTCAGCGGGTCCTTTTCTTGAGGTATGAAGAGATGGTGTCAGACCCGGTGAGAGTTGCCAAGACGCTTGCCGGCTTCTTCTCCGTCCCCTTCACCCAGGAGGGAGAGAGGAGGCGTCTCTGAACTGGTCGTCAGGCTATGCAGCTTCGAGATGCTCAGCGGCTTGGACAAAAACCAAACTGAGGATGTTGCCATCGGAGACGAGGTAGCTATTGGCAAATCTGCGTTCTTCAGGAAAGGCAAGGTCGGGGACTGGGAAAACCACATGACCCAAGAGCAGGGACACAAGTTAGACGGCGTGTTACAAGACAAGCTTAAGGGATCTGGTCTCGTATTTTGATTATCCATATCCATGTTGCTTTGTTTGTCTCTTGATTGAATAATCGTTCGCACATGGAGAAGTCTTTTTTATCTTTTCTTTATCTAATGTAACGGGATCGTTTCAGTTGTACTTTACTTCTGTTATTTTCAAAAAATTTTAATATAATTTCAGTAGGGGCATACATCCCTCCTGTTTTAATTATCAAAAAAAATATAGCGCAGAATGATTTAACTTGATTTATCATGTGCATCAATTTACATTCGGCTCCCCTCTCATCTTACATCCGTCCTAAAGAGTAAAGACCAAAGGACTTACGATCATTGACCTCCAAGTCTAGGATAAATGTCTATTAAATAAGTGGAATATAAATTTGCTTAATGGAGGAGGAACATGTGAAACCCAGCTTCTTTGTTACAGACAAGTATCTAAGCTCAATATCTGTCACACAAGTCGATCGCTAAGGCAGAAATTTCCCCATAAGAACGGACAACACAACGGTTACCCCGCTACTTTACAACTTCCATGGAAAGATTTACAAATTCCCTAGCAAATATTTAGGACTTCCTCTCCATGTTCATAAGCTGCATAAGATAGAGGTTCAGCCTTTGATAGACAAGATAGGGGCTAGATTGTCGGGATGGAAAGGCAGGTTCCTCTCCACAGCTAGGAGAGAGATCCTAGTTAAAACTTTGTTATCATCCCAACCGATCTATTGTACGACTGCATTCAGAGAGCAGAAGAGAGAGTTAATTAAGAAGATCGATCGACTACTAAGGAGTTTTTATGGAGGGGAGAAATGCCTGATAAAGTATACGGGGGAACTCCATCATCAACTGGTCGACTACATGCAGACTCAAAGGAGGGCTAAGAATTTTGGACCTCAAACATTTTGCATGGGCTTTAAGACTTCGGTGGCTTTGGTTCTAGCGGAAACCCGAAGATAGATCTTGGAACAAACTTGATCTACCAATCGATAGTTGAGATAAAGAATTGTTTGCAGCATCCACAATAGTAAAGATAGGCAACACGAAATGGGCTCAGTTCTAGTCATCATCTTGAGTCGATGTAAGAAGAGCGCAAGGAAAGCCAATAGAAAAAAATATTAGTACAAAAATCCTTGGAAGACAATCGCAACTCCTCTAGTAACGACACAGAAAATAAGAGAATATGTCTCTCTCTGAGAAGCTGTAAGCCAAACAAAATTACAGGAGAATAGGGAGGACAACATTAAATGGCGATGGACAGCGGATGGAAAATACACAACAAAAAGCGCATACGGCATTCAATTCCAAGGAAGCTTTAGTAAGCTCAAATTGTTACCGATATGAAAAACGAAGGTGGAGCCCAAATGCCGATTCTTTGCTTTGATGATATTGCATAAGAAAACTTAACAGCCAACAATTTGATCAACTGTAATCAGCCAAACGATCCATTATGCAAGCTATGTGGCACAAATCCTGATGAGCTTTTTAGCAAAAATATGTTCCTTATCAGTTATACTACTCCATTTCTTTTTATAATGTGCATTAGAATTTGGAGAAGTCTTTAGAACTATAGTTTTACCATCTTATGATATATCTGTGTATTCAAAAGATGTTTAGGATATGAATGTGGCGATCCAAGTTTTATCTACAAAACATGTTTATATTTTGAATAACCATGTTCAGGTAAAATTATTTTTATTAAAAAGCTAGTTATTCGTTCTATGTGTGTGGGTTACTTTGCTATACCCCCTCCGTCTAAAAAAAACGCCATTTTTCACTTTCAGGCATATTATTCGTCTTATTCAAAAAAAATTTGTATAAATGTCATGTATTTGTTATGACTTATTTTATTATTAAAGATAATTTAATAATAATTTATTTATTTTATAATATATAAATTTTTTAATAAGACGGATGGTCAAACACACGTGTTTGAAAATCAAAAGTGATGTTTTTTTTTAGACGGAGGGAGTAGTTAAGTAGAAATTGATTTTTTTTGATAAAAATTGAAAAAAAAATTGTATCGTACTTCTCATTAAACAGCATAGATCATTTCTGATTGGCTTTATGTTGGCCTAATCCTATTTGGACAACTACTGATTGGTGGCTTATTTTTTTTAAGATGAAGGGGATATGATTTTAGCCTTTGGCCTCCGAGATTACGATTACGTTGGACCAAGAGTCGTCTATATTGCTAGACAAGGAACGGTGTGTTGTGTTTTATCCTTGCTGCTTTAGCTGTCTTGTTACTTACATTTTTTAGGTTTTCTTTGGCTGATTGTGCATTTAAAACACGTGTGACCTACTTCGCTTGTGGATTGGGTTAATCCCTTTTATCCACCCAAATCCACGTGTGGATCAAGCGAGTTGTGCACTACTCCCTCCATCCTAAACTACAAGTCATTCTAGGAATCTTGAGAGTCAAAGCATCTCAAGTTTGACCAAACATATATAACAAAATCATAATATTTATAATACCAAATAGATATTATTAGAATCTCTATTACTTATATTTTTATAATATATCTATTTGATGTTATAACGCCTGGAAAAGTCCTGTGACTGTATTAAATACATTAATGGCTGCCGCCCTTGCATTAGCCAATTTTAAATAAAGATTGCTACCAAATAGATATTCCCAATTTTCACCATATAGTTGTGCTAATAAAAACTCTGCCCTGTGGGGTTACTAGGAGGCCGATAACTCCAAAAGGGAGAAATATTTTATCCAGGGTTGCTGAACTCATTGATCCTATAACAGAAGATTGGGATGGGGAGCTGATTTAGACAATTTTCTGGCTAGAGGATGTGCTGAAGATCCTCGCTATCCAGTGAACATGGAGATGGAAGATATCATAGCATGGCACTTTGATCCAAAGGGCATTTTTTTCAGTCAAGTCAGCGTATAGAGTTTTTTGTGATGATCAGAGCCGTAATAGCAAGCATGACCCAGCAACATCCAGTTCGAGAGATGGGCGAAAGCCTTAAAAAAGTATGGAGTCTGATTTGGGGAATGCAAGCCCCAAACAGACTGAAACATTTCCTGTGGTGCCTAGCTCACAATTCTTTGGATCTTCGTTTAAACCTGAAACGCCGAGGCGTCAAGGTGGATGATGATAGATGCCTCATGTGCAATCGCCAAGGTGAGGATGGTGGTCACCTTTCCCTGAAATGCAAACAGGCTAGAGCTTTATGGAGAATCACTGGAATGGAGTCGATCAGGCAACAGCTAGCAGGCTGCTGTAATGCAAAAGAAGTAGTATAGAAACTGCTGACAACAGATGACAAGCTACAGTTGAAAGGGGCTTTCTTCTGAACAATTTGTGGCATGAAAGGAATAAAAATAGAGAAGGGGAGAGAAGAGTTCGATTGAGGATATTGCAGGATTATGTGGGAGACAAGTAGTAGAGATTATGAGGTTATAGAAAAGTATTGGAGAGGTTGCTGGTCCACGAACACCAAAGAAGCTAGGAGAAACCCCCTAATGGTTCACTGAAGATGAATGTTGATGGAGCGTTCAGCGAAGCTGACAAAAACGGCGGTTGGGGCTATGTCATCCGAGATATGGACGGTGAAGTTGTCCAGTAAGGCTCAGGAAGGGTAGTTCACGTGATCAGTCCCTTGCATATGGAGCTGACTGCATGTATGGAAGGTGTTAGAGCAGCAGTGTCAATTGGCGCGAATAATATTATCCCGAAAACTGATGCACAACATGCAGTTTGGGCTGTGCAGGGCGATGATTTGAACTCAAAGATCTGGTGATTGGAAACTTTGGGTCTTGTACTGTCAAATATGTTCCACGTGATTGTAATAGGGTAGCCCATGAACTTGCTTTGATTGTAAGTAGGAGTAGCAATCTGGTGCCATCAGTGTTGGCTGGAGTGCCAAGTTGTATCACGGTTTTGGTGTCGAGCGATTTAGCCGATATGGTTGAGTAATGGAATGCGAATTCCGATCAAAAAAAATTCTGGAAAATGCATCTACCATTTCAAAAAATAAAAGAAAAAACTCATTAAAATTATAACCATGAAGTTAAAAGAAGCATCCATCACACTTTACGATCAAATCTGTTCATAGAAACGCATTCACATTGTACAGCAGCTCGCTTCCTCTCACAATACAGCAGTCGGGCACGCAGACTGCAACCACTAGTTTGAAATTTGGGCAATAACGAGCAAATGGGCAGCAGCGCAAGTTTGAAATTTAGTGTCTCAGGGAGTCGGGAGCACGACGGATAGTTTAAAATTTAGGAAACAAAGGGCAAACGGGAGCAGCACAAGTTTGAAATTTGGTGTTTTGGAGAGTCGATAGCAGGGCAGATAGTTTGAAATTTGGGCAACAAAGAGCAAATGGTAGCAGCATAAGATTGAAATTTGGCATCTCGAGAGTCGGGAACATGGGATAGTTTAAATTTGGGCAACAATGGACAAACGAGTTGCAGCGCAAGTTTAAATTTATCGTCAAGAAAGTCGGGAGCACAACTTATAGTTTAAATTTGGGCAACAATGGGCCTCTGTGGGCGGTCTGATGGGCGACCAGGCGACAGGTAAGCGCCGAGCCCGCCCCGCCGCCCGGCGCCACCCCGGCCGCCCGGCTCGCCTCTCCACCCACTCTGGCCCGCCCCACGCCTCTCCACGCCATCCCACTCCCCCTCCTCCCCGTCCAGCCGGGCACCGAGCGGCCCTCCTCGCCATCGCCTCCCCCACCCGAGCAGCGCCCAGCCACGCCCGCACCCGTTCGACACTGTGCCGAGCCAGTGCCCTCCCTCGCCGACACCCCGTCCCAGCGGCCGTTCACCGGCGCAGCGCCACCCTCAGCCCGAGGCGATGGCGCAGCCCCTACCCTACCCGTCTCCCATCGCCGCCCGCCCCTCGCCGCCCGGTGGCGGTAAGCGGCGGCCCCCCCCGATCCGTTTCCCATCTCCAGCGCTGTCGATGGATGGGAGGAGGCCTCCGTCCCCAATCAAGTACCCCTCCCCTCCCGTGCGCGGCCATCCGAGGATCCCGCCGAGGAGTCCTCCGGCCGCCGGGAGACAGCTCTCACCGGACGCCGCCCCGTTCTTCCCCACCTCGCTCGGCCGCGACAAGGCGGCCCGGTGGGTCGACGGAGGGCTGACGGACTGCTTCGACGACGAAGACGACGACCTCCTCACGCCGGAATCTCCACACCGAACGGCAGCGCGCCTGTCCATTCCCTCGCCAACGTCGCGCTCGGGATCCTGCTCGTCGGGTCCTCTGGCTGGCGGAGATGGTGAGGCGACCGGAGCCACCGGGGTGGCTCCGCTATGGCTCCCCGCTCTGAGGCCCGCCCCGAGCCGCGGCGCCGCCCGCCGTCGCCGCCGGTGTCGGGCCGCTTTCGTCCGCAGCCCGCCCGGCCATCGCCAAGCCCACCGGCACGGGTCCCGCTCACTGCGGCTGGGCCCGAGCCGGCGCGCCACGGCGCCCGGCGCGCCGATGGATGGTAAATCGTGCTGCCCCATCCCCATGGCGGGAAGGTCGTGGAGCGCGTGCGACGCTTCGGCGGCCGTCGCCCACCCCTGATTGAAGCCACGCCCCGGCGGAGGTCGGCTGATCGCTGCCTCAGGCCTCCCCAGGGAGCCACCCGCGTGCAACTTTCAACCGGCCGACTCGTTGCTTCAAGCGCAACGGCCCCAACCACCTCGCACGCGGCATCGCAAAAGGCCCGGTGTCTCTTGCGGGCGACGGCTTTGGCCGGGGCGGACGGCGTTTCGTTCGCAACGGCAAGGTAGCCGGGCACGCCGAGGGATGCACAGGGGGAGACGCCATCTCCTCCACGGTCACCTGACACGCCGCTCGACGCGCGCGGATCCACACCGTCCCCGCCACGGCAAGACTCCGACCTGGTCTTCATCGACATCGACGACGCCCCGCCTGGTGCCCCGGCCACGCGCCCTAGGGAGTGCTGGCGCTACCTCAAGCGGGACACCGGCATCGACAACGCGGAAGCCAGCCTCAGGTTCGCGGTGGTGGTGCGGACTCCATGCGGCTCCACGGACATCCTCCTGGAGGACGCACGCGTGGCGATCGCCGTCGTAGCTGGGATACCACTGGAGGAGATCCTCATCCGCCACTACTACCCCGAGAATTTCATCACACTCTATGGATCCAAGGCCACGAGAGACAGCATCCTCGCCAACTCCCCCCTGCCGATGGGCAACACCTCCCTGGTGATGTGGCCTCGGTCACGGCTTCGACACGCTGACGTGTCTTCGCTACGGTACCGGGTCAACATCGTCCTGGAGGGGATCCCGCCACACATCTGGCGCGAGGACACGGCCGCCGAGATCCTCACCCCCTCCTGCTGGATTCAGGATGTTGCAGCTGAGACTGCGGCTGGCGACGACCTCTCCACCTTCAAGGTTACGGCTTGGACTGCCCACCCCTCGTACATCCCGCTGATCTGCTGGCTCGGGGTGGACGAGCGCAACCCACCGTGCCACCAGCTCGCCGGCGGGCAGTACCCGGCCTTCCTCCATGAGAAGAGGGTGCTCGCACACCGTGTGCTCATCCACCTGAAGACGGTGGCCGACTTCAACCAAGCTACCCCACCTCCAGCGCCACCAGGTGCTCGGGACGGCAGCCACGGCGGCGGGCGGGGCTGGCCTTGACGGGCAGCATCGCGGCGGCGGCGTGGGCCCTCGGACTCACACGGCTTCCCGTGCACCCGCGGAACCCCCGATGGAGACGGCGCCACCAGGCACCATGGCCAGGCGGGCACCGAGGCCGGTGGTCGAGCCCGCTCTTCGCCGCTGTCACTCGGCGCGGCAGCTCTGGCCGTCGGTCGGCCTCCGGGGCCCGGACCGCCGCCAGGCAATGGCCTGGTCGTGGACCGTCGCCCCAGCCGCCGTGGAGCCCAACGCTGGACCTCGCCCGGCGCCAACGGGAGACGCCGACATCGGAGACGCAGGGGCGCCGCCAACGGAGGACCAACCAGCGGGGTAGGCAGCCGACTTCGGCGCATGGTATGGCACCGAAGGCGCCCGGCTGCAGACGGGCGCGGTGGCTCCACCGGTCCGGCAGCAGGATCCGCACCAGGAGTCACCACCCCTCGCCTTCCGTTGAAGGCCCCTCGGCCCACAGCCCGGCCTCCCCACGCGAGACGCCGCCGGCCATCCTCGACCTCGGGGGACCGCCACCGGTGATCCCTCGGGAGACGGCGTCCCTCCTTTGTGTAGCCGCGACGCCTGCCGGGGGAAGAACCCACCGAGGAGGCAACCTACGTATGGACCACCCCCTCCCCCCACGCCACGCGAGGAGCGCCCAACCGCAGCAAGCCCCAACCGTGGTGGCCTCGGCAAAGGCGGGTGCCGGGCGCACAGCACCTGCGTCGGGCGTGGCGCATCTTCCCCGGCCACAGCGTCGAACGCCCCGTCCGCCACGGGCGGTTCGGGACGGCGCTCCCGCTGGCCTCTCCCAGACCCGCGACCAACTCACAAGCCGCCCCTTGCCGGCCCCGCGCGTTGGACTACAGGCCATGCTCACCTGGCGCTCGCGGTACAGCCCGGGCATCGCTGTCCGCGGCGCAGCCCCACGCTGGCGCTGGAAACCACGCAAACCAGGCGCCACGGCAGGCGCCGCCCCTTCACCGAGCAGCAGCCACCACCGCGGCCTCGGCGGCCGTCGGCGGGCAGCCGTCCCCATGCTTCGCCCACGCACGGCTCCCTTGGGGCCTCGCCGTGCCCGACCGCTGGACCTACTGCAGTGGCTGCGCAGCACGCACCGGAATCTAACGGTGCCGCCTCCACGAGCTCCGGCCGCCTGAGGCGTTTCACCGCAAAGGTGATCAGGAAGACAGCGTCTCTGCTATTGCCCACGCCACCTGTGCCCCCGCCGGCACCAAGACCGCCCTGCGAAAGCCGTAGGATTGCAGCCTAGGAACTCTCCAGATTCCGGCTTCCAAACGGGGAGAAGTCCTCGCCATGAAACGTCTCGGCATGCTGCAGAACGACCAGCCCAAGCCTACATCCGTGATCAAGGCAGCATACGACTCCATCTACGTCGACAAGCTATCCCTCTCGCACCAGCAGGCCATCAAGGAGCTGTTCCCTGATGAGCCCAAGCCGGTGAGGTCGAGGAGGCGAGGCGCTGTACGCGCCTAGGCTTCCTCCCCACCACCTTGGTCGTCCAGCCAATGGATAATACAAGCCTTCTTTGCTGGAACGCGAGGGGACTGAATGCCAGGGCACGACGTGGCGTAGTACGAACGCTAGTGCAAGAGGAGAGGCCTCATATTGTATGCATCGTTGAGACAAAACTACAATCTGTACCACCGATGTTGGTTTCCTCCATGCTGGGAATGAATTTTATTGACTATGCGATCGTACCAGCAGCCGGTACTTGTGGTGGCGTACTAGTCGCAACCCAAGGACCGTTCTTCCGACTAGCCAACGTTAGAATAGGTTGTTTCTCGGTAACGGTGCACGTAATTCCGTCCAGCGCCGGCCAGGTTGAGCAACCGCATCCCTGGTGGCTCACGGCGGTATACGGCCCCCAGGACGATAACTTGAAGGAACTGTTCTTGGAAGAACTTGAGGCCATTCGGGACGAGTGCGATGGTCCCTGGGCCCTCGTGGGGGACTTCAACCTCATCCTCAATGAGGACGACAAGAGCAACAACCGCATCGACAGGAGGAACACGCGCCGATTTAGGCAAACCGTGGCAAGGCTTGGGCTACTCGACCTACACCTACACGGCCGATCATTCACCTGGAGTTACGAGCGCCGTTCGCCCACGCATGTGAGACTCGACCGGGTGCTGGTCACGCTGGACTGGGAGGCCATGTTCCCGGACTGCCACCTACAAGGCCTCGCCTCGGACGTCTCCGACCATTGCCCGCTACTTCTGCAGACGAACATGTCCATCCACGCCAAACCACGGTTTCACTTCGAGCTCTTCTGGCCGAAGATAGCTGGATTCCAGGAGGCGCTATCTAGAGGATGGACATGCCCGGAGGGGATCACCGACCCCCTGCTACGATTCGACGCCCTACTGCGGAACCTGAGGCGGGAGTTACAGAGCTGGGCGGCCAACCGTATTGGTAATGTGCGCGAACAGCTCCTCCTTGCCCGCGAGTTCACCTTCCGGTTGGACCATGCCGCGGAGAGCAGGGCCCTGTCAGATGAGGAGTTCGAGCTGCGAAAGAGGCTAAAGATGAAATGTCTTGGCTTGGCCTCACTCGACAGGACCATTGCGAGGCAACGCTCACGCATCCGTTTCTTGGCTGAGGGGGACGTGAACTCTAAGTACTTCCACCTGATCGCACGTGGAAGGAAGAGACGGAACTGCATCCTGCAACTAAAGGATGGGGAGGGCATTCCATGCACGACCCACGGCGAGATGGAAGGTGCAATCGCTACACACTTCCAGGCGGTTTTCGGCTCCCCCGGCCCCGGGGGATCGTCCCTGGACTTTGAGGCCCTAGGTATCGTGCCAGCCACCCTCGATGATCTACACGAGCCTTTCACGCAGGAGGAGGACCGCGCCGCAATAGCAGATATGCCTTCCGACCGAGCACCGGGACCGGATGGCTACACCGGAGCCTTTTACAAAGCCGCATGGGAGATCATCAAGGAAGACGTAATGGCGGCCGTGAAAGCATTCTTCGACGGCGACGCACGCCACTTTCATAAAGTCAACAATGCATACGTCATCCTACTCCCAAAGAAACCGGAGGCGTCCACCCCAGCTGACTACCGGCCAATCACGATGATCCATAGCTTCGGCAAGCTGATCTCCAAGCTCATGGCGGTGCGGCTCGCGCCCAAACTTCATGACCTCATCTCCCCCAATCAAAACGCCTTCATTAGGGGGGAGAACGATCCACGACATCTTCAAGTTCATGCAGAGAGCCGCCGTCCTCCTGAAGAAAAATAAAATACCCAAGGCGCTACTTAAGCTGGACATCTCCAAAGCCTTCGACACGGTCTCCTGGCCCTTCCTACTGGATGCCCTAAAGGCGTTCGGGTTCAGTGACGCATGGAGGCGATGGGTAGCGGCACTCCTTTCATCAGCCAACCTCCAAAATTCTCCTCAACGGGAGGCCTGGGCCGCCTATCCCTCACAGGCGAGGAGTGCGACAGGGCGACTCGCTCTCTCCCATGCTCTTCATCCTCGTCATGGAGGTGCTGGCTCGCCTGTTCGCTCAGGCTAGGGAGCAAGCGTAATCCGCCCACTCGGAACGACGGCGATCAAGCACCACTACAGCATCTACGCGGACGACGTCATCTTATTCATCCAGCCAGTTCCTAGCAAGGCGAGAGCGATCAAGGAAATTCTGAGGATCTTTGGCGACGCCTCAGGCCTGCAGACAAACCTGGCCAAGTGCTCCATCACCCTGATCTTCGGGGACCCGGACGCGCTTCCGCAGCTGCAAGCGATCCTGGGTTGTAGAATTGCTGAATTTCCAATAACCTATCTGGGGTTGACATTGAGCACCAAAAAACCCCCCAAGTCGGCAATCTAGTCCACGGTAGACGCGGTCGCCAGACGCCTGCCGGCATGCCACGGTCCACTCATGGCTAGAAGTGGACGTCTCATCTGGATCAAGTCCGTCCTATATGCAATCCCGATTTACGCCATGGTCGCGGACGAGCTGTCGCCTTGGGCGAGGAAAGAGATAGACGCCATCTGTAGGAGATTCCTATGGACCGGGAAAGAGAGTTCAGTGCGCGGCAAATGCATGGTATCTTGGCTAACGGTCTGTCGGCCACAGGAACTCGGTGGGCTGGGAGTTCCGGACCTACACCTGACCTCCATCGCATTACAGGCACGGTGGCTCTAGCAAAGACACACGGACGAGCAGAGAGCTTGGAACGGCCTCCCGCTCCAAATGAGCAGGGAAGTGCGACGCTTCTTCGCCGCTTCTACATTCACTATTCTTGGCAATGGCCACTCCACGAGCTTCTGGTCCGACCGTTGGATCGATGGCATGGCGGTCGCGGATCTCGCACCAACTCTTCCAGGCTTGGTCGCGGCTAGACACTGCCGGGACACCACCGTGGCCACCGGCCTACATAACCGTGCTTGGATCTCACAAATCCAAGGCGGTATGTCAGTAGCAGCCATCTCAGACTACCTCAGGTTATGGGACGCACTCCTCGACATATCCCTAAGCGACTCAGAAGACAAACTGGTCTGGAGATGGGCGGAGCATGGAGCCTACACGTCTCGCTCAGCTTACCGCGCCCTACACTCAGGGTCACACCCGATTCGGGGTTGTGATAAGATATGGGGCATTTGGGCACCACTCCGAGTAAAGCTCTTCCTCTGGATCGCCATCAGCGCAGTAATCGGACCGCTGGATAGGAGGCGAAGACATGGACCGGAGGCCCCGGAGGCATGCTTCCTTTGCGATCAATCAGGCATTTAAACTATCGACCACATCATCGCGGAATGCCCATTCTCTAGGGAAGTTTGGTGGAGCATCCTCACCTTTCTAGGAGCGGATGCATCACAAGTGGGCCGGGGCAACTTCATCGACTGGTGGGAAGCGTGGTCATCAAGATGGCACGGACCAAAGAGGAAGGGAGCTGACACGCTTTTCGCTCTGGTCGCTTGGGAACTGTGGAAAGAGCGTAATGCACGCCTATTCCGAGACACTACCTCGCCGGTCTCACATGTTCTATCAGTAGTCAAGCACACCGCCGATCTCTGGATCGAAGCCGGGGCTAAAAACCTAGGTTATCTCATTCGCGAGTAGTCCGCTACGATCGTGTTGGCCCGGGGCAGAGCGTTAATTCATCTTGTAACTCCCCGCCAACTTAGGCGCCTTCGAGCGTCATGTAAAAACCTCTTCCTTAAATACAAAGATACGCAAGCCTTTTGCGTATTCGAGAAAAAAAACAATGGGCAAACAGGTAGCGGCGCAAGAATGAAGTTTGGCGTCTCAGTAGTCGGGAGCACAGCGGATAGTTTGAAACTTGGGCAACAACAGGCAAACAAACACCAAAGCCAATTTGAAATTTGGCGTCTCTGGAGTCGAGAGCACGACATATAGTTTGAATTTGGACAACAACGGGCAAATAAGCAGCAATGCAAGTTTGAAATTTCTCGTCTCGGAAGTCGGGAGCACGACAGAGATTAAAATTTGAGCAACAACAGGAAAACAAGCAGCAGCGCAAGTTGAAATTTGGCATCTCATGAGTCGGGAGAATGGCAGATAGTTTGAAATCTGGGCAACAACAAGCAAACAGGCAGCAGTTCGAGTTTGAAATTTGGTGTCTGGAGAGTCGAGAGCACGGCAGATAGTTTGGAGTTTAGGCAACAACGGGCCAACGGACAGCAGCGCAAGTTATACGTCCTAGAGTTAGGAGCACTACAGGTATTTTGAAATTTTGGCAACAACGGGCAGACGATAGCTATTTAACATATTAGAGCCATCAATGGCACATATAAGAAAACAAAAATACAACTCAATGGCAATAATTGTCAAAAGAAAAAACTCAATGGCAATGAAGAAAAATCTTAATCTCCAATCGCACATAGAAAAGGCGTTTCAGTGGCAACGAACAAATTTTCTCTGACCTGAACGGGAATTTTTCCGAGAAAAACACTAACATGTTATACTCAAATACCAAAAAAAAAATATAACAAATGAAGGTCAAAAAGAAAGAAATCCTTGCCGCCCTGTCAGTTGTAAATTTGTAAAGTGTTGTCGTGGTGGATCATTTCATTCCAAGCAAAACGGGGGTTCCATCCGCGCTGCCGTTTTGTGCCGCCCATGCGACCCAGTTCCCGTTTGAACTCTGACCGCCGCTCGGCTCGACAGCAACAGCAGCAGCAGCCGTTGACCATCCAGGCTGGCGTGTCAGTGAGAGCGAGGCCTCACGTGGGCCCTGGTGCCGCCGTGGGCCCTGTCTGCCGGCCCATAGTCTGAATCCATTGACTACCGAGACACGTGGCCTTACCAGCGGTTGACCCGGGCCTTGCCACGTCAGCATCCCTGGGTGGGAGGCTCGGCCGCCGGGGCGGGTGGCCGGCACATTTGCGTTGACTGCGACGGCGATCAACCTGACTAGTCCCACCGCCACGGCGGGTACGATGACGATGAGCCGTAGAAGCCTCTCCACGCCGCCGGGAGGCTCGGGCTCCCTTGTTCCGCGCGGCTCTGTGGCGGCGACGGCGAGAGGTAGCCCCCGAGGGCCTCGCCCTCTGCAACTTGGAATCCGTACGCCGCAGCCGCCGAAGACGACGGTGGTGGCGGAGGAGGCAGTAACGTAACACTTGGCGTTGGAGTCCCCGACGGCGCACTGGGACCGCCGCCGCTGTCGACGCTCTGCAATAACCGGGCGTACTCGAAGTAGGAGGAGTCGCTGCTGCCGCCGCCGCCGGGGAGTGCCTGCGACTCCAGCAGCGCCTCCGGCCTGGCTGGCGGCGGCGGCGGTGTCGCTGTCGCTGTCGCCAACGTGCGCGCGGCTGGAGCCAGAGGCTGCTGCTGGTGCTGGCCCGCCGCCGCAGTCGACGGGAGGGTGGCGGACTCGGGGAAGTTGAGCTTGGCGCGGCTGCCGCGGAACCTGAGCGCGGCGCCGTCGTAGGCGCGGGCGGCGTCCTCGGCGGTGTCGAAGGTGCCGAGCCACACGCGCGCCGCCTTGTGCGGGTCGCGGATCTCCGCCGCCCACTTCCCCACGGCCGCTGCCGCACCCCGCGGTACCGCTTCCGCGCCGCCGCCCTGCTGCCGCCGCTGCTGCTGGTACTGCTGCTACCCAGAGCTGAAGACGGCGAGGGAGCTCGTCATCTGCGGCGGCCGAGGCGGCGCGTTGCTGCGCGGAGCTAGCCGCCGCCGCCGCCGTAGGCCAGTACTGCGCCGGCGGCTGCGTCGCACCGTAGCCTGCATGAAAAGGTCACGGAGAACAGAGGTTGTTTACTCTTTGTTCATGAGCGTTTTACAGTGTCAACCCAAATCTTCAAGATTAGTAATTTCTTCTTCTGGTTAAGTAATTACTACTATTGTAGGACGTCCGTACAGAAATGTACTTTATTTAGGATAAAAGCATAGCAGCAGAAACACAGTAATGGAAGGTAGTGCTGGCAAGCTGGTGGTTTATACTTTGACTCATCTGATTGCTCTGTTTTAGCAATGCTCTGTTTTTCTCTTTCCTTAATATGACCACCAAACTAGAAACAACTCCCTCCATTTTAAATTATAATTCATTTTGATTTTTTTATTTATTTATTGTACTATGTATCTACACACATTATCTAGATATATAATAAAATAGATATAAAAAATCAAAATAACTTATAATTTGAAACGGAGGGAGTTCTGAAGAAGCAAAGGTATGTATGCTCTTGACGTATTCGCTTTTGCAATGCATTCACGCCATCTTGGCTAGGTTAACCTTTGAAAGCAACCTAATTAGTGTGATGATGATGGTGCTATCTTGTTTTTAACAAGTTTATTTATTTATTTTATTTACCTGTAGACATACTCAGTTGTGCGAAAATAGGCAACCCTAATACCATAAATTAAGCTTTAGTGTTGATGGTGCAGTTAGGTCAGGGTAGGCTTGGGATTTGATAGGGTACTCCCCTTTACAGAGAAGCTAGGGCAACCAAAAATTATCTCCAAACGGATTTGGGGAGGAAAACAGGTGCTCTGCTCCATGTACGCAACTAAAGCACTAAAGCAGAGTCTTGCATTTTGAAAAGCACATAGTGTTTTTTTTTTTTCTGAAGCGCCCCCATTCAATGTCTTTTGTCTTTTGTTTTAAAAAAATGTGATTGTGTGAAAAGGCAAGACACAGGGTCACAGGGATTTAAACGTGCGGGAGGTTGGTAGCAAGCTAGCGACCCTTTTGCATCCATTTTATTATACGTATATTCGTATATTTAAATTTAAAACACGAGACGATGGATATAGCAGCAGTTGCGTCATGCGGCGGGGTGGGTGCGCACGGCACGGAGGCGTAAGCAAGCCAGCACGCACGCTCATGTTACACGATACGACGCGTGTACGGACCTCGTGCACGTATTCTAACCAAATTCATCATCATAGAATACATCATACATGCCACTACTCGAGGCGTGCATGACAAATCATCAACAACGTGCGTGCGTCCTACCACGATATCTAAATAAATAAATAACCGAGGAAAGGAAATATATAAAATGGAGTAGAAAATACGCGGAAATCCATGCATGAGAAAAAAAGGAACAAAACAAATGGCATGCAGGCTGCGATGGACGCCGCTGCCCGGCCTGTTCTGTCACACCGGCTTACCGTGGAGCACGAAGCGGGCAGCGGCGACGACGACGACGGCTCGGCGACCACCTGCGGCGGCTGCAGCAGCTCGTCGGCGTACGGCCACCACGCCTCGTCCATGGAGGCATCCTGCGTCGCCTGCGTGGGTCCCTTTGGCCGCTTCCTCCTGCAGCGGCGGCGGCGGTGGGGCCGAGCCGGCGACCACCGTGGCGAGCGCGGCCACCATGGCCGACATCTCCCGCGCCTGCCTGCTGCTCTGCCACGGCGCCGCCGCCGACGCAGTCTCCATCATCACGGGCGCCTCCGCATATGCCCCCGGCATCAGCTGCTGCTGCTGCTGCCCGCGGCCTCCTCCTCCTCCGTCGTCGTCGACGTCGGCTGCGGCAAAGGCGACCGGCCGCCGCCGCTGGTGCTCCTGCTCGCCGGAGTTCGCCACCGCGGCGTGGCACATGAACGAACGAACGATCCCGTACACACACGTACGGTCGGTGCCTCTAGCGAGCTACGTGACAGGCTTGACCTTTTCTCAGAAATAATGCTCCTTGGCGCTTGGCGGCTTTGGATGGCCGAGCAACGTGTGTCCATATATGTATAGGCGTGCGTCGTCACTGCGTGTGCCATGCCGTATCCACATGTGAAACCTGCGTGCAGGTGCCAAAGCTTATCTATTAACTTCGATCCGCAGCAAGAGAAGATGAAAAGGAGTTACACATTAATCAGAGATCCATTCTTTTCATTCTGCAATTCTTTTTAGTATATACAAGTAAATAAGAAAAGTAATAGTAGTATATTACTTGTGGTCGTGGAATCTGTCCAACTGAGTTTAAAAAATCGTCATCTTAGAAAGAATTTACATTATGATTTAATGATGAGATTCTTTGACTTATCAAGAGAAATCATTTGTCTTAGAAAGAATTTTAGCAGGCATTGTTGGTTTTTTTAATAGCGTTCGGACCAAATAAAATGTTTCATCATGCAAAGAAAATTAAGTCATGTGGAGTTTTGGCAATTGCACCCAAGAACCGAGATGGAGTATACGGGAACCGTTGATTTGGTCATTGCAAATAAGTATAGTCGTCTATCGTAAATAAATAAATAAATAGGTATTCCTTACACATATATAAACTAGAAAGGTACTTACACAAGATCTAGAGCAAGTGTTTCGTATGCATTAACCGGATAAATTAATTAAACAAATTCCATCGCGCGCATAAATATGAACTTTTAAGTCCATTTGCAAACAGAGGAATCAAAGCAATTAGCGACACAAGCATTTAATTTAATTACAGCAAGGATGGATAAGTATCCGCCGACATGGGCCGTAAGTGGCACAGTGATTCATATGTTTATCGAAGATGCACTGCATGCAAACATTCCTTGTTTCGTCTAGGTTAACAAGGAATCTACATTTCCAAACTTCTGTTCCCTTCTTTGTGCCAGACTGCCAATACCGTGGCTTTCTACAACGACATTTTTCATAAGAAACATAATTATTCCATTTGTTCCTCTGTTGCACGGAACAAAAAAAAAAAAAATGGAATTGGAAGGGCAATTTGCTTTGACCAGATGAGGTTAGGTTTCACATCCGTTTGACCGAAGCATTCTGCTGGCTGCCTGTCTGCCTTACACCCTTACGTGTCCATTTTCATCAGCCAGTGGACAACGGACGGATGGAGATAGGTAGGCTTCACCCCGTAATTTCGGTTCCAGCAGTAGAACAATGTCGACGAGTAGTAGTTACTGTGGTAACTAACGCTAAGATGGTTAATTAAATGGAGCTAAAGTGCGCTACTCCACTTGTACTAGCGAGTTATCGCCTCTGGTAGAGAAACGTTCACATCATATGGTGTAACGGTTTAATTAGTGCTAAATCCTGTTCTAATCTAACGCGAGACTACTAATCGTATACAAACGGAAAATGTATCCACTAGTTTATATGAAAGAACTTTAATTCCAAACAAAAAAATACAACTTTAACATTATTGAAATCGTTCTAAGGCCCAAACAATCGTTTTAAATTCTCGAACTTTAAAATTTGTCTTTTAAATTTTCAAACAGCCTCATATCTTGACGTGGTCTACATTAAAGTTGTAGCTCTTAATTATGTTCTACAAATATATAGCTGACAATATTTTTATATGGGATGACAACTTTTTATATTAAATTTTTGTTTGGAGGCTCAAACATTCATTTTAAGTTCTCTAATTTTAAAATTCATCCTTTAAATTTTCAAACAACCTCATATCTTGGCGTGCTCTACATTAAAGTTGTAGCTCTGAATTATGTTCTACAACTATGTAGACGACAATATTTTTATATGGAATGGTTTAGAGGCCCAATTTTTTGTTTTATATTCTTTTTTAATTCAAATTCTTTGCTTTTTTCAACATGATCCATACTAGCTAGTATCTCACAATATATTCTCCAAGATTTTACTTGGCAGTACTTTTTCTATCTCGAGTCTTTTAGAGGTCTAAATATTCATTTTAAGTTCTCGGATTTTGTAATTTAGTTTTTTCTAAAATTTGCTAATATGATATCTCATTTCGAGATAACTTTGTTCTTAACAAATTTTTATTTGAGAACATTTATATATAGGTCTAATTTTTTGCTTTATGTTCATTGATTATGATATTGTGATATTATTTTTTAATCTAAAACTTTCTAGTTGAAATTGTTTGCATTGGAGATCATTTAGAGTCCAAATATTCAATAGAAGATGACATGACAAAAAAAAAACCCAAAGATGTGGGGCGCTCACGTCACGTATGTGAAACATCAGCCAAACAACAATTAAACCATTTTAAACTATTTTAAGTGGGATATTTTAAGGTTATAAGAGGGGTATGTTGTCTGGTATTATTTTTTGAACTCGAATAGCAGCAGACCACGTGCACACCTAATAACAATTTCAAAAATAAAGAAAAGAAAAGCTGCACAATCCTATGGCCTTTTACCTAAATCACCTTCCAATAATAGGGACTTTAATGGCAACGTGTCGAGAGGGCCAGACCCTTTGGAACCTAAGGTTAAGCCCATTCAGGAAACTGTCACGTCACGCGCGGCGCACTCAACACGTAGCATCGCACTTTTTTTCATCATCCAAAAAGATGTCTCGCATTCTCTTGTCCTCCATGTTACTGGTTCAGTCAACAAACCACACGTGTCGCAAGATGAGCGCCCTATACTATACTTGTACTCCTCTTTCCACGTCATCTTCGCACGTGTGAAATTGCAGCAGCACATGGATAAGTATGGATTACATAAAAGCATGAGGTGAGTGGCACGAATTTAAAAGTAGAGCTTCGCTCATCATCGCAGGCAAAAATGTGTGGTTGGATACTATTTTTATATTTATATAAGAAAGAAGGAGGTGGCCAAGTTTAGGACGATTATTGTGGGCCTTTTTAAAGACAAAATATGAATCGTTCTGGGATCATTCTTTATATATAGTCCGTACGTACACGGTGCATAAGATATTTGTCAAGAAAGCAGAAATGTTTCGCCTGAGCTAAACATCCCACAATAGAATATTGATTGATTGTTGTTGTGTATGTTGCCGACAAGAAGAGGACAATACGCGATAATGGTTCCTCCTTTTCTTTTTCTCAGTGTCTCTTTTTGATATAAAAAAAAAAAAAAATCGACTCAGTTCAACAACTGCTTACTCTAACTCAACTTTTCGTTGGTGTTGAGGTACCTAGTCGGCTTTTTCCTCTAATCTTAATGTCATCCCTGACTGACATCACCAACCACCGTCTAAAAGTTTTGTTAGAACTGGGTCTCTGACCATTACATATGTCTAAGAATATTAGGAGGTAGAACTGGCAATGATAATCCCATTTTAAAAGTTATGAGTGTGAGTTAGAGTGCCGGGATGGCCCATGATGGTTGGCCCTGACCGTCACCGAGCCACTGACTTGGAGGCTCATCAGAATTACTCTAAACATTATTTGAAGATTTTGTTGAGCAGGTAATTGAGATTCTATTTTAGAGATTCTAGGTGTAATATATATAAAACGTCAGGAATAGTCAGTCATATATGTGTTCGCTGAAACTCATGGAGAACATATGGGATATATTGAGAGAGACGGAGTTGTGTCCGTCTTTTTTTTATTTTAGAGGAAAAATATTAGAGCTGGACGAAACAACAATGAGCTTCCTACTTTTTCTTATGCTCGAAGTGATTTGCAATGTTTTCTTAAGAATTAAGAATTATTGAATATGCGCTTTTACAAAAGCTACTACGTACTAAGTTTGCGGCACTTGAGAATTCTTACTTCCCTTAAGAAACCACACGAACTTGGATTAACTCAATAAAAAGAAATGTAACCTAAATAAAGGCTCTATTCGGCATAACATTGGCGGGAGTCTGAAATTCCCACCTTCATCGCAGCCCCCTAAGCTGATAAGAAGCAAAGACGACCATGGTTTTAGACTAATTAAGAATATGAAAGGAAGACGACCTTGTTATGGAGTAAACATTTGGGACTTGGCAACATACTCCAAGATATACATACATATACGTGTGAATGGCAGCATACTCCAAGATCAAGATAGGCATAGTTGCCATTCCAAAAATGTTGCTCCTCTTCAATACTATGTGTGAATGTACCCGTCTGCACTGAATCTGGTCAAAGACAGGTTTGACGAGATTAGCTAGTCTGCTCCATTACTAAGCTATTGCGTGTATGTTTCAGGCGTACTACTATAAAACCTATGTGTGTGGGAAACGAACAAACCCTTTTGCATTTGCCTGCTCCTTTTCTTTAGGAGTGACGAATTAGAGGAGATGCGTATGTGTGTTGCTCCCGTGTTGGACATGTTCTGTTTTGGTGTAAGTTGCAAGCTTGCAGCCTTGTTCACAAAAAATGTGTATGAAATAATTGCATGTTTAAGATTCCGGCTGATCAAGGCTATGTGATTATGGCTGGGACTCGACACTTGAATCGGTTTGCCGACCCATCCTTGAATGTTCTCAGAATCTGCTCTGAATTTCAGTTCGACATGAAAGCAAACACATTTTTGATACAGCACAGAAGAGCAGTACTCAATCCAGTCTAGATTTTAGTTCACTTTATATTTGTTCCAAGTCAAACTTCTTGAATTTTGAATAAATTTATAGAAAAAAATACATCAACACTTATAACAACAGATTTGTTTTTGTTTGATTCATTATTAACTATTCCTTTCATTCCAAATTCTAATATATTTTAGCTTTTCTAGATACGTAGCTTACTAAACATTTAGCTATACACTATGTCTACATACATATTAAAAACAATGTATATAGAAAAACCAAAAACAAGTCTAGATACATAGGAAGTGTATTTTAATGGTGCATTTATTTAAATCTGCAGGTCTTAATATATTTTTTCCCAAAAATCAAATAAAAAATAAATTTATATTTTTTTCCAAAGATAAAAAGTGAACTAAGATCTGAAACTGAGGGACCGCCGCTTTTGGCAGTAAAAGTTCCATGGTAAACGCTGCATCCTCCTTTCACTTTCAGAGGATTTGATCTTAGGCCTTGTTTAGATACACCCAACTTTCCCTCCAACTTCCAAGTTTTTCCACTCTCTCCATCACATCAATTGTTTCCCCGCATGTAAATAGTATTAAATATAAATAAAAAAATAACTAATTACATAGTTTTGTTGTAAATCACGAGACGAATCTTTTGAGCCTAGTTGGGCCACGATTGGACAATATTTACCACAAACAAACGAAGTGCTTCTGAGGACTTTACAATCTCTCTCCTCTCATAAATTTGTTGCCGCATATAAAGAGTATTAAATATAAATAAAAAAAATAAATAATTACACAGTTTTGTTGTAAATCACGAGGCGAATCTTTTGAACCTAGTTGGGCCACGATTGGACAATATTTACCAAATAAAAACGAAGTGCTACAGGAAACGGCGAAAAAAACTCACGTGTATCTAAACGAGGCCTTAGCTTAGACGACTGCAGCAACAACCTACTACCACTTCTTTTGATGACAAAAAGTTTGGGAAATTAAGAGGGTCAAAGGTCACTGAAAATTATCAGATGGCTCCTCAGAGACGGTCACCATCACCGCATCACCGGAGACAAGACACAGATAGCAGACGGCAGACCATGGAAAAAGTAACGCTGGTACGGCAAAAAGTACAGCAAAAACGGCGACCCAGGAGTGCCGCCTGAAGCGTATCAACCAGAGATTAGAGGACATGGAATGAAACCTGCAGAGCAGCCCGGAGTTCCAACAGAAAAAAGACCTCGAGTCAGACCTCGAGTCAACATCGCACAAGATTCTGGCACCGGCAGTCGGCAGATGAGCCAGCGCCTTGCAAGTGACACCCTTGACCGGTCAAAGCTAAGATTGAGGTAAACAGATGACACAGAAACCTGTCGACTTCATCATGTCAAGGTCTCAAAAAGTTTGCTCCAGCTTGGACAACTGACAACTGAAAAACGCATGCAGTTCTAACAGTTTGATGAAGTCAGGCACCACACCAGAAGGCATATGTTCTGGGAGTCCTAATGGATCTCCAATCTGAAATCTGTCTCATGACACAGAATCAGAAAATATCAATAATGATTTTTGTGCATATGATTATGGCCTCATTACAAGTAACCATGTCAACTCAAACTCCACTGAAGTTGCCAACTGGATCAGTCAGCTTCCAACAGAGAGTATTCCACTTAGTTCAAGGTTGGAGACTGGATGAAGCACCTAAATGATGAGATGGTGAATAGCTGTATTGCATTCTCTAGGTGAAGCTGACAGGTTCTTGCCATACCTTCTGATTCCGATACATGTTCCTGTCATTCAGGTTTTAGATCATTGCAATTGGAATTGGGCCATTCAGTCAACCACACATACCTGCCAATGCAACCCCAATGATGTTCTCTGTCTGCTGCCTAAGTTATTTCGGTGCGTTAAATGTCAAGGAGTGTAATTCTACAATTCCGTCTCAATTATGTTCGTAGAACCTGAAATTTAGCTTCGTATTTTAAAGCAATATGCAAATTCCAGTGGGATATCAGCATTAGACTACCCTTTAATGGCATACCTATAACCCCCCCCCCCAAAAAAAAAAAGGATAATAATTTATCGTGATCAAATGCTGTTAACATAGTATTAGACTCTTTGAACTAGAAGTATGAAAATATGGATATTGCAGAGAGACTATCAAACTAGTGAGTATGATCTTAACATATTAAGGAAAATTCTTGTTTGATACACCATGAACCGAACAACTCCCCAATAAAACCATAAGCTCACTGCCCGCACCGTAAGAGCAAGTTATATGATGGAGGTCGACATCTTTACTCTTTCGTTGTTATCACCAGCAAGCCCAGTGCACCAATCAGCAGGTACTGCAGCAAGAGACAATGTGTTGAAGCAGTCCTTTTAATAATATGGTGGCTACAATATTACTGATAAATTTGACAACTACCTAGAAAATAATAAGTTCATCTACTTGCCTAATATCCACAAGTAAGAAGAATGGGTAAGGTGCTCTCAACATATAAAAAAACACGTGTTCTCAGGTAGGCTAACCAGAACGAGCATTTTTTATAATTTATTCTTCAGAGAAAATACATGAAACAGTAAGTATGAGTATACCTTAATGAATGGCTTCTCAGTCATGATAATTGTAACCCAGCCGACATATGGAAGAAAGCTGTTCACAGTTGGAAACATACGGTCAGTCATTATTCCTCACCAGGTGTGGAAACAGATGGATTTTGTCTATTTGAGTATTCTCACCCAACAGCACGTCCCATAATGTGATGCTGCTGGAGCCATAACTGACCGTGTGCATATAAAAGTCGGTCATCCCCAAAATTATTGTCACCTGAATGGCAGCTTACATCAATAAAAAAAACATTGCATAGAAATGCACAGTACACATCATGTGTTGGCAATTGTTTTTTGCCACTTTCTGATCTGAATTACATAGTACCAGGGAGTAGTACAATTTAAAAAAAAAACATTGATAATCATTGGCACCTTTTGTGAGGATGTCAACTTCTGCAGTGTCCTGACGTTCATGGACCTATAGAGACAGAAGAGTAAACAAACTGAATCAGCAAAAAGTAGGCACAAAATCCAGAGTAAATATCAATGGGCGACTTGAACTGTGAATTAACATCCATTACCTTAATTACACGGTGAACAATTGGAATTTCACGTCCCTACAAATATACAGCCAAATGATATTTTAGTGTTTCCAAAGGATTGTGTAGGCACACAGAAGACACTACAATGAGGTTTAGAGAAAACTAATGAATTCGTGGTTCAGCTGCTTATTCACAACTAAGCAGTAGACTTACATCGATGTTAAAAACGACTATTTCTCCTGTGCGGATAGGATCTTTGCTCATGTGCAAAAACAGGATATCACCCTGTAAAGAAGATAATTAACCATCCTGGCATACTGGTGCAGTAGATGCTGGCACTTCATAATAATACAGATAAAGAACCTTGGAGTCAAATTGAAGTAGTAGATAATATAACATATCAGCACACATCTTAAATCTAGGAACCACTGAGGCCAGAATTATAGATCTCAAGACAGATTATATGCAGTCATTCAACATGTGCAAACTACAAGAACCTTGGGACCAGATACATTGTTATTATCCTTTTTGTGAAAATGAAAAATGTCCACTCGTATACTAGTGATAAGAAAATGGAAAGTCCCCTCTTGGTAGTTTCTGTAATTTAGATTTTAGACTGGAGCCAACTAATCCCGGTCGATGAACCACTTAGAGAGGTATTTTGTCATGGGAGGAAAAAATGCATGAGCCATCCAACTAAAGTCCAATGCCACAGTCCAGAGTGGTAAACCACCAGTTTCACTGTATACCATCCCATGAGCTAGCAGTTAAGCATCCGGTGAAAAACCATCTAGTGTGTAAATATCATGAAAGCACACAACGTGTAAGCTCAATGCTAACTTGTTAAGGAGATAACAAACCCTTTTAAATCCAGGCTCCATGCTACCAGAAAGAACCACCACCACCGGGGACTCGCTCCCCGTCACAACTATCAATCCCTTCCATATGATCAATGCCGAGGTCACAATCATACCTGCCAAAAGGAAAATCTAAGAGCTAAAACTCCATGTTTGCAAGCAACAGCAAAAATACCTAATCAAGCCATCCAGTCCAGTGACCCTTTCCCTATCCCCTGAATATCACAGATTTCTTATGCAAAATTCTTTTGCAAACATGGTGTCAGTATCAGGTATAAGCATTCAACGAGAAAGCATGAGTAATTCAGACAAAAACATTTAACAAAGCAGGGAAGAGGAAGACTCCCAGTTCAGCTCATTGCGATCCTTATTCAAGTCAATCAATTGCTCTTAAAGGCGGAGGCAGCAGATGAGGAATCCATGCCCCGGGCTTACAGGTCAAAACCCACCAAAATTCTGAATAGAATCGGAAACTACCCACCAACCCTACTGGAATCGACCTAACCACAGCCCAAGAACTACCCTACGGGGCTCCCGCAGAAACAAAACCATGGTGAGACTAAGAAGAAGAGGTGACAGAGAGAGTCACCTACCAAGGCTGATGATCTGCGAGAGAACGTTGCGGACCTGAATCGAGCGGATCGACTCCACCGTGTCGCTGACGAAACCCATCTCTCCCGGCGGCGAGCTCACGGCGGCGGCGGAAACAAAGCGTGTCCAGCACGAGCAAGACGAGAGGCGATTGATGACAGTTCACGGGCCGGCCCAGCCTGGGGATGATTCATGCTTGGGCTGCTTTGGGCGGCCATATGGGCCGTGACCAGGAGTTGGCCCATTCTAGTGACTTGGAGTTGGTTCAGAACACCTGAGATGTTCTCAGCCCATCATAAAGAAGGGGCCTCCTTTCTTTTCTTCTTACTAGTTGAGTGCCCGTGCGTTGCTACGGGTTTAAAAATCCATGACAATTACATATACATTTAGACCATCCTTCGTAACAGGACGGTAGTCACATGAACGAAGCATAATAAACATGCTTACATGTTGTCATCAGGGAGTTAATAATCAGAGATGTAAATAGAACTGAATATATGACCAACCGTGTAACATTGGCCAACTACTTTTTTGCATTAAGTTGAGCTGTAGAAACAAGTAAAAGTAACGTTATAAACACTAATTACCAGAAGAAAACAATACATTTACATCAATTGCTCTAAGCATCCGTGCAAAACATCAAAAAGCTTGAAAGAATGGACAACTGAAACCCAGTAAGACAATATTCTTTTCATCTCACAATTCTATCCAATGTGATGGGCCTATCAGTCATCTTATCAAAGATATCTTGTCCTAACTTCTTTCCTACAAGACCGAAAGTGAAAGTTTAGGGAAGATATAGAAGAGATTTAAAAAAAGAAAGAAGAGAATTGTGTGTGAGAGATACCAGCACAGAAACCCTTATTAATTGCCTTGTACACAAGCTCTTTGATCTATACGATTGTTCGGCATCGGGCTCTATAGTGCCTTAATCTCTCGTTGATCTTGCTCCTTCTCTGCGCCCAAAAGCCAACCACACAACAAAGTAAGAAATCAGAGCATGGTAAGAGGAACACTTGAAATTTCGAGAAACGATAGCAGCACCAGCATATTGGATATATCACTTTGAGCACCTTAATCACGTGTGGCATAAAGAATTTAGGATGACTGGCATGTGTTCGAGTCACTGGTTAATTAATCGACAACGAGAAAGGATGGCCAACCGACACGCCAATCCATGGTAGACAGACACATGCTATATCTGTGGAAAGAGATTAAATCTCTAAAATTTCATGCTTACATGTCATCAATGAGGGCATCAACAGATCAATATGCTTTGCAATTTCGACAAACAAACCAAACGAATGGACATCAAGGGATTCCGATGGAAGGCGATGGCACATACCTAGTGCACATGGGTTCTAGGGCACAACGGTGCTGATGACGGCTCCGGTCAATTTGGGGAGGGCGGCACGGACCCCTGGCTCCCCACCCCCTGCCCATCGTTGTCAATCTGGGTGAAGATCTAGAAAACACAGCAGATAGTAGCACCCAAACTTAGAAAGCTAACTGATCTGCAGCAAAAACTGACCTCTTGCAGAACAAGAGTATTATGATGGCTGTCCATAATAATTTGCTGCCTTTTCAATCACAAAATGATCACCATAGATAGACAAGTAAAACATTTGAGCAAGGGAATCAATGTAAATGAGAACATGATTAGCTGTGATAGTTGTGCTAGTCAAGTTGTTAGTTGAGTTATCAGTTGGGTTGTGTTCAGTTTAGTTGAGCTCTTTTGAGCGAGTGGTTAGTAGAGCCGAGTGGCTAGCTGATCAGCAGTTGTACTGTACTGTAGTCGAGTGTGCTGCTGGAGCACCTCATCTAGTCTGTGGTTTTTGGGCCCGGTTTCCACTTAAAAAACTGGGCCGGCTTTTTTTTTTTTTTTCCTCTACTAATAAAAATCATGGCAAAGCTTTTTTTGCTGCCCTTTCGAAAAAAAAAAATGAGAACATGATTGAAAATTATCATGCGAACAAAATAAACTCCGTTTACCATTGCCACCTCCAATTTCCATGTTCCTCCATGCCTAAAATTTGGACAATTTGTACCCTGTGAAGATTCATTGCCAGTTATCTGCTTGCCCAAATTGTTTATTGTGGTTAAAATCAAACAAGCATTGGGCTTCAGAGTAATACGAGGTGAAGCAAAGACATGTAAATCCATATCTGTGATATTTCATGAAGGATTAACTTACTGATAGGAGCTGTCCTTGAGTAATTAACGTGGTGAAACGCAATCCTAAAATTATGCAAGCCTTTTTAGAAGTCTAAAAGTGTGAAACATATAAATTCTCCACATTACCAAACACATTCCAGCCTAGGTGATCTGCTCACTTACCACATCAATCCATAAGATCTATAAGCCCAATTTAACTAATCGGAACTCAACTTTTTCATGTAAAAAATCGTTCAGTAGATACTGGCCTGCAGTCAGCAGCCGATCCTTGCCGGCCCTTGGCTGCTAGCAACTAACAAACACATTGCAGGGATGGTGCTAACGTTTCACAAAGTCATTTCACATATTTGGGTTATCTGGTCATCTGATTCTTATATTGTAACACTGAAAATACAGAGTACCTGAAGGATAACCATGTAATCAAACAAAGTTACAATAAGATAATTCGACAAACAAGTTTATAGCCATGTCCCTGAGTTCCATGAATGAATCAATAGAAAGCAAGGAATAAATTGTATTTTCAAAATATATGATGGTTTGAAAGGAACACTAAAATCACAAATTGACAGTTTTAGCTTATAGAACAAGTTAAATTCATGTACACTGAATTGTCAATAATCATTCTCATGCATGTTGATCAGAAATTGCTATTATGGGAGCTGCTCCCTGTGATGTATTTCTGTCAGTGTTGTGTTATGGTGACATTTTTTAGTAAAGTCACATGCATTTGCTATTTCTGACTATAATATATTGTGTTTTGATGCCACAGTAGTTGCATCGTGGGAGCACTTCAGCGCGATAGAATTAGTCAGAAAACAGAAGTCATGAAGAAGTATGGACTCCACTGGTTCCTCCATTACCGAATCATGTTGGCATTGCCCGATCACCGGATCCTTCAGCAACTGCAAGTAGCGGCGGCGCTACGGCCATGAGCATCGACGCTGCTCCCGAGCGACCTGTAGTTCAAGCAGATTTGTAGTGAACCAACTTATCCGTGAAATTCATAAGCATCAGTATTTAATGTAGCAAGCAGTGTCATCTTGGGATTATAAAGGGCAGAGATACTCTTATGTGTCTTCACTTGTCAATACATAATGAAATTCAGCACCAGGCTTAGAGAATTATTGCAACAGGTGGAGGTGTGTTATTTTCTAAAAACAAAAGATTAGAACGTGTGCATTTGATAATTGCTCTTAATGAATTCCTTGCTGCATTGGGTTTACAACTTTACATGGTTTCTTTTTTCCCTCTTCCCATTTGTACAATGTTAATGCCTTCATGCTTTGAATATCATGTCATACTTTTGTGATCTAAAATCATGGTGTATGATTGATTACAAAGGTTAATAGTGGTACTTTTCAAAGCTTAATAGTGGTGGATGGTTCATATATATTTCCTGAAGGAAGCCATACTGAGGTGATGGATACGATAATGCCTGTTGCATAACACATCCTCAAAGAAGAAAAAAGCAGGGGTGGAGCTAGGCCACCTTGTTTTGCATTGTTGACAACACTAATGACCCCAGTCTGTAATGTTGAAGGCCCCATCGATTGTTTCGGCTTGCTTTGCCACTGAAAAAGGGTGTGTGCTCCTAACCTACATGACTCATCAAATGCTGTGAAAAATATTTGCACAACTCAAGAGGGATCTTGTACGAGAAAGCAAGACAAAGAATTGTGTGGCTATTGCAAGATCAAGGTCGAAGTTCATAGAATGGCTGCAGAGCAGCTTTCTGAACTCCAAAACCACAACACGAGTGATGATGGATACCTAGATACCCATCCCAAATCAGCAAATTCATCATCCCAATCTCGCATCACAGCTTAGGAACAAAGGTTCTATAGATCTGGACACTCGACAGAGGCAGGATAGAGAGGAGCTCACCGAGGGCGGAGCAGCTGAATCCGAGGACAACCAGCTACAGCGCCTAGCGTAGGAGCACCGCCTGTTCGTGACGCAGGCTTGCCGACGTCGTAGTTGGCGCTTTGCATCCGCAGCTGGGAAGCCGCTCTGCCTCCGCCGGCTCCTCCGCTCGTACGCCGCTCCGCCTCCAGGACACCGCCACTGCTGGGACGCCGATCTGCTAGACGGAGCTGTGGTGGTCGGGGGTGCAGACAATCCTCGCCAAGTTCCTACAGCCGGGCGGGGCGGGGGTGCTGCCGCTGCTCGCAGTGCGCCTCCCTCACCGGAGTTCGTCGACGCCAACGCCGCCGCCGCCGCTTCCCCGAGCTTTTGTTTCCCGTCCCTGGACGAGAGACGTGGGAGTCGTGGCTTCAGAGCGGGCGAAGCAGCTGCGGTTGTGCGTGAGCTGCGCGTCGTGGGTCGGCCGCGGGGGCGAGCTTTGCGTCGTGTACAGGTGGCGGTTCGCGGACGCGCGGTAGAGAGAAGGAGCGGGGGCGGGTGGGATTAGCGGGTACTTACGGCGGGGTGAAGCGATTAGAGAGCGGTGACGATAACATTTGAGTCTTTTTAGTTGTAGGACTAGCAAAAGTGCCCATGCAACGAGATTTAAAATCTATAACTTGATGAATTTAAAATCTATAACTTGATGACTTGCTGCTCGAAAATTCCTCAATCATGTCATGTGTTTTAGCATTTTGAAACCGGACTTTTATACCGTGCCTTGATATACATTGTTATGATAATGGACACGAGAGGCTCAGAGATTAATTAATAATTATTATGTCATGTTTCTCAATTGTTTTTAATACTGTATTTCCATCACATTACTTGATTTCGTATGATTTAAAAAGTATAGGATAATGAAAAGATTCATACTTTAATATTAGAAAATAGCTACTATACATGTACCTTGTTACGGATTTTTACTTCTATAAAAAACCCAATCAAGTAAAAAGTAAAGTGATGAATAACTCAAGTAGTTTAGGCCAACTTGTTTTACTCACAGCTTATATTACGCATACAGATCGACCTGCTTGGTTTTAAAGCTTCAGAAACTTGCCTGCCAGATATGGCTACCAGGTGTCCGGTGTGCTATGCTAATGGATAGCTTAGTTCTCATGACTTGATTGATTTAAGCTAGACACCAATTTTTTATTATGGTGGATTACCCTTTTATTATTAGGTTTGCTCATATACACGGGCGGCACTAGGGTATTCCCCTGTATTCCAAGGAATACCCAAGATTCTGGACACAAACACAAATACATGTACTACGTATTTGCTGGATGTTGCAAATCTGGCCTAGCCCAATAGAAAGCAGGTGCTGTCAGTCCACCAAAGGAAAAAAAGAAAAGCATCATCGTTTCCTCCTAGCCTGCTGCCGCTCGCTGCTCGGCTGGTGGAACTCGGCATTGAGCGTCGCCGCATCGGCGGCGGCGTCACGGCGACTCGGCGACGGCGGCACGCCGCACGCCCCCTCCGGCCTCCCCTCGGCGGTGCCCATTTGCTGCGCGAGCGCAACAGCGCAACATGTTTGGCTTGGTTGAAGTTGAATCAAGGTGAGCACAGCAATCAGCAGTATCAGTCACACACCAGTGTCAGATCTGTTCTCTTCAGGGTAAAACTTTAGGATAGATGAAGAAGACGCGGGGGGGGGGGGGGGGATATTTGCATTGTGGGAGAAAACTGCAAAGGCAAAGAAAACAGTGAAAGATAAAGATATCATTAATCAATTCCAAAAAGGATCGTAGAGTACTAGAGTTAAATTTTAGTAGCTTGGATGCTCTGTAATTTTTTAATTATTAGAGACAATGGCATTGTGCCACTATGTTCAAAACTTGTACTTTGTTTATTACTATTGCACATTTGCATGAAGATTTTTTATGTACGTGGAATACCCATCTGTGAAATCCTGGCTCCGCCACTGCTCATATAAAGTGGTTCCATATGTTTTCTTTCCACTTTTTTCTAGGTAGACTCACGGTGTGCGATTTTTTTTTATTATAGTGGGTTACCCTTTTATTATTAGGTTTGCTCATATAAAGTGCTTACATGTGTTTTCTTTTCATTTTTTTCTAGATCTTTTTGTTTCGTGGTCGTGGTCCGCCACATCAAGCATGCATACTCATTTGCCCTCTATCTCTGCGAGGAGTCCCTCCTCTCCTCCGTGCTAGATTCAGTCAGCCAGCCGAAGTAGCAGCTGACAAAGAAGGCTATGAACGGCGTGAACTGGAGGAGCCTCACTGGTCTGGGCGGGGGCAGTGAGTGCACGATGCTGGTTATGCAGGTAAAACAACGGGTGTGGAGACTGACCATCTCTCTCGCCAGCATACTGTTCAGGGACTTTTTGGTAGGGCTCTGACACCTCTAAAAAGAATATAGTCATTTAAGAAATATTTGGTAAAATGGTTTCTCTAAGTTTAGGCTAATTGTTTGATATCAAATGTCAGTTGATTCGAAATTTAACCGTGGTGGCTTAAGAATTCTAATATTATATTTTATCTATCCGTGGGCGGCGCACGACTGTGAGGGTCTGGAATTAGCGCAAATACGTTGGGCTGTTCATATTTTTGTGTCATTAATGATGCCTATTCTGTCAAATCTTTGTTTATGTTGTAATCTTTCATTCTTTCTTTACTTCCTGCACGTTTTTTTAGCAAAAGCTACACGTGCTGTCAGTTGCAGTCCGCATACACAGCCCCCTGCCGGTTGGGCTGGGCCGTTGCGACCCATTGTGGGTCAAAGACGATGGAGTTTCCTGTATGTTGTATCCTATTTAAATCCGATAAAGCTTTGCTGCCAGCGTTTGATACATGGACTCTCTGGTAAACACGTGATTAATAAAAACGAAAGCGGGCAGGCCAGACCAAACTAAAAATAAAGGAAGAAATTTTGTCTTTTAATTATTAGGGGTAGATAAAAGAACGAAAAAAAGCGCGCGAACCCTAGCCAAAGATCACATGGATCGAATCTTCGCTTCCCTTCCTTTCCTTCCCTGTGGCGGCGGCATATTCGTGCCGGTGGGCAGCGGCGGCGCGTCCATGGCGGCGGGCGGAAGCGGCTTGGGGAACGACGAGGAGGACTGGGGTGACTTGGAGCCTTTCTTCTTCGACGAGGCGGAGGCGGAAGCTGATCATGAGAGGCGAACGCGGAGAGAACAGGAGGAGGCGCAGAAGGCGGCGCAGCGGCTCCAGGTGGCGATCGCCAGGGAGAACGCCTACAAGGCTATCATTGCTAAGATCACAGACTACGATCCGAAGCAGGATGGCGAATACTACAACCGATTTCACTTCGCCGACTTCTTCAAATTCGACCTCGACGAGGAGTGTGAGTAATTCAATCTTGTACTGCTAGCGTGCATCCATGCCTTATTTGCCAGCTGTAGAATTTAATTCATGCCATTATTATCCTGCTGGATTCGTTCACTCTGCACATTGTTTGTTTCTTTTCTGAATAGAAAAGCTTGGTTGTCTTGCTGACAACTAGGAACTGTTTCAATTTCAACTCGAGTTAGCTAGTGTCAAAACGTTTTAGTCGGAAAAAAGAAACTCTGTAATTTTTTTTGCAAGATCCTTTACCTGCTTTCATCATTGATAAGATAAGAGAGTATTACATCATGGTTTGACTGTTTGAGCAAGCTGCGGGCTGCGCCATCAATTTTGCACTTCGATCAGCTAATGCTGCGACCATGCCACCCCTGGATTTACATCAGCCTATTTCTTTTCTAGCCGTGTATACATTAAAATAGCCCTTTGTCTTCTTCACCCTTGTCGCTGTGTCCACCATGTCGTGTAGGCTCCCAAGTATGATCAGATCCAGTCCCTTGTTCCCCTCGTATCATCACGTCTTTGGCTTGTCCTGAATGCTTGCAAGCACCCGCTGCGTCGACCGGGATTTTCCTATGAAGATCTTGTTGTTTCTCTCCCTCCGGATTTCCAGGTTGTTGGAGTGATCATAGCTAGACTGTATGCCTAGTTTTTGTCAATGCCTGTCTGCCAATCCCCATATCAAGAAACCATTGTTCTATGGTTGTGTTGTCATCCCAGTTACCAGGCATAGTGTGTTCTAACCCAGGTTGCCACATCGTCCCCTTCATTAGGCCATCATCTTAGTCGCAGCCTTTGCCGCAGTCCATATCCTGTTCTGTAGCATTAGCCATAGGAAAACTTTGCATTTTGGTGAGGCCTTTGTTCCCCCCAACTGTCTGTGCCATCATGCTTTTGGTAACCATTTCGAATTTCAACTTATATTCAGATTTTGCCGAGTGGTTACTGTATGGTGTGTGTAGCCATGTAATGTGCTGTCTGGTTGCAATTCGAGGAGTTCAATGTTCTCTATCTTGTCCCATAAGGCCAGGAATCCTGGGATGCTGTGGTTGATGTCTGTTATCTATCTGTGGTCGATGTCGTCCATCTGTGGTCTGTCAAAGCGTCAGACACAGTTCCTATATATGCATGTGTAGTTGTTTACTACTCTACTTTATTATCAACATTTGTTCCAAAGTGTAAACATAATCTAATCGCCTTTTTTCCCTTTTCCACATCACAGCGCCCCTTGAACCAATGAGATACACCAATATAACATACAATAAGGGGTATGAGCACTGGAATAGCTCTACAGTGAACATTCTGTCCGTGAAGATAGCATCATCGGATGTTGGTTTCCCCATTGATGTATATGGCACTGTAATTTTCAGAGACAGCATTGATTACAAGTGTGTTTACCTCTTTCACCGTGAGAAAGATAATTGTCAACCCATCAACTCAAAGGTAAGTAGGATTAGGAACTCCCTTGCCTAGATATAGAGAAAAATCCAATGTTCATACTTGTCTGCAGTAAATTTCGTACTGTTGTCTCTAGTAGTCGCCATTGAACATATGCAGTCTTTTAGATGCTAGGCATCCTCTTGTTGAATGTGTATGTTGCTAAAAGGTTGAATTATACAAGCATACCTCTAGCTAGTTAACAAAATGTCAGCTGACCATGTTGTAGTCTTAATAAAAGGCACATTTTCAAAACGAAGCATATTCTTGTTTTATGTTTGTTTTTAATGTTTCTTTTAGACAGGTATTCTTGAGGTCAATAGTAGATGATAAAATCCTCTCTGTGTCTTGAATTGCTTGTTTATCAATACTGTCATGCACGTCTGCCTTCTTATTGATCTTCCTGATAATAGCATTTTGAGTTTTAAAAAATAGTATTTTGAGACCTGTATTGATACCACCATACACATGTACAAAAAAAAAATGCTGATTATTCACACTTTATATCATTATATTATGGCAACAGTTCATCTATACATGCCTTGTATTGGATAAATACATGACTAACATATCATGTAAACTTTTCCATAGGATGAATCGCTGATCTTGACTGGCCCAAAACGAGGACTCCTTTTACAAGATGATGTATACGTTGAGATTGATTTGAAGATCAAGGATCATCAAGTGCGGGAGGAGAAAGAACTTAGTAAAGGATTCTTTAATATCAGGGGCATACCAAGCCGATATTTGGACAGATGCGAGGTTGAAAGCAAAAATCTTGCTACCAGGCTTAGTACCATGGAGGTGACATATGCAGTTGTGCACAATGCAGTGGAGGCTACCATTGCAGTTGAAGTCCTGAGGGAAGAATTTTATGGAAAAATCATTGCTTGCACCACCGGTGCCCCTAATCATCATCTTGTGCTTCATGATAGCAAACTAGCTAGTGTGATGAACAAGAACAATAGCACCGGTAAAGGTGTTATTCAACTATTGCGATCCGTTATATCCGTGTCTCTGGAGGAGATGCTGTTGGTGACTATCGTGGCCCAGGCGAGTGATGCTGAATGTGAAAGAACCATCACTTTTAGCCCACATGTCAGCGCTGGAGACGGAGATGTAGTTACTCTTGGTGTAACCAAGATGTTCGTGAAGGTTGCTTGGTCACTTGTTAGTCAATAGTCTAGCTTTGAGCTTTACTGGTTAACTTTGTTATTTATAACAATAATCCATTCCTATATAATAATAAAAAGACAAAATTAACTTTAATACTAACTCTGTCTTAAATTATAGTTTGTTTGACTTTTTTTAACCTCAAGTTTGACCACTTGTATTATTTAAAAAATTATGCAAAATTTCATATCTTTTGTTTGTGGCTTACTTTAAAAAAAAGTTCTTCAAGAATAACTTAAATTTGACTATGCTTATGCAATTTTTTTTGAATAAGATGAGCGGTTAAACTTGAGATCAAAAAGTTAAATAATATAAACTATAATTTACGATGGTGGGGAGTGAGATATTAATTTACATATTTTTACGGATTTTTATTAAAAGAAGTCATATCTAACTCTAACTCATTACATTAATCGTATGGAAACTAAAGGTATGATTCATTTGCGAGAATTTTTTGGGCCTATTTGGATAGCCACCTGGCAGGCAGCTTGTCAGCTAGGTAGTCATTCCAGTCCTAGGCAATCGAAATCCAATATAATGCTTGGGACGATGCCTCTTGGCTGTCGTGAATCAAACATGCCCTTTGTGGCTTACGGTGAAAGAAAAAATCTATCAAATTTGTATTTTAGTTCATAGAGAATCCATAGAATATTAACATATTGTTGCCAATATTAATTTATATTATAGAAACCATGGTCATCATAAAAATAAAGTATAGCTTTTAAATTTTATTATTGAAAGATAATAAATAAATAGATATGTTATATTGCGATCCATGTTTTCGTTGACTTTCGTTTATGATTGTTGTCATAAGTAATCATAACATTAAAAGTATAGCACCTATACAAAATTAATGTATTAAGATGAGATGGAATAGGAGGTCAAGTGTATAATATCTTTTTTTGTCTGTACAGTGGAACTATGGAAGCTCACGCATCATCCTTGCGTGGCCGCAAAGCCCATTTTTATACCATGTTATCTCTCACACTCAGCACTTAGTAGGGTTATTTATTGATTTAATCAAATTGAAGACCGAAACTGGCAACCAGAGGCTGGTGAATGGGAGCCTCAAATTTCTTTCAAAATATTTGGCCATTGTCCTAGATTCAAACCCTAAAAACAAACACACCAAAGAACTGTTGCTCGAGTCAACCGGTGACTAGATGTTTCTAAGGAACACACCAAGACAACTCAAAGAAACGACCGAGTAGACTGCAGAATAAGAACACGGGCGAGCAAACCCGAGCAAGTACCCGCCACCTCTATTTTGAAAGAGGCAAGGGACCAGGCCTAAATGCCCAAATCAACTAGTTTTTAGAGCACCTAGAAAAGCACCTTAGAGCATTTCCATCAGCTCATCAATATTTCATCCTCAATAGAGTGATATTGGTGATCACCAATACTATTTTTCTAGACTATTAGGGAGGTGCTCCAATAATCACCAATATCCCCAATACATGTAGGGTCCACATGTTAGAAGAAGGTGACAGTCATGTATAGTGTGGAAGATGGTGAAAGTTAGTGGTGGGCTCCAGCTATTGAGGGAGATGCAACTCTCTTTATATGAGGAGAGATGGAGGATATATTGGTGATCACCAATAAAAGGGAACAATATAGAGGAGTTGTTGGAGAAGTAAAATTGACTCATCTCCCCCAATATGGTAGATTTATGGGGATGAGAGATGAGAAAGAGAAGCTGTTGGAGATGCTCTTACTCAGAAGCTAGCCAAAGGAACAAACGGCACGAGAAACAAATCGAAGAATCAAGAGAAAACACAAACAAAAGGTTTTGATAACACACCGTCGGACAGTCCGTACCCTAACCATTAGACTGTTTGCACCCTGACCGTCGCACTATTTGGTGGGTTGGGTCTGACGGTTAACCAAGATCGGTGAGGACCTGCCCTAGGTGAAAAAGGAGATTTTGTTGTTTTTTGGCCTTTTGTGTTATTTTGTTCAGTTTTGTGAAATCTAGAAATTCATGTATAGGGGGCGGCTGAAAAATTGCCCTTACATATCACCGATTCGTAGAGACAGTGTGGCCCCTATAAACCATTAGGAGCCACCCTATAAATGTTTTGTGTTGTACTAAAGTGAATAGTGACAATCTTGTCCTATCTAAAAAGCTGTACAAACCGTCCTTCTGAGCACATGCAATGTGAACTTGTGAACCCATGAACCTGATCCACCAATTTTGTGAACCTAGTCCATGTGAGCCATGATTGGGGCTATAAATACCCTCTTGGCGAGCTATCAAACTTCATCAATAATAGCAATGCAAGCAATAGATTCCCATTATCAAACCAGCCCGTAACCAAAGTAGTAGTTAAATAAATCATTTTCACAACTCAATAGAAAAAATGGGTTCGAATTATTGATTTTTCTCTTAAAAAGTTCAATCTCTTTAAAAGTGTAATCATCATAATCCTTCTTAATATATAACATACTTGATTTAATAGTCTTCATCAAATTGATAGTAACCAACCAAATTTGCATGAGAACATATGTCCATCTTTATTTTCAATACAAAGCCGACAATATCAGTGTTGTCTAGGTTGGAAGTAGGATAAATTAGTTCCGTGGAACTTGATCAAATTTATCAAGATCTCTAAGTTAATCTGTTGTAACAGAAATTTCTTCTTTTCAAGCCATGTTCGCTAGATTAGGCTAGAACATCATCTAAGAGCACATGTGAAAACTTTAAGACATCACCATCCTTGGTTGCGCTCGGGGGGTAGGGGTGTTAAACTTTTGTTTTTGGTTTGAAACATATATTTGCTTGGTTTCAAGTGTCAAAACATTTGCTATGTGTTTAAGGACGCTTATCTTGACTGAGTATTGACATCGATACCAATCCCTGAGTACGTAAAATTAGGTTCAAGTGTGCGTATAAGAGTGATATGTACAAGCAAGTGCATGTTGTGGTTCAGGACCTTCTCCACACTTACTTCACATAACTTAACAGGCATGAAGACACTAGATGATAAGGTATACAAATCTATTTACATAATCATGGTGACCATTTCAGAGCCCTTGAGGTTTGTGGAATGGCTCAAGGAACTGCTACGTATCTACAAGAAGAACAAGATCAATATGGTTGTCGGTCAAGATGGTGACGTCAAGTTCTCTAACCAGTTTTACAACTAGGGCAATAGTTCTAGAGCCGTCCACGATGGAGAGCATGCCTTTCTAGGGCCTAAGTATGGCTTCACCACATATGATGAGCTTGTGAGCTGGTGTTGTCTTAAGCAATTGATCCACTTTAGTCGTTCGTTGTTCCATCTCTAGAGAGTCTACCTTTTAAGGGCCTAAGTATGGCTTCAACACATATGATGAGCTCATGAGCTGTTCTTTTGGTGTTGTCTTAAGCAAGTGATCCACTATAGTCATTCATTGTTGTCATCTCTAGAAATGCTTCTGATGCAACAAACTTCTGGTATGGTGTTATGACTCTAGGTCCAGATGTTATTTTTATTTGGTCAGACTCGTCTCAGTACACTTTATGATGTTCCTTTATACAACATGACACTGTGTCACACACATCAGCTTCCTGTGGGTTTTTCTGATCTTCAGGTTGATTGCCGTCACTATTGTGACCTTTCTATATACTCATATGCTTATATGCATGTGATGTGTGCCTCAAAAACTTCTAAATACAAAGGAAACTGTCATATTTTTCTTAAGATAAATATGACTTAGAGTAGCTCCAAGAGGCTCCTTATATACCTTTCCATATTAGAAGCTTGTTATATTTTTCTCAGATAAATATGTGTTAGAGTAGCTCCAGAGGCTTCTTATGTATCTCTCCGTATAACAAAAATAGATACTAGCTTGTCGATATGGGAACAATGGGGCTCCCCATGGAGAAGAGAGAAAAAAACATAATCCAATTAAAATTCCTTTTATGTAATCCTATTAGGACTAGTTATATGTAATCCTACTAGGATCTCTACTTTGTAATCGACTAGGACTCCCGTCCCCTGGACTATATAAAGGAGGGCGGGGCTCCCTAGATCGAGACACGACCACACCCAACAAAACCTCACCACAACTACAAGAGGCCTCAAGGCCTCAAGAGCGCAGAGCGCGATATACTATCCACCCCAAACTGGATGTAGGACGCCGTGACTTTCCGGCGTATCGAACCAGTATAAATCGTGTCTAGCTGCGTTTACCATCGAGTTCCTGCAGACGTCAATACCCCTCCGAACAAAAGACCGTCCCGGGTACCCCTGTGGCGGGCTATCGGTGATAAAACACTGACAGCTGGCAGCCAGGTAGGGGCTCTCGGCGCTTTGCGTTCGAGAGCTCGATGGACTTCAAAGATCAAGATTTGCCGCGGCATTCGTCGGCCCCCTATCGACAACTCGCCGTGGCTCAACGTAGCACTCGTCGGCCTACGTCGACAACTCGCTGCAGCTCTCATCTGACCTCGTCCACAACTTGTTGTATTCATGGAGGGGTCAACAATCGTCTTCAATGCCATCCACGACAACTCAGCATCCGGCGGCAGCACATCATCAACTCCAACCAGACATGCACGCTATGGAATCTCGAACGGACAGGCCATGTACAAGCTAATTATGAAAAGCCTGAACAAGCCAACACCCGTATACACAGCTAGGCATCGCATCATAGAGGCAAGCCTTCATCTACATCACCACGTCTTCGCTAGAGTAGCAAGCAAGAGCAGCACGCTGCTGGCCACGGATAGCTTGCCATCCTGAGGCAAGAGTTCGATTCTGGCTGCTGGCTGGCTCAATTCCACCGTGACGGAAGGCTCTCCGACTCCGATTCCCAGTCTGATACAACTCTACCTCAACAAATACGTCTACAATTACCAAAAGGGGCGACACAGCTACCCAGCATATGCGGCAAGAAAAGTCCGAGTCCTATTCCTACAGAAGCCAATCAAAAACAAGCAAGCAAACAGGCAAACAAGGCAAAAGCATTTGTTTGTGCACATGCATGCACGTACAGACCAAGGCACGTACGTGATTATGTGCATTTCAAATTATCCAACAAGCACTACGTCCGACTGCTTTGTCGGTCCCTCCGAGTGATCCACCAGCCTGCTTCTCTATTACTCAACAAAACAACCCGGCCAAGTTGTCTGCCGAGCTGTTTGGCGACATCAAGAAAGTTGTTGATCCCGCTTCTATCAACTCGGATGCTACGCCAACAACTCAGCTGCGACGATGAACCACTCGGCTACAAATCAAGCTAAGTCTTATTTTTAATAATTATTTTTTCAAATATTCTTTAATTATCATATATTCTGGATATTATCTGCATGGCTATGGGGCTACATCATCTTTTCTTAAAATGGCTGTTAATTTACCCGAGTAGTAGACCTTAATTAATCCATGAAGCTTGTCTACTCACACGACCGGTTAAGTCAGCGAAACCTCTGAACCAAGTGCAAGAGATTCAAGTACTTAAACGTAACAGGCTACTACTCAGGAAATCAAAGATCATCTTGCAAGCAAACACACTGCTCTAAAATCTTCTCTTAACGGTCAACAAAGTCCTCAGGTAGAATATGCCTTAATCCATGAAGCTTGTCTATTTACACGGCCGGTCAAGTCAATGAAACCTCTGAACCAAGTACTAGAGATTCAAGTGCTTAAATGTAACAGGACACTATCTGACGAACTTGCATGGCCTAGCAAGAGCAAGACACACACAAAAAAAGTCCATACGCATTTCATAATGCTGGGACATGTCCCCAATTAATTATCCATATATAGAACTCACTCCCGACTTGATATCCATAATATTATTTACAACATATTTTATGCTTAAACATGCAGAAAAACAACCCGGACGAAATAAGTCAAGAACCAGACAAGATCAAAACAATTCAGAAGAGGTGCATCAAGATCAAAAGGAACCCAGATTGGTCAGAAAACAACCCGAAGAAGATGCATCAAGGCCCAAGAGAAAGATAAAAAACAACTCAGATTGGTCAAAAAATAACCCAGATGAGGTGGGACAGAGATCAAGACAAATTCAGAAAGAACCCGGATTAATAAAAAACTCAGACAAGGTGGGGACAAAGATCAAGATAAGTTTAAGAAGAACCCAAGCACCGAGCTTGAGAGCTCACCTTCACTTTAATTACGCCCAAGGGCTCAGAGTCAAAGACAGAGGATGCAAGGATCAACATTCCAGATAGTACAAGCATTGAAGACTACAACAACCCTACAACATATCAAGACCCTTCATCCGAGTTTTTTTCCAAGAAAAAGAACCCGGAGAAGGCTCGGAGGCTGCAGAGTACACACCCTCAAAGAAGATCTTTGAATTTTTTCTACAAGAGACCCTCCAGCTTTTTGTGTCAAATAGCAAGAGGCTTGGGGGCTACACTTAGTTAGTGCAATTTTCATGAAAATTGCCCTCACCTTAGAGTCAAAGAACTCAGAGAAAAAGGTGCGCATCAGTCAATATGAACCAACCAAAATAAGACCATCTCAAGGTTTCACTTCAAAAGAACTCAGAGTGAGATATACCAACCCGGCTTCCAAAGCTCAACAATGAAATGCTCGGGGGCTTGTCGATAGGGAACAACAGGGCTCCCCATGGAGAAGAGAGAAGAAAGCCTAGTCCAATTAGGATTTCTTTCATGTAATCCTAATAGGACTAGTTACATGTAATCCTACTAGGATTTCTACTTTGTAACCGACTAGGACTTCCGTTCCCTGGACTATATAAAGGAGGGCGTGGCTTCCTAGATCGAGACACGACCACACCCAACAAAACCTCACCACAACCACAAGAGGTCTCAAGGTCTCAACAGCGCAGGGCGTGATATGCTATCCACCCCAAACTGGACATAGGACGCAGTGACTTTCCAAACAGTCTTGAACCAAAGTATAAATAGTGTCTACCTGTATTTACCATCGAGTTCCTGCTATGCCGACACCCCTCCGAATAAAATATCGTCCCGGGTAACCCCGTAAGGGGCAGTCGGTGGCAAAACACCGACATAGCTTTGGTTATAAAAAGGTCTTTCAATAGCTTGGTTAATATGATTTTCAAATGTTAACATCATTTATCCTAGTTTCTCGCAAGCCCGAGATATGTATGTACTCCCTCCGTCCCTAAATAAGTGTCACTTCGCTTCTCGAGAAATAATTACTGGCAATTTTAATAAATAATAAATATCATTGATTAGTATCATAATTAGTACTCTCTCTGTCTCTGAAAGCTGCAACTTCTGGAGTTGTCTTAAGTCAAACTTTTTAAACCTTGACAGAATTTTTAGAAAAAAATACTAAGATATATGGTACTAAATTAGTACCATTAGATTTATCCTACAATGTATTTTCATAAGATATTTATTTTATGTTATAGATATTGATGTTTTTTCTATAAAATTGGTCAAAATTTAAAAAATTTGACTGATACGGATTCTAAGAATTGCAGCTTTTAGGGACAGAGGGAGTAAAGAAAAAAAAAAATTTTGATCTAGTTTTTAACAAAATTATTTGAGAATATAAATATTATACATATTTTTTACAAATCAAATTAAACTTGTGACACGCATCCTACAATGACATTTGTTAGGAACGGAGGGAGTATATCTTTGTTTTCTTGTTTGCATCTTTTAGCCGTAGATGCGGTGGGTGGCCGGTGGCATTCTTGGCCTGTTCGGTTCCTGAGCGCCACGGTAGACATAGTTACATGTAGTGCACATCGTGGTAAAAGCAGCGTGCGCATAGTGAACATCACGGCATGGGACTCGGGCTCCAAGCCGAGAGCACGTAGGCATTTAGTATGTGTATAAATACAAAGCATCTCAATATGAAAAAAAAAAGTGAGAGAGCTGCAACAATATTGTGCAGCCCACAAGACTCCCGTTTCGGTTTCACACGCGCGCGCGCGCATGGGTTTCGCCCGTGTGGCCTTCACCAAATTTAAGTTAGGCCTCGCCCGGTTTCAACACGTGGGATCAGAGCGGGTGCATTTTCTACAACGATGCCATCAGCCCATCTAAGTCTCCTTATTGAAGAACCTCAAGGTGGTCCGGAAATCACACTACACATCATATGTCAAACTAGATAAAATCTTCATACGTTGTTGCGGGTCATCAAATAAAAATATATATAAACATCATCTAAATCTTATCTACCCGAACCCCCACCCCTACTATACTTGAGGGTCATCTCCCCTCCTAAAATTCTAGAAGTTTTCCTTCATAAAATTATACATGTTTCGGAGAACCACATATATGTGATATGCAGTTTTGCTAAGTTTTTGCTTATAAACGGGTGTTTTTTCTTAGAAACGGTTTAAATTTTTGTAAAAAAGTTATCGAAATATATCCATATAGGGTCTTATTTTAAAGAGTTTATTGCAAGGAACACCATAGTGCAATTAGATATCAATTATAATATTTGGTTTAGGTGCTACGACTTTTTCTATTTCAAAAGACATAACTAGTGGGAGATAAATGAGTCTTAGTGGGGTAACTCCTTTGATGATGTCAGCTGACATCACTTTTAAAGAATGAAGTAATCTGATGGGAGTAAACTCTTTAGTGGGGCTTAGCATTATAGGAGTATAGAATTCTTTGCATGACTAATTCTAGTAGATCTACCTAACAAAATCAATGCTCAAAAGAAGAAGATACTTAGATGATATTAGATGTACTACGGAAAGTGCTCCTTCGGCCATCGTCTTCGCCGGCCACCATGTACTACGATAGTATCGTCATATGGTGACGGCTCCGGCGCCCACCCAACCTCGCCGGTAGCCACCCCGGCTCCGGCGCCCACCCTTCCCCACCACCCACCACCTCCCCTCTCCCGGCCCGTGATGGAGGACAGCTCCCCCCCGCGCTTCGTGGTCGGACGAGATGGAGGATGAGGAACTCCGGGAGGCGGAGCAGCTCCTCGGCCGTGGTCCCGAGGGAAGAGTCTCCCTCAGTGACTCGGAGGACTACTCCGACGGTGACTCAGACCCCCCCCCCCCCTCCCGTTGGCAAGGGGAAAGAGGTGGCCGTGCACACTGGGAAGCGACGGCGGCGCTTGTCGCCACCGCCGGTCATGGGCGGCCCTGGGGGATTCATGGCCGCGGCCAGACGTTTCACCCCACGGGAGGGCACGCTTTGCCCCTTTCCCCGGTGGCCGTCCAGCGCGCACCCGCCTCAGGCTCACCCCACCAGACGACGAGGGCTTCTTCCTCGTCCGCGGCCGGCGTTGTGACCGGCGTCGCCGCCCGCCACGCTCCCCTCCCCGTCCGGTGCCGCCGGAGCTTGAAGGTCTGTGCTTCAAGCGCCACCGCCGACTCCCATGTCCGGGCTCATTGCAGCTTCCCGGCCAAATGCTACAACTGCTGGTGTGAGGGGCCACTGCGCCTCGTCGTGTCCCTTCCCGGCCCGCGCGGGCCTCGCCTCCCGTCACGGCAAGGGCGGCTAAGCGGGCGCCGGTCTCATCGCATGAGGATGTTGGCCGGCGGGTCGCTCGCCGACTGCCCCGCGGCCGCCGCCCGCGGCCTTCGTCCGATGGCGGCCGCGCCGCCGACCGCGCCACCCATCCGACGGCGACATCGTCGTCACAAGCGCTCCGCTTCTACGGGCGGTCACCCTCCGTGCCCCGGCGATGCATCCCCCCCCTACGCCACCTCCGCAGCCCTCGGCTTCGCTGATGTCCCGCCCCCCGCCGGGGACTGGTGCCTCCGCCGTCCGGTTGTCGGAGGAACCGCATGCTCGCCCGCACCCCCCTTCGTCGTCATCCCGCGGGACGCCCGCAGCTGCAGGCGGCGGAAAAAATGCACTGGCCACGCGCTCGTCGCTCTAGTGGGTGGGACCCGCCCGGAGTTTCTCTCCACCGCCATGGTCTCGCCTTCCTCCTGGGCGCTTGAAATCACTTTGAAGCCGATGCCACCGCCCGACGCCACTTCAGGAGGACTTCGCCGTCCGCTTCCGCACCTGGCAGACCGTGAGCGGGTTCTTGCCTCTCGGCCGGGGGACACCTCCAATCGCTGCTGTGGCGCCTGCGGGCGCCGGGGACGTCAGCGGCCGGGCGCGCCTTCCGCTACCGGGTCATTGTGGCCCTGGCTCGCCTCCCGCTCCACGCCCGCCGCACGTCGGTGGCGCAGACGGTGCACGGCCCATCTCGCACCGACGTCCACCTCTCCCAACTTCGCGACACGCCGGACGATGATGACCGGGAGTTCTTCATTGTCGCCTGGTGCAAGAACCCGCGCCTCATCCCCGAGGAGCACACCATCTTCATCCCAGAACCCCTCCTCCCGGCCCTGGCGGAAGATGATCCGGAGGCACCGGGGCTCACCTACCTGGTCCGGTTACGCCTAGTGGCTGTGCAAGACTGGAACCTCCCCCCCTCCGCCGCCTCATGACGACGGAAATGATGACGGCGACATTGGCGGTGGTGGTGGCGGTGGGGGCGCAGCGGCGCTTGGACGGCGACGCTTCGAGGAGGCACGATGGCCAGGGTGCTTTCGGCGACGATGGCAGTGACGACTTCCGGGCTGGGCCGGCCAATTGCCGGACTCGGGACAAAGAACTACAATGGCTATCACGGGGGACTCGACCGCCTACCACCGACGGGCGGCGGCCACGCCCGGCGAGCCCGGGTTCCATACGGATTGGCTCCGTCCGCGCCCCTGGCCCCGCGCTGGTCACCCACGCGGGTCCCGCACACGTGGCGAGCTTCGCCATCGGGTCACTAGTGGGGTTGTGGGGCCCTGCCTCTGTGAGTTCACGCCGGGGCCGCCGCCGCCGGGTGACGTCGACGACACCGCGGCCCTCCCCGCCCCGAGGCGCACGGCTGCGGCCGGCACGGGCCTACGGGAGGGCAGGCGGCCGCCGCCGCTGGGTGACGCCGATGACACTGGGGTCCCGGGCCCCGGCGCGCAGGACCCGGCCGGCACCGTTGCTCACGTGAGGACGCCCCGTGTCGCGGCCACCTCCGCGCCCGACGTGCGACGCCGCTGGCACGCAGGTCCACGCCCCTGCCCCCGGCGGGAGACCGGCCTCCACGCCGACGACCGGGTCCGCGTGGCATGCCACACCTGCTTCCGCTTGGGGAGCTGCACCAACAGGAGCTTGGGCCCACCACTAGCCCCTTCGGACACTCCCTCCTCACCTGCCATGTGGGTCCAGCGACAGTTTGGGCCGGACGGGCCCCCTTCATGCGGAATCGTTGGTCGGCTGCTGAAAACGGCCCCTACCCTGCTCCACGCTGGTGGGCCTGTCCTCCCAGCTCCGTTGGTGCTCAACGACCGGTGGGCCGACATCCGCGCCAGTCGACTTCAACCAGCCACATCCAAAGATGGCCTTGTGTGCGCCACCTCGCCGGGCGCGGCGATCTGGGGTAATGCGTGCCGGGTTACGTGGTGGCCCGCCTCCCCGGCCGCGGCCGCCCGCACGTTGACGGCAGCCCCTGGCGACACAATCGCTAGCCCCCCGGCTTTGGTCGGCACGCCACGTGGAGGCCCCCACGGGCGCTCATTGGTCACCAGCCCGCCACGCCACCCGCCGGCAAGCCCTCCGCTTCGTGGCTCGCACTCTCCGACCGCCCGCCCAAGGCCACCGGGGAGCCCACCCGGTTGTGCCCCGCCCTCGCGGTCCGTCGGCGTATGCCGACGCCCACAACGCCGCCGCGGCCACCCGACCGCTCCCCCCACCAATACATCCTTCGCGGACTCCTTGAGGGCTGCCCCTTGGTGCCCCAATCATCCTGACAGCACCGGCGCTGCGCGTATCCCGGACCCCCCGACCCAGGTGCCCCGGCGCGATGGGCGGCTCGCGGCCAAGTCCGCGTTCGCACCCGGTCCCCGAGCGGACAGTGTGTGGAGAACCTTCTAAATTATATGGCCCACAAGCACCGACATTGTCCTTAAGACCTCTGTCAGCCATACTTGCGTACCACATAGCTTGAAAAGTTCTCTGTCGGGTGAAACCCCGATGACACCACGATCCGCCAAGATCGACTTCTTACAAGATATTGTAGTATTACAACTGTTTTTTAATCAAATACAACAGAGTAGCGGAAGATTTACAAAACATATGACAACACTTGATCGAGTTTGATTAAACAAAACTTAACTGGGTTTTGGAAGCGAGAAAAGAACTTTGTAGACGGAAGATATTCGATCATGCCAAGCCCAATCGGTATGACCAAAGTCAGCAACACTAGTCAACACCGCAATGGGGGGTCAAACAAACCCTGAGTACAAAAGTACTCCGCAAGACTTACCCGACGGAAAAGAGGGGAGAAGACTCAGGAATGCTGGTTGATAGGAATCAAGGTAAGGCTTTAGCAAGAATCAAGGACACCTTTGCGGAAAAGCGACTAATGTTGATCCTTACTATTCATTCTTATCTGATATTTTCATTAAGCATTAAGCTATCCATCTAGGTTATCCTAGTCTAGAGCAATCACTTGTCAAGCAAGATCTCGATTTCCAAAACTTTCCAACCTCATCATCTTTCATCATTACCACGATGCTGACGCTTGGTCAAGTCTCCCATATCGTGGAGCACCGACGATTCGAATCGCTTTATATACCCAGCTGGGGCTTCCTAGCCACACGATGTATGCAGGACCGAACATCTCGCATACATCAACTCACGCTTGCATTTCTCCAGACCAGAACGGGTCCTAGCCACGAGAGCACAGTACACCATCTCCCTACGCCGTCAGTCACAACCGTTGACGGTGCGCTCGTAGTGTGGGTACACGCTACTTCCCATCCCGGTGTCCGTTCTCGTATGGATCGTACAAGGGAGCTTACCGCCATTAGCATGCGACTAGTACTATCCAATAACCATCTTGACCACAGGATCACCACAACGAACGGTCCTTAACCGACACAAGTGGACGACACTACACCAGGGCACTAGTCCTTCCTGATGCAAGTCACTCCACCGGCGTCTCAATTTACTCATCATCATGTTCTTATTGAGTACCCTTGACCCGATCGAAATAAAGGATAAACAATAAGCAACATCAGGTTTTCGTAATTACCCTCAACGGGGATATTGTGATCAACTTTTGAAAGCATTTTATTTGCAAAGCCTATGCTATCAGCAAGACTAAGCATATACTAAATATTTTCAAATCAAGACAGGTTTCAGGGATAGTATACCAAGATACGGTAAATGCATCAAGATAGGATATCACTCAACTCCTACACCTAATGCATCATATCATCAACATAACATTATAAAGAACTTTCGAAATTCAAGAAAGGGTTTAATGATAAATAGGGGCTTGCCTGTGTTGCAGAGAAGGTTAGCTGTTAATCTTTGACACCGACATCTTTGTGGATTCACCTCGTCAGGGTTGGATCATTGCGAACCTCCTCCGAAGCTTGACCGCCGTGAGCCATCGCTCTCACGTGGACTATACGTACATGAAATGATGCATGTTTAAGTATGATGAAATGCATGCCATGATGCATGATGCGGGGGCAACATGAATGAAACAACTTAATTTATTATTATCTTGAGTACAACTTTCCTTCATGGTATAGTTATGCTAAGAGATCATCATTAACATCGACTATGATTAATCGACAAGTATGCAATCAACGTAATTGAATTGCCGAAGGTCATTAGGGTTAATGACCTAGGGTCATCACTCAATCCTAAAATCAAGCAACACTAATAGTGATTAAGATTAATTATTAAATTATTAACCATTTTTACAGTTGTTGAAAGCCACTAATTAAACTTACTAATTAATTAACTACTACTACACATGTGATGATGACTAATTACTTTAGGCATTTTATTAATTATCAAACATGAGAGCAACCTCTACACTTAATTTAAGCTACACAAAACAATGCCATGGACCAGGGGGTTACTGATTCATGGACTTCAAACAATGCCACAATCAATCAATAAATAAATTAGTCACTAATTAATTATTTACTAGTCTTATTAATCATTTTTATGGTCATTAAACAAGGCTAGAATTAGTTATTAAAACAAACTTGCTCCAAACAGTACCAAAAATTTAGTGGAGGTCACTTTTCACATGAAAAGCTTAGCCCTAAAATTTCATGATTTTTGGATTAATATATTGCTCTATAAAAATCAAAGACTTGTCATTTATTAATTAAAAGGGGCAATTATTAAACATAACAAAAGTACTAAACATACTGCAAACATATTTTTATATGACAGCACACATCATGAGGATCACACACATATATTTGTCATATTTTTATTTGCCCAGAATATTTTGATATAAAAAAATGAAACTCAGCATTTGGAAAAAGAAAAAGAAAAACAAAACTCTCCTTCGCTGGCTCTTTGCACAGCCTGCACAAAGACGGCCCGGCCCAACTCGGCCTGCTCGGCTCGCCCCGGCTCCATGCCAGCGGCGCTGGGCCTGCCTCTCCCTCTCTTCTTCTCACCGACAGGTGGCCCCACCTGTCGGATCCTTCTCCTTCTCCTTTCTTCTTCCCGGCGCACAGGGACAGAGGCGACGACGGCGGCGGCTCTCGCCACCGGTGGCCTATCCGACGAAATCAACTGCCCCATCACCTTCCTCTCAGCGAACCACACCTAACGAGCTACTATACGTCCATAGCCGACTACCGGAGCGCGTACAGTGATGACCACGGCGGTTCGGCGGCGGCGCGACGCACGGTGGCCGGCTCACCGGACCTCCTCCGGTGACGCCAAGCACATCAACATGCTCAGTAGATCAAAGTGAAACTATGACAAGGAAAAGGAGAGCACGAGCGGCTCTGAACTGCTCTGCCCAGGGCGGGGTGCTTACGGCGGCGGCGGTCGACCGGGAAGGAAGACGATGACGTCGCCCGAGCTACTCCGGTGATGTTAGGGAGCGAGGAGTGGCTCGATAGGTGCGCAAGGGAAAGGCGGGTCTGTGTGCAAGCTATTGACAGTGACAGTGGAGTGCGGAACACAAATTTGGCAATCCAAGGATGGCGGCCGGCGGTGAGCAGGGTGGAGAAAAGGGACTTGACGACGGCCGGTGCTAGCTTTTATAGAGCATGGACGAGGTGGAGAGGTGGCGGGTGACTTCACGAACCCGGCCAGATGTTCAGCAGCGCGGGATCGACGGCGAGGGTGCGAGAAGGCCACGGCGGCTCGGCGGCCGACCGGCATGGGCAGAGGTGAGGTGGCCTCCCCCATGCGACATCGTAGCGAGCCAGCTCATTTTCTTCTTTTCCAAATTACTCCAAAATTTTGAATAGAAGTTGAAAAATTCCCAAAATACAGATTGCACAAAAATTCATGCTCTTCAACTTTCATTTAAGAAGTTTTGTCAGAATCCAAATAATTTTTGAATTGCATTTCAAATTTGAAAATGAGCTCAAATTCTAGTTTTTGGGATTTCAAAATTACTTTTAAATTTTGAATAAAAGATGAAAATCTCCAAAAATAAAAGTTGTGCTATTTTTCAAGGTCTACAACTTTCATTTAGGAAGTTTTTCATGAAACCAAATAATTTTTGAATTAGAGTTTAAAACTTAAAAGGAGACATTTTCCAATTCAAACCACTTTTGAAATTACTTCAAATTTTATTTAAAAACTTGAAAAACTTTATATACCAAAGTTGTAGAGCTCAAAGAGATGCATAAACTGTATTTTTGGAGTTTTCCCAAATTTTGAATATTTTGAGATGAAATTGTAAAAGGGGGCAAAAACACTTGAAATTTAGGGTTTTTGAAAAGGACTTTCAAAGTGGACTTTTGGGCAATTAATTAATGATGTTGTGGTACTTTTTCAAACCCAACCAATAGTACACTTTCAAAGTACAAAGTTCATGCTTTGAAATAGTGCCATTGGTTAGCAACTTTTATTTATAAAATTAATTGTGGTTAGCTCCTCAAAAGTGAATTTGAAATTCAAATCCAACACTTAACCACTAGGGTTAGGGTTTTGGGATTCGGATTCCGAATTCAACTTTGATTCTTTCTTTTGCATCATTGACTTGTAAAACATAGTTAGGGTGTGAGTCAGGGTTAGCCAAGCACTTGCAAACATCAAGGTTGGTTTTAGTTGATTGCTTTTATAAACAAAATTAACTTGCAGGTGAAATTTAAATGGTGTACACATACACATACGATATGAAATGTAAAGGAGCTCAAACAACCCTAGAAATGTGTAAACTTATTTTAGTTATACATATCATGGTTCTCTAATTATGAATGCTTATGACATGCTTATGATGACATGTGGCAAGTTTAGGTTAACGTAACACCAGGGGTGTTACAACAGGCAAGATGCGTCTTTGTTGCGTAAGTGGAAATTTGGCGGAGACACCGCCTGCACGACGCGATCTTGGGACGACACGATCGCGGATCAGTTCAAGGCTGCCTTCACCTCTCCACTCTCCCCCGTCAAGCGCGCGGCATTGCAGGACCTGTTCCCGGGAAGCTCCTCCGTGGATATTGGTGCGGTGGCACTCGTGTCCTGCAGGACAGGCACTCCCAGTCGCGCCAGCAAGTGCTCGATGAGTGAAAATCACCTCCTCATCTGGAACGCGCGGGGGCTTAACTCCCGCGCGAGACGCGCTGCGGTCCGAGACGTGGTGCGTCGCTCGTGTGTTTGCAAGAATCCAAAGTAGCTGAATTCTCTGCCTCGATGAACACTGATGTAACTGGTATTGATTTCGACTTCTGTTATTTGCTGCGTCTGGGCGGCCGGCGGGGCCGTGGTGTCGGGCGGCGTGACCTCTGGTCCGTTTCGCCCCCGCACGGTTAGAGCGTACTCCGTTACGATCTCCCTCCACTCAACGGCTGACATCCCTATCCCTTGGCACCTCACCAATGTCTACGGGCCTGCGAACAGGGCTAGGCAAGGCGCATTCCTTCTGGAACTCCGTGAGGTAGCTGCCTCACTCACTGGCCCCTGGCTCATCTGCGGCGACTTTAACATGATCTACCAGTCGTCCGACAAGAGCAATGGTAGGCTACACCGCGCCTCCATGCGCCGCTTCCGCGAGCTCATCGATGACCTCGCTCTGATGGACATCCGCCTCTCGGATCGAAGGTTTACTTGGTCCAATGGCCGCGACCTCCCAACCTTAGAGCGGCTCGACCGGGCCCTGGCTTCCACGAGCTGGGTCGAACGGTTCCCTGGCCACCTGCTGCGCTGCCTGTCCTCCGATTGCTCAGACCACGCACCCCTCCTGCTTGTGTTGTGCACCAGGCCATGGGCAAGACCTCGCTTTTGCTTTGACAACTACTGGACCAAGCTGCAGGGTTTCACCGACGTTGTCGCCTCAGTCTGGGCGCGCGACACCGGGACAGCCGACGCGTGCCGCAACCTGGACATCAAACTTTGTCACCTCGCACGCGCTCTACGATCATGGCGCGAAACAAGATTTGGAAACGTCCGTTTCCAGCTGGCCGTCGCGCGCGTCACCATCCTTGAATTCGATCGCGCGATGGAGTCCAGGGCACTCTCACTGGATGAGTCCCTCCTGCGCCGCAGGTTGAAGGTGACTGCCCTCGGCCTCTCCTCCCTCGAGCGCACCATGGCGCGCCAGCGCGCACGCACTCGTCAGCTGCGCGATGGCGATGCATGTTCACGATTCTTTCACCTCCAAGCTTGCCACCGACGTCGCAAGAACCACCTGCTGGCAATTGAGCACAATGGTCAGACCTTTTCCGAGGACGAAGCAAAGGCTGAGATCGTCTTCGACTACTACAACGCCATCATCAGAACCCCCTTCATCAGAGCCCACCGCATCGACCTCGCCCAGCTCGGGCTCCCCACGCTTGACCTTGATGACCTCGTTCAACCTTTCACCCGTGAAGAAGTGACGCTTATTGTCCATGGCTCCCCTACTGATAGGGCACCTAGACCGGACGGCTACTCAGGCGCCTTCTACAAGGCCTCCTGGCAGATCATCGGCGATGACATTGTGCGGGTCTTCGAGGCGTTCTGGGACTGTGACTTCCGAAGCTTCAACCTCATCAACGAGGCGACCATGGTGCTACTCCGCAAAAATGACACGCCGTGCGGACTAAATGACTACCACCCCATTAGCCTCATCCACTCCACCGGGAAGCTCATCGCCAAGGGCCTGGCGCTCCGACTCGCCCCGTTCATGCACAGGCTCATCTGCGAGAATCAAACGGCCTTCATCAGGGGGCGCTTCATTCATGAGAATTTCCGGGCGGTGCAACTGGCCTGCAAGTGGCTTCATGGGCGTCGCCACCACGCGGTGCTGCTCAAGGTGGACCTGCGCAAGGCGTTTGACACGGTGGCCTGGCCCTTCCTTCTTGAGGTCCTTGACCACCTCGACTTCCCCCTGCGCTGGCGGGATTGGATCGCGGCGCTGCTTAGCATGGCGAGCACCAGGGTGGCCGTGAACGGACCGCCGGGCCGCAGAATCTGCCACAACCGAGGACTGCGACAGGGTGATCCTCTTTCACCACTCCTCTTCGTGATTGTCATGGACGTCCTCAACCACCTGATCCTGGAAGCTGACAGGCGACATGCCCTGACCCCCTTGCCCGGAAGTGTCATCAAATTCCGTGCTTCGGTCTATGCCGATGACCTCGTGTTGTTCCTCAGGCCGTTGTCTCGCGACTTCCGGTGCATCCGGGACATTCTCGAGCTCTTTGCGGGGGGCCTCTGGTTTGGAATGCAACCTGGACAAATGCATGATCACGCCTATTCGCTGCACCGAGGCTGAGATCCAAGAAGTGCTCTCGGTCTTCCCCTGCCGGGTACAAGATTTCCCGACGCCCTACCTGGGTGCTCCACTATCAATCGCCAGGATCCCTCGACAACATGAGCACGCTCTGGTTGACAAGGTCGCCGCGAGAATTCCTACCTGGAAGACCGGCCTTCTGAATCATGCCGGGCGCCTAGTCCTCACGCAAACAACTCTCGCGGCCATCCCCGTCCATGTCTCAATCTGTTGCTGCTTATCACCGTGGGCCATCAGTGAAATTGACAAGCGACGACGAGCATTTCTGTGGAACGGTACTGACTCCGTTGCCGGTGGAAAATGCAAGGTAGCGTGGCCAGTGGTTTGCTCACCGAAGGAGCTCGGAGGTCTTGGCTTGCCGGACCTCCAGAAGCTGGGATATGCCCTGCGGCTACGTTGGGAGTGGCTGCGTGTCACCAGGCCGAACGGTGCTTGGGCTTCCCTGCCATCGGGACATGAGCGGCCGGTCAGGCGCATGTTCGAGGAGTCCATCACAGTCTCCATCGGCGATGGGCGAACGGTGAAGTTTTGGGATGACTCCTGGCTGCCAACCGGGGCGCTGCGCCGCTCAGCACCTAACCTCTTTGTGGCAACTTCCCAGTTCGGCCGCAAGCGCTCGGTGTTCGACGCGCTCACCAACCGGCAATGGACTCGTGACATCACCGGGGCTCTCACTGCCACTGTTCTCGTTGAGTATCTCCACGTCTGGGAGGTGCTGGAGCACTTCCACCTCATGCCGCTGCAACCGGACAAGTTCACTTGGCGCTGGTATGCCAATGGCGAGTACTCGGCCTCCTCGGCCTACAGAGCTTTTTTCAACGACAGAAGCCCCATGCCCGGCGCCGCACTGCTGTGGAAGGCCTCTGTGCCGACCAAAATCAAATTCTTCTTTTGGGTTGCTCTTCACGGCCGTCTATAGACCTCACATCGCCGCATGCGACATGGCCTTCAACAGGATGCCGCTTGCGCCCTCTACGACCAGGCGGACGAGACGACGGATCACCTTCTCTTGTCCTGCCCCTTCACCCGCGAGCTCTGGGCAAGGGTGCTCAGCCGGGCTGGCGTGCCTCAACTCGCCCCAACCACGACTTCCACCCTCACCAGCTGGTGGCTGTCGACACGGGACACCCTGCGCTCCGATCTTCGCCGCCCGTTCGACTCGGTCGTCCTCTTCTTGTCTTGGGCTGTTTGGAAGGAGCGCAACGCGCGTGTCTTCGATGGGGTGCAGCGATCAACCTCCCAGGTCCTTCAGCTCCTGGCCGACGAGATGGACTCTTGCGTGGGGGCTGGCTTCCGTGGCGCCGCGGCGTTCATGGCCGGAGCACAGCCCCCTACGTGCTCACGTGTCGCGCATTTAGTCTCCTAGTCAGTACGCCAGTCCAGCTGCGCCGTTCAAGCCGGCGATCTTTGTAATGTGTGCGCGGCTGGGTCACCTGGCACCTCGCCAGGTCCCCCGAGCCCCGTCTTGTTGAACGTCCCCTTCTCTTAATGAAACACGTGCAGCGCACGTTTTCGAAAAAAAAGAAGATACTTAGATGGAGCAGGTTAGAGCACGAACCGTCACGCAAATGGGAAGGATGCGAACCCCTAGCCCACACAGTAACTGAGGTCCACAGTCCCACTGCATGCGCCTGAGCAGCCCTGCCATGATAAAGTCCACAGGCCCACCAGATGGTTTTTCTACTCATTTCAACTTATTAGTCAACAATATTTTTTCTCTAAAAAATCAGCCGTTGCAAGAATTCATTCGTAATCCAATCCAACACACTACGCCAACGATATTGGCATCACGCTCAATCATAGAGACTTGGGAGTCATCTCTCTCTCACACCGTTTGTAACCTTTACCGCAAACTGCCACTAAGCACAGCTCGCTTCCACTGGACGTAGGGTCTCTGGTCTGAACCAGTATACGTCTTTATGTCCTCTTAGCAAACCATCCGAGCATAAACGCGCATCTAGAAATTCATTAGTTGGTGTTTACTCGAAACATCGATACATTGCTATTGTTAGCATCCTCTGCGTTTTGATGGATAATTTGGCTAACTAGAAATGATGTGGTTTTTGATAAATGTAGACCAAAATCTTTTTGGTTCTTTTCGAGGGAACTTATTGGCTTCGAGAGTGGGCAAAATTGCAGCGGCATGAGGATCGGCACCATCAGTTAACTCTAGCTGCGTAATTTCTTGAGACTTAACTTATCTTTTGTAGTTCGAGTATATGCTCTTAGATGAAACTTTATAATAACTAGAAAATATGCCCATGCGTTGCTACGGTTAATAAAAAGAATCTTAAAAGATGTAAGAGATAAAGATTATTATGTTTTAATTTTTATTTGTTACCTTTTTCTCTACCTTCATTATGAACAAAATAAAAAGTCACATTTTTTTTTCTACGATGTTTTACAATTTAGATGACCGCACAGAGAAATACTCGCAAAAGATATGAGAACAAATGCCAACAATCAAGTAGACGGAATTGAAAACTTCTTTCTTGTCTGGCCATATAATTACTATTAGTCAATGCATTTAGGGTTAACTTACCGTAAATTTCTAGAGCACTTCTCATAGAGTGCAAGGATGGTGGATTCCGGCATCAAGGCATTGACCAGAACATGCAGCGGTGACCTCGTAGGTAAGGACAGGCCATTTTTCAAGCGGACCACCTACTATGGCCACTCCACCGCAGTTCCGATCCACTATATGCAGCAAGCAGCATTATGGACGGGCGGTGTGATAGACTGGCGGCGACTTGGCCGTGGCGGTTCATGTAGCCGGTGCATTAGGCTAAAAGTTGAGGCGAATGTTACGACAGACCTAGCCCTGGCAAAGAACGCAGTGTCGAGAGCCGAGAGTGGGTAGCTTCAAGGCAGAAACAGGTTTATATGGTTTGATTTTATCTCCGTTTGTCTTGATTTTCCCTATACAATTTTTCTCGTTTATTACAACACTATGTTAGGTTTGTGACTTTGTGTTGGATTCGATTTGGAAACAAAAAGTGTGTATAGTTGTAATCTGTGTTGTTTTTGTATGATTGATTTTAGGTGTTTATTCCTTCTTTATGTTTGTATTGGAATTAGTTTTGAACACAGCCTGGAGGTCACGGAGTACAACATGTATAGAGAGAAATAGTCCAGAAAAGGTACGTCGATAGAAACAGAATAGGAGACGGATAAAAAAAAGGAAATTAAAAGAGAAAAATTGGCACGAACGACGGAAACAAAAAGAAAATAAAGGTATGAGCAGCCTTCAGTGCTAGATGCAACCCTATTCTAACCCATGTAAACAAAACCGAATCGATCTCATTGTTGGACGAAAAAAGAGGTGGACGAAAAAAATAGACTGAAAGTTTTACCTCTTTATTACTAGGTATATAGATTAGTCTGATTCTATCAGCTGCTAGATGAAACCAGATATAAACTATTCTTTATCTTAAAAAAAAAATCTGGAGACGCAAAAGGCAGCGCAGCACCTCCAGCCGGTGAACGCCGAGGAGGCCGTCAGGGATAAGATCGCAGACTACGATTCGAAGCAGTATGGCAAATACTAATCGATTTTTACTACGCCTTCTTCTCTGAATTCGACCTCGACGAGGAGGTAAGTCAATAAATCTTGTACTGCAAGAGTGCATATCTTGTTTGCCAGCCATAGAACTTTGATGCATACAATTATTATCCTGTTGAATTTGTTGAATATTCAGTAATCAATCAAATATATATTTTACTGTGCACGCCTGCATACCGTGTTTTCTAAATAGAAAAATTATTCTACTTGGTTGTGTTGCTGACAACTAGCTTCAGTTTTAACTCGTTAGAGCATCTTTAAGAGATTAGCTAAAATAACTAGCCAAATTTACTGATTTGATTACTCTCTAAAACATATTTGATAAAAAAATACTGAGTACTCCAACTGTAACACACGCAACGGGAGGGTGGATTGAAGCTAGAGGATTGGAGGAGGAGGAGGAGACGGAGGGGCGGCTACTATAGGGGGCCGGCGCAGGCAGCAGCGGCGGTGGAGGCGCAGGGGTGGTGGTGGTTGAGGGAGAGAGCCAGAAGATTGGAATAAAGGACTTTCGCCCAATAACTTTTTGGGTCTAAATTGATTATAATCTCTTATTATTTATAGTCTCGATTAGACTCTAACGGAAAAGTTCTTATCGAATACAGACTTTCTAAATTTACTTAATATTAATTACCTAATTGTTTAATAATAAAAAGGCAACTTTACAGCGGGGATTGCGGTGGCGGGCGGTCGCAATGGGGCCCTTGGCTCCCTTGCCTGCGTGTCGGGGGTGGCGGCAGCAAGGGTGGCCGCTGTCCCTCCCTGGTCCCACGCCGCTCCCCTCTAGGGTGGGCCGTGGGGCCCACTTTCCTCGATGGGATCCTTCTTGGGTCTCTTTTTTGTCCGTCAGCTCAGTAATTTTCACTGTCGTCATTTGACGTGTGACACCAACAGTCTCGGTAAAAAGTTGACTAGTAAGATAGACTATCCAAAAGTAGAAAGCAAATAAAGACAGGATGAAAAGCTACTAAATTTAGAGTTGTTTATAGAGTCTGTTGGAGACTTTTTTCTAATAATACCTAATTTTTCTTTAGAAAATGATTTGGTAAATCTCTTGGAGATGCTCTTAGCCAGTGTCAGAAAAAAATGTATGCATGTGTAGTGTCTACTTCAGTACCAGCATTAGTTCCAAAGTGTAAACAGTATGAATCTTAACTGGCTAGCTTTTCTTTCTTTTCCACATCACAGCTCCCCTTGAACCGATGAGATACACTAATATAATCTACAATGAGAGTGATGAGAAATCACTGCTTGCACCACTGGGGTCCCTAATCATCTTGTGCTGCTTCATGCTAGCAAAGTGGCCGCTGGTGTGATGAACAACAGCACCGGTGTCATCCAACTTTTGCGATCCGCTGTATCCGTCTCTCTGGAGGAGACGCTGCTTGTGACTGTCGTGGCCCGGACTGTTGATGCTGAATGTGAAAGAACCATCACTTTTGCTCCACATATCAACCAAGGAGATGGAGATGTAATTACTCTTGGTGTAACCAGGATGTTGGTGAAGATTGCTTGGTCACTGATTTTTCACAACCATCACTTTTGCTCCACATATCAACCAAGGAGATGGAGATGTTATTAGTAATTACTCTTGGTGTAACCAGGATGTTGGTGAAGATTGCTTGGTCACTGATTTGTCGTTAGTTCGTAGCTCTAAGCTTTACTGGTTAATTACCTTGGTAATTTATAAGGACACTATGTTGGCACAAGTAGTAGCGTGTGTATCGACTGGTATAATGTGATGTGCTTGTTATGTTGAACTGGTGTAGTAGTAGTGCGTAAGGGTTATCCTATTCCTAAGCGTGACTGCAAAGAGAGCCCACTAGTGTCCAATCAGACTGACCAGTGACCAGAGATACCCCAGCCGGCTAGCTGGCTTCTTTGCTCTGTTTGTATATACCCCTTCCATCACCCGCGTGCTGGGAAATTACTGTTTCTTGAAAGTTTTCGTGCAATTTAGGTCAGCCCATCCTAATTTGTCTGTGGACAATAGTATATACTCTTCATGTTCTGTCTATCATTTTACAAGGAAAAAGACGTGCTGCGTAGTATGGCCCATGGCAATGGTTAGCACTTCGAAGAGGGCTACATCTAATGCAAGATGACGCACTCATTATTAACACATAGCAAGTTTGGAAGCATGCTAGGCATAATGAAGTACCACAGGGAGATGTTTATCGCTCAAGATAACAACAGAGCTCAGGTCCTGGGTGCGCTTTAACTTTCTTTCCAGCAAATTAAAGAAAATAAGTTGGGATATTGAGTAGAGGGACTACATTATCCTGAGTTTATTATATAAACGTTAGGCTCAGTTAACATGAAATATCCTAATGCTTCATACCAAATGAGCCCTAGGTGCCTTGTACCTCATTGCATTCATTTAGACACAATCTCTAGTCCAAGCTATAAAAAAACCGATTATGGGTATTCAACTCAAGAACACACTAGATTTACAAAACAAATGAACATAAGCCTTATCTTTCGTATAGGAAGAAACCAAAATCGTTTACCGCAAGAACAAATTGGGTTTGCATTCTTCAACACGAGGTTGACAATATCTCAAAAAAGGGGGTAGACGACAAACCTACAATTTTCAATTGACAAAGTCATGATAAATGTGTGCAAGAAAAACTTTAATCCACGCACAGAAATTCTTTAAGATTCACAAAAGTAGCTGAGCAAAGAAATAATAAATTCCAAAAGCCAACAGATAGAGACCATCCAGTCTAGGCCATTTCAGGAAACATATTAGTCTGAACCAATTTAGTAAGAAAGTGTAGATATGTCAGAGCTGTAAAACCTATGATTCTAGGTCGAGAATCATGCTAAAAGCGCATGACAAAACTCCAAGAACATAAAGCTTCAGGATTAATCAGCAATAATTAATCCAGCAAACAGAACAAATTTCAAAACACCACAAGACAACCAATTATATCCCAATCGAAATTGGGAGTAGAAAATATATATCATATAATTTGCTGACAGAACTTATAGGAAAAGGTGTTCAGATGCTGACATATCATATCAAGGCTCACAAACCTATCATTCTTCATTGACAAACAATGAAGAAATTAGAACGACAAAACTTTTACAGGGCAAAACCTTCAATGAGTAGGCATCAGAAAAAAAAGTTGCAAGACAAACTAGCTCACTAGAAAATGTGTGGAGACTGAAGCTGATAAACCTACACTTTCCGATGACAAAAACATGAGCAAATGGAGCATAGCAACTTTAATCGGTGCACACAAGACATTCAAATGATTAAGCAGTAAATATTTGCCAAACAAATTACTTCAAATACAAGGTTGACAAGCCAGAGACTCCCAGTTGACAAAGCCAGTACAACTGAGCATGATAAAAGCAATAGCTAACTTCTGTAGATAAAAGATAGGCTAGAACCAGAAATATAATCAACACATCAAGTCAGAATTCTAAAATATGAGAGCATATTTTCCTAATTCTGAAATGCAACAAACAGATATGTTGTTTGACTGATACAAAAGTACTGAGATGGTGAGACCTCATGCAAATTTTGTAGCTACCTCAAGATTTCAAAAATCTGTTCACCTTCCTGTTATCATGAAGTCATGCCAAATTACACCTCACTTACTGTACGCAACACTTAGCTTCCTGTCAATCAATTACCTCTTTCATCAACAGGGAAACAACACATTAAATTTTCAAAGTTGTGAGCATCCCAACACTCATTTGGACACTTCCTTACAAGCAGGCACTAAATAACTTACAATTTTGGTGAGGCAATTAAATGTGTTTCAACCTCTACCACTGCTCTCGAACAACTGCATATCGGTATTAAGATTGCACAAAGGTCAAAACCATGACTCACAAATACCTAGAAATTCAAACTGATGCACAAGATAATAATTTTTCATATACTGCAGAAGTTTTCTCAGGTGCAGACAATGATTTACAAGGAAGACTGAAATGCAAAGAGCATTATGATGCTCATGGCATGCATTCCAAATGGAAGGGAATGGATTCTACATTATTATGATGCTAGGTGCACAAAATTGATACCAAATTCAAGCTCCAGATATTATAAGAACAGCAGAACATTATGAGAACAGCAGAACAAGAGGGTTCCCGCCAAAATTTGTGACTAAGGAACATTTACCTCAAGAACAATCTAGCTAAAGACTTCATAAAACTTCTCAATAACAAGCAAACCCGAGTCAATGGATTCGAGCGGATCCTTCCGAAGCCGATGCCTCAAGCAGTTTGGAATGACAGTAGCAATATCCTCCACTGTGACGCTGTCCCTTCCTTTCAACGCAGCCAGCGCCTTGGCAGCCCTGTTAGTCACAATGTCACCTCTGAGTCCATCAACATTCAACTCAGAGCACACCTTGGATATCTTGACACGGAGGTCATGGTCAATCTGCACAGCGCCAAGGTTACTCCGTGCAGACGATATCTGCTGCTGGAGCTTCTCTTGCTCCTCATGGTAGGACTCACGGAACGTCTTTGGATCCCTGTCGAAACGAGCCCTCTCCTCCACAATCTTCACCCTGAGCTCAGCATCCCTGACCGTCCCAACCTGCGCGTGCATCCCGAACCGGTCCAGCAGCTGAGGCCTGAGCTCCCCTTCCTCCGGGTTACCAGAGCCGATGAGGATGAAGCGCGCCGGGTGGGAAATGGAGATACCCTCCCTCTCCACCGTGTTCCACCCCGAGGCAGCGGAATCCAGCAGCACATCAACGAGATGGTCGTCCAGCAGGTTGACCTCGTCGACATACAGTATCCCCCTGTTGGCCTTGGCGAGCAGGCCGGGCTCGAACGCCTTGACGCCCTCGGTGAGCGCCTTCTCGATGTCGATGGTGCCACAAACGCGGTCCTCGGTGGCGCCGAGGGGCAGGTCGACCATGGTGATCTTGGCGGTGGTGACGGGGAGGCTGGTGTCCCCGCGCAGCACCCGCTCGCGGACCTCCGGGCCCATGACCTCGGGGTCGTCCGGGTCGGAGTTGAACGGGTCGCCGACGACGACGCGGATGTCCGGGAGCAGGTCGACGAGGGAGCGGACCGTGGTGGACTTGCCCGTGCCCCTGTCGCCCATGATCATGACGCCGCCGATCTTGGGGTCGATGACGTTGAGCAGCAGGCAGAGCTTCATCTCGTCCTGCCCCACGATGGCCGCGAACGGGTACACGGGCCGCTGGCTCTCCTTCGCGGCCGACGGCGCCGCCTCCTGCGCGGAAGCAGAAGCAGACATCGAATGCGGGGGTTGCGGAGGAAGAGGAAGGAGAAGGATTACCGGTTCCTGCCGGCCGGCCGGACGGCCGGCGGGGATTGGAGAACGGGGTGCGGGGCGTACGCGTACCTGCTCGGCGGCGGTGGGGGCGGCTACATTGCAGACGGTGAATCGGCCGCGGCGGAAGTCCAGCCCCTTCCTGGATGGCTGAATGCGCCCTGCGAGTAGACCGGGGAGGGAGGTGAGGCGGGTATTGGATTCGGCGCTCTCGCTTGTGAGTGAGCTGGAAAACGGAGTGGGGAGCGGAGGGGAGGGAAATGTGAGGTGAGATGAGATGACGTTACCTGAGGAAGCTGCGGCGGCGGCGGCGGCGGCGAGGAAGAGTGGGCGGGAGGTGGAGCCCGGGAGGAGGGCCCTCGCGGCGGAAGTGGGGGAGAAGGTGGAGGCCATGGCGGCGAGCAGAGGAGGGAGGGGCATGGGGCAGTGGCGGTGTGGGTGGGTTTGTGTGGAAGGAGCGGGGAGGAGGAGGGGATAGGGGGATAAGCGATCTCGGTGGGATGCTGCGATTGGACGATGCCACCTCTGGATGGAGGGGGGCCCACTTGGCAGTGTGTACCAAGCAATCTACGGCGATGGTGATGGCTTGATGCTATGGCGCTATTGCCCACTGGCTTTAGCCTTTCAGGGTACACGCAACGGCTCAAAATGATGACTTGATGCTGTGTCTTTGATTTTAGGGCAACGTAAAAAAAAAGTGTTAAACAATAAATGACTCTATAACGCTATAATAAAACATTCATCGAAAGAAACCTATGTTAAGTAAAAAAACACATATGATTGTTTCTCTCACCGCTTCCGTTCTTTTTCTTTCAGCATCGCTTCCGCTCTTACACTGGCCTAGATTAGATATTAGTGTGCAAGAATTGCTATGGAAGAAAGTTCAGATTAGTGTGCGAGAAGCGCTAGAGAAGTAGGTGGAAAAGCGAGGGGATCAAATGATTCGATTTGGGTGAATATTTTATTTGAGAACAAGTTCTATATTTTATGACAGTTAGGGACGGATCTAGCACGTGGGGCGAGGAAGGTGCCCAAGCCCTCCTACCCCACTAGCTTCCATGAAATGAAGAGAGAGGAAAGCAGAAAGAGCAAGAGGGAAGAAGACGAAGAGGAAGAGGTGGTTGGCGGAAGAAAGGGAGAGATGAGCACCCCTGGACTTAAACTCTGCATCCACCCCTTATCACAGGGGTTTTAAGCATTATGCCTGTTGCAGCAACTAGACACTAGTAACACACATGCCCCTATTTTAAGGTTAGATTGATAAATATTATCCATGCCCTAAGGTTTTTTGTCTACATACATTGCACCTTGCATCTTTATAGGAAATCTATCTTCTTCCCTCATTCCTTGGTCCCAACATGCTTGCCTCTATCCTCACAAGTTAAACTTAGTCCTCATTATGACAGCGTATATCCAGTCTTATCACCTTTAAAGAGTCTCCTACATCCATTTGATCCTACGCATTCAATAGGTCTCCCACAACTAGTCATAAGCATCGTCCCTACTTTAATACTTAGTCAGATAATTAAGGGTCCTCTATTTATTGGCATCATGTTAAGGCACAAACCATCATGTAGCCTATGTTTGCTAGGAGTGCATGTACTAAGCATGTTTCATGTTTGTTGGGGGAGAGAACCCCACCCCACTGCTTCTACTTTTTTGGATAATGTCGACGGTGAAGTCAACAAGGAACGCAGAAAAGTAGAAACTTATGTTGTTATGTTATGTCTAGTACAACTTGTTTATAAATAATGTAGCAACTTCAGCAAAAAAAGCATGTACAATTTTTTCAAAGACGACCTAAAAACTCTTATGCAAAAACTATAGTAACTCCTATTGTAGATTGGGGACATTTTCAAAAGACGACCTAAAATATACCCTAGTGACTTGTTTCATGTGCTTATGGCAACTTGTAATATTAGCAACTTATGGAAAGGCATGACTTGTGTCGAATTTACTTGCATAGCATCATTACACATAACTTGATAGTAAGAATAAAATATCCCTAAAATATATACAATATGGACTCACTACATAAAACTTACGGTAGTGAATGCAATGATGAATCCAAATAACACATGGACACCCAAGACAGAAAGAATTGTACTAATAAGCACAAGCCAAATTGCTTGCATGTTGATGGTGTTCCAACTCTCATGTGCTCCATCCCAAATGAACTAGCCCACATAATAATGAAAAATAAACTCCTCTTCTCAACCTAGACATTCTTAATCTAACATAACATAGAAGGTTGTCGTCTATGTTTAAGTGCTTAACCCAAACTTAGGATTATTTGTAGCTCTCTCTTATCTTAGGACAACATAACCTTTTTGTGATTTGTAATACATTATTTGTAATAAATCAAATTTCTAAATGCCCCAAGTAACTTTAGCTAGGTAAATGGATAATCCACATTGGTTCTTTTTAATTATTGTAGGCGATCATGTCATAGACACATTCCTTTACCAAAACTTGTATAAGGTGTAGTGAAAAATTGTCAAACATGTCCTGAATACATGCCTAAACTAAATCCTGTAATAAGCCAATCAGGTTCAATGGTTGAAGATGGAAAAGTAGTAGATGTGCACAAAATCCTTAATAAGATTGCAATATTAATTTAGGTTAAGTGAGCTAATTACTTAAATGATACTCCCTCCTGTCTCTCGAAAGCTTTAACTCCTAGAATTTGTGCTAGTCAAACTTTTTAAGGTTGACTAATTTTATTTATCTATGACATAAAATAAGTATCTTATAAAAAAATATATGAGTGAATTGCACCGTGGGTCCTTAAACTTTTCTCCACTTCTCACCTAGGTCCATGAACTTTTTTTTCGCTCATCTGGGTCCATAAACTTTCTATACGCTCTAGCCGCCATCCAAAGCAGGCCACCTAAGACTCTGCTGTCCACATGGCATCTGATGTGGCGCCACGGTGGCGTGCAATGAGCACAGCTGGACGACGGCCACGTAGAGGAGGCTCGAGCGGCGCTAGGCTCGCGCGGCCAGCGGAGGTGGCATCCGCGAGCGAACGGCAGCGGCCACCGTGGGCAAGCACGCTGTGGCTGTGGCCGCGGGCGAGTGTGCGACGGCGGCGTCCTCGAGCGAGTACGCAACAGCGGTCTTGCAGGCGAGCGCGTCGGCGGCGTCCTCAGGCGAGGCGCGGCGGCATCCTCGGGCAAGCGCACGACAGCGGCTTCACGGACGCACGCGCGATTGGTGATGGCCGAGCCCCGTCGCCGCCGTTCCCACTGTATCAAACTTCCTCCAGCCCGGTCGACGCCACTGCCGCAATGTAGTTCCCGACGGTCTCCTCATCACCTTCCGCACCACCTCGTCGCCGGTAACTCGCAATCATCGCCTTATTCTCGCCCTCCATCACTCTGTTCTTTGCTCTGTCTCTGCCACAGAGCACAACAGCCACCCCATTCCAAAATTCATTGGCCTCGCTGCATGCTTCTTCGATTACTTGCATCCTTGGCTCGTTCACCTCTGTAGCTACGCCCCCAAGCCAGCTATCCAGAAGAACGTCTGGGGAAATTGCCAAATTTGGTGGGATTCACTCCGCCGTCTGCCATTGCCGTAGGTCTGAAGCTCGTGCGCGGCCACGTGAGTCCGTCCATTTTCTTCTGCGACACGGCTTGAGCGGATGACACGGACGGCTTGGCGGTGCGGCTGCAGGGACCTTCGGGCGGCGGTGCTCCAGGCCACGGACGACCGGAGGCGATGGCGGGAGGGCCGTGGATCTCGTTCGCATCGCGGATGACCAAGCAGCGTGTGGCGCCTCGCTGCCGCGGTGGGGCGGCCTTCTCCTTCGCCATGGTCGCCATCGTCCCAAAGCTTGAGGAGATCCCAGAGGTTGGACAATGCGGCGCTGCTCGGCCAGCGTGATGTCGTGCCGCGACCACGACACCGGTAGCCCTCGGACCTCCATCCCTCGCGCTCGTGCCACGAACTTGGGACTAGAGGAGCTTGCTGACGCCGCATGTTGGCGCGGCCACCCGCTACCCTGTCGTGCGCTCCTGTGCCTGCGCGGACGAGCCGACGGCGATTATGGGCTTCCATTTGGCGGCCACGCTGACGCCTATGGCCGGAAGGCCTCAGGCCGCCTCCGCCCGTGCTTCGACCACCTATCGGTGCGCGGGGGCGCGCTGGTGCTTAAGCGCCGCTGCTCGCCGTCAACGTACACCCCTTCCGGCTGAATCAGCCCCGCCACCGGCTTGCTCTGTTCTGATTTGGGAGGAGGGCTGCAGAGTTGAAACAGAAACAAAATCAGGGTGCTAGGTGTAAACATGAGACTCATATGAATAGTAACACATAGTGCATGGTGACACCGTGGCACCACATCAGATGCCATGTGGACAGCAGAGTCTTAGGTGGCCTGCTTTGGATGGCGGCTGGAGCGTATAGAAAGTTTATGGACCTAGATGAGCGAAAAAAAAGTTCATAGACCTAGGTGAGAAGTGGAGAAAAGTTTAAGGATCCACGGTGCAATTCACTCAAAATATATTATATAATAAATCTAATTGTACTAATTTGATACCATAAATCTTAGCGTTTTTTTCTAGAAGTTCAGTTAAAGTTTGAAAATTTTGACTTAAGATAACTGTAGAAGTTGAAGCTTTTAGAGACATAGGAGTATCTCAATCTAACAAGGCCTTTAGGACATGAAACCTAGCAGCACCCACAATCATACCCAAATATGCATAGTAATCAAACACATACTGACGTGCTAATTAGTACACATCGGCAAATACAATGATATATACCATAATACTAACAAATCCAGATAGTTAAAGAAAGAGTGCTTCATAGAAATTGTTGAGCGTTTGACTGCATTATTAATAACATATTCAAAGGTTCATAACTAGCTAATTGGCATTTTTAATAGTTGCTAATTCTTATCAACCAGCGCAAGGGCATTTCAATCAATTGACTAGAAATTAGATAATATTAGCTAATACTAGTAAAATAGTTGTTAGTTGGGTGCCAGCTAAAAGCTAGCTAGCCTATTAACTGGACACGTTTGGATCTAGCTAACTATTAGATAGTAAGATCTAAACTAACTATTAGCCGGGTGCCTAGCTGATAGTTAGCTGGCTTATTAGCTAGATATGTTTGGATCTAGCTAACTATTAGCTGTCAGGATCCAAATAGGGCATTAGCTAGCTGCAGTGGCGGAGCTAGAACATATTCAAGGGGGGTGCGCTTGTGTTGTGGGTGCACAGATTTTTATTTTGTGGGTGCATATATGGTAAAAAAAATAGATAAAATCACTGATTTTCTATTTTTCTGTGGGGTGCACCCGCACCCAACACCATGTATATAGCTCCGCCCCTGGCTAGCTGTGTGCCTAGCTAACATTTAGATAGTATATTAGTTGGACTCATTTGGATTCATCCAACTAATTTTAGCAAGTAGTGTTAACAACATACTTAAAAGGGGGTGTCTGGATCCATAGCAACTGATAGTTAGTTAGCTATTAGCTAGCAAGGTTCAACCAGTAAACTAGTAACTACTCAGTCCATAAGAATCCAAACAGGTGAACTAGCGGATAGATTAATAACTAATCTAAGGTCCAACTAGTTACTAGTTCACTAGTCCATAAAACCTAACTATTTGAACTAGTTGTTAGTTCATTGGATCTAAACAGGCCCTTAGTTGGGTGCTCAACTAATAGTTAGCTGTATAAATTAGTTGGTTCGGTCAAAAAGGCCTCAAGTGAAAGAACCTAGCCAAAATTCATAAAAGCATGGAATATAGTTACAATAATTTTGGGTTTAGGGTTGGAGGAAAGAAAGACACTATTTCATAAAGCATGGTAGTTAGAACAAATTGGCTTTAAGGTTAGAGGACAGAAAACAGTCTGAACCACATTGTGGTTCAAGAATACATGCCAAACAAATACGGCGCACCTTGGAAAGAAAACAGCGAAACCGCTCGGAAGATATCTATAGCTGTCGCCGTGCAAATGTGACTGAAGTTTGGGTCACGAAAGAAATCAATCAGTAAAATGAAATGAAAACCTGTCGACTATAATGTCGATACCCTATAAAGTTGCTGAACATGGCCAGAAGAAATACATGAATGAATTTGAGGTGAATTTTAGTCAGCCAAGAAGCGAAAAATGCATGTATTCGCCGTTTGCATGGATGGCTTTCTGATTTTTATACCTACGAACAACAAGAAACAGCACCTACATATCCACTCCGCAACTTATGAACTTATATGTGGCATGAGCTTGAGATGATGGCATTGATGCAACATCGCCCATCTTTACTGTCCAGCATCATTGAAGCAATAAAAAACAGCTAGCACGAGCAAGTTATTTCTTCTTAGTTAAGCTCCACAAATCTCCCATTTTTGCAAATGTCAGTGTGGAAGAATTTAAGCAAGCAACACTGCCAAAACATTGATGTTTCACTCCTGTGCAGTTGCTTACTACAATGCCAAGTCACTAATCATCCACTGCAACCTCTGTCCGCACAGGGGACTATACAAGTTAGTAGAATGAAATGCTGTATGCAAGCCTCCGCTTGTGCTGCTTCTCAAATGCAGTAATCAGGTCATCAATTATATCCTCCCAGTCACCATCAATTGCTTCAAGCTGGAATGGAACAACATATATAAGTTGACTCCTCATTGGTCACCAAAAGCATGTGTAGATTCATTAGCAGATTCACATTTGTAAGCAGTAACCGGAAAATCGAATCTCTGCTATCGATGAAGAACACAAAATTGTAGCAGAAAATTCGGAATATGAGGTTGATGAAAAAAAATAGTAGTATACACATTAAATTCACCACTGCAATATTGTGTTGCAATAGTGCAAAGGTTAATGTTGCATCCCATTCACAGCACAATATACCACCATTAAGCATTTTGACAACATTGTAATATACAAATGTATGTTATATTCAATACCATATAATAACATAATAAAAAAGGACAACAAGGCAAACAAGCCTCTGTAATGATGCATGAAAAAACAAAAAAGAAATACCTCAAATAAACATCACTATCAAATAAGTTATGAAAGATGCAATGTTCATACATTCAGGGTACTGATTTCATACACTGCTCCTCAACTTTTTTTTATAGAAATACTTTTTATACACTATTTTCCAAGGGAGATCCTATAATAAATTGATTAATCATAAAAAAAAAAAACTATGATGAAGCAAGCTGCTGGCCTTTATTTCCGAAAAACTGAATTTGTTGGGGGTTTATATGGTCTATGAATGCTGCCAATGATATCAACATCCAAGCAGATACTCAAAATAAGTGAATTCACAAATTTGAGCTTATTAATCCAGAGATTCAAGGAACAGATCCAATTAAACATGACTGAATCCACCAATCAGAATAATTGAATTATGTGAGAAACTCATTTGAAAATAATTTGCTATAACCAAGCAATGGCAGCCAGAAATAAACGAAAAGAGCTGGTTAACATAGTTACATTTAGTACTACTGCAGTACATAATCATGATAGTCAAATCTGGAGCACCCTTGCAGCCACCCCGATCCCCATTCCACAGCCAAACCTTGCCAGCCTCTCTTTGTTTCCCTTTCTCCCTTCTCTATTAGTTACCTCTCACCACCACCAGCAGTGAGCATGCAATGAGTTAAGTGGATAACAACAGCAACCCTCAGAAGCAGATTATTAGGAGTGTGAAGGACGTTTTTCTTCTCTTTGGCATTTAAATCATCCAGGTAGCATGTATTTTGATATTTATTTATTTTACTTGGATTCTCGAACTAACAATTAATTTTGCTGCCAACCTAAGGGCACACGTGGTCCTCAGCCTACTGATCATTTACCATTTGCATCATTAACAACAATGGCACACCAATAACTAAGTTAATTCTCAGTAAAGCCTATGCAATACAAATGGTATGTTAATTTCACCTTCTGGCACAACTCTACAGCAAGCTTTGCCCCGACACCAGCTTCTTCATGGTTATCTTTGACATCCATATTTATTATCGGCACACACTTCATCAGCCTCGGCTCACGGTTACTCATATCTGGACACAAAAACAAATGTTAGCTTCCAGCAGTTAATGGCCCTGATCAGAAGTGCTAATTCTGGCAGGCTGATGCTGTGCAGCTTATGGTTCCTCTCTGCTGTTGGTCCTCATTAGCTGGAGCTTTGCAGATGCAGACTGCAGTGCTACAGGCTACAGCAGCAAGCTCAGTTGACTAGGCTGAATGTCTACATAACTATGCAATCCTACAACACATGGTTCGATTATAACTGCTTTATAGATCTCCTAGACCAAAATCAGGCTTCAGTTCAGAGGTGAATGAATTACCTTCAACAACCAAGTCGAAGACCCTCTCCTCAAAGGTCATTATCATATCAAACACCCCGTCGCCGGCATTGTCCTGCCACCGCTGAGGTGCCAGCTTCACCGAGGTGTTCCTCTTCAGCATAGGCAGCAACCCATTCCTCTTGTACCTGGATGATTCGACACAGAAATCCATTGAGAGCAGGGCATTTCAAGTTATCTGCAGGGTGCCCAACAAGTCAAAGTGATTACACACAATAACACAAACAAACAGGAAAGATGGTAAGCACAAACATCCCTGCAGACCCAATTCGGCAAGTACCCGTCTTGTTCAGATAATTTTTCGCGAAGAGACTGATACATTGTGGACAAGGACACCCAAATTGCAAAGATTTAGAATGTTTGCTATCTATTTCGATCAAACGCACACTGAATTCCGCATAAACCACATCCAGAACCCTAAACACTACATTTTCTCCCCAAAATCAATCGTAGGAGGTAGGTCAGGCGAGGAGAGGGAAGATGACAGTAAGTGCTTGTACTGACAGGTCGGGGTCCTTGCGGCGGAGGTCGTCGTAGATGGCGCCGTAGGGGGTGCCGAAGTCGTAGACGTTGGGCTCGTGGAGGGAGGGGCCGGGGAGCTTGACGTGGGTGCCCGTGCCGTAGGACTCGACGTCGAGCCCCGCGCGGCCCAGCTGCGAGTGCGCCTCCATGCTCCGGTTCATGTTCGAGGAGCACACCATCGCGAACCGCCACCTCTTGCCCTCGGCCACCATCCTGTCCTCCGCCGCCGCTGCCGCTGCCGCCGCCGTCGGCGAGAGGTCGAGCTCTCTCTGTCCAGTGTCCACCAAACCTGCGGCTTCTGGACTGATGCGCTGCGCTTTGGGATTCGGGCGCAAACGGACGGACGGGATGGTTTTGACTGGGGGGATTGGAGTCTCGTCTTTGGCCCACCAGTGCTACTCGACCCGGCCCAGAAGTAAACCTGTGGTGTGCCAGGCCCAACTGGCCTTTTCTATACAAGGCCTAACACGGCCTTACGGCGCTTACCATGGTAGGCCTTTTCTATACCAGGCTCCTAAATCTTTGCATGTGTGTGAATTTTCGACTGTGTTCATTATTGCGAATGACGTAGCCGGTGTCTTCGCCATTAGTGGGTGTACCAATGTAACTATTTTAGTTGTTTATATTTTCATTTGATCAATATAGTTTATAGTTTATATTATCATAATGTACAACATCACACATGCACATTTGTCACATCTATATTTGCTAATTTCTATATTAAAATACACCAAACGGTGTCTAAAATTCTAGCCGCTTTTAGTCCACTCACTGTAGCAATAAAGAGAGACCACGAATGTTTTTTAAGAGAGAGATTTTTAAGAGAGAGAAAGGGATGTAAGCTTTGAGATTATTGCATCTCGGTGGCTTGTTAACAAGCGTTTTGATGCGGTGAATATTGTTTCTTCGGCTGTTCTTTTTGGAGTCTGTGGAAATACCACAACAAATTGTGTTTTCAGGGGAATATTGGTTAGAGGAGAAGGTGTTGCTCTTGAGGTTGGCAAAGATGCTAGGAAGCTGGATCCCGATGCTCAAGCAAAAGGTCGGAGAACAA
>JADLZL010005159.1:0-15711 GCA_015844335.1 Chrysopogon serrulatus
AGTTGGTGGTAATCTCGTTGCACGCTCAATGCACGGCTTTTGGGAAGCGCACTAGAAGTGTGAAAAAAATTTTGTTGCACCGGATTTTCATCTTAGGTGACGCGGGAATAAGCCGCACGGTCATTACCACGCCCTAGAGCTAGTGCTAATCTCGCCGCACGCTCGATGCACGGGTTTTCGGAAGCGCACCAGAAGTGTGCAAAAAATTGTGTTGCACTGATGCTCATCTTAGGTGACGTGGAACAAGTGTACCTGGCCGCTACCACGCTTGGAGTCGCGGTAATCTCGGCCGCACGCTCAATGCCCGCCTTGGGAAGCGCACTTAAGGTGTGCAAAAAATTTTGTTGCACCGGATTCTCATCTTAGGTGACGGAACAAGTGCACGCATCGCTACCACGCTTGGAGTCGGTGGTAATCTCGCCGCGACGCTCGGGACGCACGGCATCTGGAAGCTGGCCTTAAGTGTGCAAAAAATTTTATCGCACCGATGCTCGGTTTTAGGTGATGTGGAACAAGCGCATGGTCGTTACAACCTTTGAGTCGTGCTCGATGCACGGTTTTCGAAGCGCACTACAAGTTTGCAAAAAATTTTGTTGCACCGGATGCTCATCTTAGCCGACGTGGAACAAGTGCACGGTCGTTACCATGTTTGAGTTAGTGGTAATCTCGCCACACATTCGATGCACGGCCGGAAACGCACTACAAGTGTGCAAAAAATTTTGTTGCACCGGACGCTCATCTTAGGTGACGTGGAACAAGTGCATGATCGTTACAATGTTTGGCGTTAGTGGTAATCTCGCTGGACGCTTGATGCACGGCTTTGAAGCGCACTAGAAGTGTGCAAAAAATTTTGTTGCACCGGATTCTCATCTTAGGTGACGTGGAACAAGTGCACGATCGTTACCACGCTTTGAGTCGGTGGTAATCTCGCCGCACGCTCGATGCACGGCATTCTGTGAAGCGCACTGTAAGTGCAAAAAAATTTTGTTGCACCCAGATGCTCGTTTTAGGTGATGTGGAACAAGTCCATGGCCGTTACAACGCTTTGGAGTCGGGTGGTAATCTCATCACGCTGCTCGATGCACGGCTTTCGGGAAGCCCACCACAAGTTTGCAAAAAAATTTTGTTGCACCGGATGCTCATCTTAGGTGACGTGGAACAATTGCATGATCGCTACAACGTGTTTGGAGTTAGTGGTAATCTCGTTGCACGCTCGATGCACCGCTTTCGGAAGCGCACTAGAAGTGTGCAAAAAAATTTTGTTGCACCGGATTCTCATCTTTGGTGACGGAACAAGTGCACGATCTTTACCACGTTTTGAGTTAGTGGTAATCTCGCCGCACGCTCGATGCAACCGCATCGGGAAGCGCACCAGAAGTGTGCAAAAAATTTTGTTGCACCGATGCTCGGCTTAGGTGATGTGGAACAAGTGCACGGTCGCTACAACGCTTGGAGTCAGTGGTAATCTCATCACGCCGCTCGATGCACGCCATTCGGAAGCGCACCACAAGTTTGCAAAAAATTTTGTTGCACCGGATGCTCATCTTAGGTGACGTGGAACAAGTGCACGGTTGTTACCATGTTTGAGTTAGTGGTAATCTCATCACACATTCGATGCACGGCTTTCGGAAACGCACCACAAGTGTGCAAAAAAATTTTGTTGCACCGGATGCTCATCTTAGGTGACGTGGAACAAGTGCATGATCGTTACAATGTTTGGCGTTAGTGGTAATCTCGTTGGACGCTTGATGCACGGCTTTCGGAAGCGCACTAGAAGTGTGCAAAAAAAATTTTGTTGCACCGATTCTCATCTTAGGTGACGCGGAACAAGTGCACGATCGTTACCACGTTTGGAGTCGGGTGGTAATCTCGCCGCACGCTCGATGCACGGCATTTCGAAGCGCACCACCAAGTGTGCAAAAAATTTTGTTGCACCGATGCTCGTCTTAGGTGATGTGGAACAAGTCCACGGTCGTTACAACGCTTGGAGTCGTGGTAATCTCATCACACGCTCGATGCACGGCCGGGAAGCCCACCACAAGTTTGCAAAAAATTTTGTTGCACCGGATGCTCATCTTAGGTGACGTGGAACAATTGCACGATCGTTACAACGTTTGGAGTTAGTGGTAATTTCGTTGCACGCTCGATGCACGGCTTTCGAAACGCACCAGAAGTGTGCAAAAAATTTTGTTGCACCGGATTCTCATCTTTGGTGACGGAACAAGTGCACGATCTTTACCACGCTTGGAGTTGGTGGTAATCTCGCCGCACGCTCGATGCATCGCTTTGGGGAAGCGCACAGAAGTGTGAAAAAAATTTTGTTGCACCGGATTTTCATCTTAGGTGATGTGGAACAAGCGCACGGTCGTTACAACGCTTAGAGCTAGTGGTAATCTCATCACGCTCGCTCGATGCACGGCTTTCGAAGCGCACCACAAGTTTGCAAAAAATTTTGTTGCAACCGATGCTCATCTTAGGTGACGTGGAACAAGTGCACGGTTGTTACCATGTTTGAGTTAGTGGTAATCTCGCCGCACATTCGATGCACGGCTTGGGAAGCGCACAAGTGTGCAAAAAAATTTTGTTGCACCGGACGCTCATCTTAGGTGACGGAACAAGTGCATGATCGCTACAATGTTTGGAGTTAGTGGTAATCTCGTTGGACGCTTGATGCACGGCTTTGGGAAGCGCACTAGAAGTGTGCAAAAAAAATTTTGTTGCACCGATGCTCATCTTAGGTGACGTGGAACAAGTGCATGGTCGTTACAACGCTTTGGAGTCGGTGGTAATCTCATCACACGCTCGATGCACGGCATTCCGGGAAGCGCACTGTAAGTTTGCAAAAAAAATTTTGTTGCACCGATGCTCATCTTAGGTGATGTGGAACAAGTCCACGGTCGTTACCACGTTTGAGAGTGGTAATCTCATCACACGCTCGATGCACGGCTTTGGGGAAGCCCACCACAAGTTTGCAAAAAAAATTTTGTTGCACCGGATGCTCATCTTAGGTGACGTGGAACAATTGCATGATCGTTACAACGTTTGGAGTTAGTGGTAATTTCGCTGCACGCTCGATGCACGGCTTTCGGAAGCGCACTAGAAGTGTGCAAAAAAATTTTGTTGCACCGGATTCTCATCTTTGGTGACGTGGAACAAGTGCACGATCTTTACCACGCTTGGAGTCGGTGGTAATCTCGCCGCACGCTCGATGCACGGCATTCGAAGCGCACCTAAGTGTGCAAAAAATTTTGTTGCACCGATGCTCGCCTTAGGTGATGTGGAACAAGTGCATGGTCGTTACAACCTTTGGAGTCAGTGGTAATCTCATCACGCTGCTCGATGCACGGCGGAAGCGCACCACAAGTTTGCAAAAAAAATTTTGTTGCAACCGATGCTCATCTTAGCTGACGGAACAAGTGCACGGTTGTTACCATGTTTGAGTTAGTGGTAATCTCGCCGCACATTCGATGCACGGCTTTCGAGAAACGCACCACAAGTGTGCAAAAAATTTTGTTGCACCGGATGCTCATCTTAGGTGACGTGGAACAAGTGCATGATCGCTACAACGTTTGGAGTTAGTGGTAATCTCGTTGGACGCTTGATGCACGGCTTTCGAAGCGCACTAGAAGTGTGCAAAAAATTTTGTTGCACCGGATTCTCATCTTAGGTGACGGGAACAAGTGCACGATCGTTACCACGTTTGGAGTCGGGTGGTAATCTCGCCGCACGCTCGATGCACGGCCATCTGGGAAGCGCACCGTGAAGTGTGCAAAAAATTTTGTTGCACCAGATGCTCGTTTTAGGTGATGTGGAACAAGTCCACGGTCGTTACAACGCTTTGGAGTCAGTGGTAATCTCATCACGCTGCTCGATGCACGGCTTTCGAAGCCCACCACAAGTTTGCAAAAAAAATTTTGTTGCACGGATGCTCATCTTAGGTGACGCGGAACAATTGCATGATCGCTACAACGCTTGGAGTTAGTGGTAATTTCGTTGCACGCTCGATGCACGGCTTTCGGAAGCGCACTAGAAGTGTGCAAAAAAATTTTGTTGCACCGGATTCTCATCTTTGGTGACGGAACAAGTGCACGATCTTTACCACGTTTGAGTCAGTGGTAATCTCGCCGCACGCTCGATGCACCGGATTCGGGAAGCGCACTTAAGTGTGCAAAAAATTTTGTTGCACCGTATGCTCGCCTTAGGTGATGTGGAACAAGTGCACGGTCGCTACAACGTTTGGAGTCGGTGGTAATCTCATCACGCTGCTCGATGCACGGCCGGAAGCGCACCACAAGTTTGTAAAAAAAATTTTGTTGCACCGATGCTCATCTTAGGTGACGTGGAACAAGTGCACGGTCGTTACCACGTTTGAGTTAGTGGTAATCTCGCGTGCACGCTCGATGCACGGCTTTCGTTAGTGGAAACGCACCACAAGTGTGCAAAAAATTTTGTTGCACCGATGCTCATCTTAGGTGACGTGGAACAAGTGCACGATCGCTACAACGCTTGGAGTTGGTGGTAATCTCGTTGCACGCTTGATGCACGGCTTTTGGGAAGCGCACTAGAAGTGTGAAAAAAATTTTGTTGCACCGGATTGCTCATCTTAGGTGACGTGGAACAAGCGCACGGTCATTACCACGCTTGGAGTAGTGGTAATCTCATCGCAGACGCTCGATGCACGGCTTGGGGAAGCGCACCACAAGTGTGCAAAAAATTTTGTTGCAATCGATGCTCATCTTAGGTGACGTGGAACAAGTCCACGGTCGTTACCACGTTTGGAGTAGTGGTAATCATCGCCGATGCACGCTGAATGCACCACAAGTTGGGAATTTTGCACGGATGCTCAGAAGGTGCGGAAAAAAAATTTTGTTGCACCGGATTCTCATCTTAGGTGACGTGGAACAAGTGCACGAAATTTTACCACGGATTTGAGTTGGTGGTGGTAATCTTTTTACCTCGCCGCACGCTCGATGCACGGCATTCGGGAAGCGCACCCGAAGTGTGCAAAAAATTTTGTTGCACCGATGCTCATCTTAGGTGATGTGGAACAAGTGCATGGTCGTTACAACCTTTGGAGTCAAGTGGTAATCTCATCACGCCGCTCGATGCACGGCTTTTCGGAAGCGCACCACAAGTTTGCAAAAAAATTTTGTTGCACCGGATGCTCATCTTAGTCGACGCGGAACAAGTGCACGGTTGTTACCATGTTTGAGTTAGTGGTAATCTCGTCACACATTCGATGCACGGCTTTCGGAAACGCAGACACAAGTGTGCAAAAAAATTTTGTTGCACCGGATGCTCATCTTAGGTGACGTGGAACAAGTGCATGATCGCTACAATGTTTGGAGTTAGTGGTAATCTCGTTGGACGCTTGATGCACGGCGGCTGGAAGCGCACTAGAAGTGTGCAAAAAAAATTTTGTTGCACCGGATTCTCATCTTAGGTGACGTGGAACAAGTGCACGATCGTTACCACGCTTGGAGTCGGGGTGGTAATCTCGCCGCACGCTCGATGCACGGCATTCGGGAAGCGCACCTTAAGTGTGCAAAAAATTTTGTTGCACCGATGCTCGTTTTAGGTGATGTGGAACAAGTCCACGGTCGTTACAACGCTTTGGAGTCAGTGGTAATCTCATCACGCTGCTCGATGCACGGCTTTCGGAAGCGCACCACAAGTTTGCAAAAAAATTTTGTTGCACCGGATGCTCATCTTAGGTGACGTGGAACAATTGCACGATCGTTACAACGTTTGGAGTTAGTGGTAATCTCGCCGCACGCTCGATGCACGGCTTTCGAGAAACGCACTAGAAGTGTGCAAAAAAATTTTGTTGCACCGGATGCTCATCTTAGGTGACGTGGAACAAGTGCATGATCTTTACAACGCTTGAGTTAGTGGTAATCTCGTCGCACGCTCGATGCACCGCGATTCGAAGCGCACTAGAAGTCACAAAAAAAATTTTGTTGCACCGATGCTCATCTTAGGTGATGTGGAACAAGTGCACGGTCGTTACAACGCTTGGAGTCGGTGGTAATCTCTTATCACGCACGCTCGATGCACGCCATTCGGAAGCGCACCACAAGTTTGCAAAAAAAATTTTGTTGCACCGATGCTCATCTTAGGTGACGTGGAACAAGTGCCCGGTTGTTACCATGTTTGGAGTTAGTGGTAATCTCATCACACATTCCATGCACGGCTTTCGGAAACGCACCACAAGTTTGCAAAAAATTTTGTTGCACCGATGCTCATCTTAGGTGACGTGGAACAAGTGCATGATCGTTACAATGTTTGGAGTTAGTGGTAATCTCGCTGGACGCTTGATGCACGGTTTTCGGAAGCGCACTAGAAGTGTGCAAAAAATTTTGTTGCACCGGATTCTCATCTTAGGTGACGCGGGAACAAGTGCACGATCGTTACCACGTTTGGAGTCGGGTGGTAATCTCGCCGCACGCTCGATGCACGGCATTCGGGAAGCGCACTGGAAGTGTGCAAAAAATTTTGTTGCACCGATGCTCGTTTTAGGTGATGTGGAACAAGTCCACCCGGTCGTTACAACGCTTGGAGTCGTGGTAATCTCATCACGCTGCTCGATGCACGGCTTTCGGGAAGCCCACCACAAGTTTGCAAAAAAATTTTGTTGCACCGATGCTCATCTTAGGTGACGTGGAACAATTGCACCGGATCGTTACAACGTTTGGAGTTAGTGGTAATTTCGCTGCACGCTCGATGCACGCTTTTCGTGAAGCGCACTAGAAGTGTGCAAAAAAATTTTGTTGCACCGGATGCTCATCTTAGGTGACGTGGAACAAGTGCACGATCTTTACCAACGTTTGAGTTGGTGGTAATCTCGTCGCACGCTCGATGCACGGCTTTTGGGAAGCGCACTAGAAGTGTGCAAAAAATTTTGTTGCACCGCATGATTTTCATCTTAGGTGATGTGGAACAAGTGCACGGTCATTACAACGCTTAGAGTAGTGGTAATCTCATCACGCGCTCGATGCACGGCTTTCGGGAAGCGCACCACAAGTTTGCAAAAAAAATTTTGTTGCAATCGATGCTCATCTTAGGTGACGTGGAACAAGTGCACGGTCGTTACCATGTTTGAGTTAGTGGTAATCTCGCGCCGCACGCTCAATGCCCGGCTCTTGGGAAACGCACTACAAGTGTGCAAAAAAAATTTTGTTGCACCGACGCTCATCTTAGGTGACGTGGAACAAGTGCACGATCGTTACAACGTTTGGAGTTAGTGGTAATCTCGTCGGACGCTTGATGCACGGCATTCGGGAAGCGCACTAGAAGTGTGCAAAAAATTTTGTTGCACCGATGCTCATCTTAGGTGATGTGGAACAAGTGCATGGTCGTTACAACCTTTGGAGTCGGTGGTAATCTCATCGCACGCTCGATGCACGGCATTTTGGGAAGCGCACCACAAGTTTGCAAAAAATTTTGTTGCACCGGATGCTCATCTTAGGTGACGTGGAACAAGTCCACGGTCGTTACTACGTTTGAGTTAGTGGTAATCTCATCACGCACGCTCGATGCACGGCCGGGAAGCCCACCACAAGTTTGCAAAAAAATTTTGTTGCACCGGATGCTCATCTTAGGTGACGTGGAACAATTGCATGATCGCTACAACGCTTGGAGTTAGTGGTAATCTCGCTGCACGCTCGATGCACGGCCGGGAAGCGCACTAGAAGTGTGCAAAAAAATTTTGTTGCACCGGATTCTCATCTTAGGTGACGGAACAAGTGCACGATCTTTACCACGCTTGGAGTCGGTGGTAATCTCGTCGCACGCTCGATGCACGGCATTCGGAAGCGCACCTGTAAGTGCAAAAAAAAATTTTGTTGCACCAGATGCTCATCTTAGGTGATGTGGAACAAGTGCATGGTCGTTACAACCTTTGGAGTCAGTGGTAATCTCATCACGCGCTCGATGCACGGCTTTCGGAAGCGCACCACAAGTTTGCAAAAAAATTTTGTTGCAACCGATGCTCATCTTAGTCGACGTGGAACAAGTGCACGGTTGTTACCATGTTTGAGTTAGTGGTAATCTCGCCACACGCTCGATGCACGGCTTTCGAGAAACGCACCACAAGTGTGCAAAAAATTTTGTTGCACCGGATGCTCATCTTAGGTGACGTGGAACAAGTGCATGATCGTTACAATGTTTGGAGTTAGTGGTAATCTCGTTGCACGCTTGATGCACGGCTTTCGGAAGCGCACTAGAAGTGCAAAAAAAATTTTGTTGCACCGGATTCTCATCTTAGGTGACGTGGAACAAGTGCACGATCGTTACCACGTTTGGAGTCGGGCCGTAATCTCGTCGCACGCTCGATGCACGCCATTCGGGAAGCGCACCGTAAGTGTGCAAAAAATTTTGTTGCACCAGATGCTCGTCTTAGGTGATGTGGAACAAGTCCCCGGTCGTTACAACGTTTGGAGTCGGGTGGTAATCTCATCACGCTGCTCGATGCACGGGCCGGAAGCCCACCACAAGTTTGCAAAAAAAATTTTGTTGCAACCGGATGCTCATCTTAGGTGACGTGGAACAATTGCATGATCGTTACAACGTTTGAGTTAGTGGTAATCTCGTTGCACGCTCGATGCACGGTTTTCGGAAGCGCACTAGAAGTGTGCAAAAAAATTTTGTTGCACCGGATTCTCATCTTAGGTGACGGGGAACAAGTGCACGATCTTTACCACGCTTGGAGTCAGTGGTAATCTCGTCGCACGCTCGATGCACCAAGATTCGGGAAGCGCACCGTAAGTGTGCAAAAAAATTTTGTTGCACCAGATGCTCGCCTTAGGTGATGTGGAACAAGTGCACGGTCGTTACAACGCTTGGAGTCAGTGGTAATCTCATCACGCTGCTCGATGCACGGCTGGAAGCGCACCACAAGTTTGCAAAAAATTTTGTTGCACCGGATGCTCATCTTAGGTGACGTGGAACAAGTGCACGGTTGTTACCATGTTTGAGTTCGTTAACCACATTTTTGGAATGGTGCAAAAAAATTTTGTTGCAATCGACGCACGCTCGGGATGCATGACGGCAATGTTTGGCGTTAGTGGAAACGGGACGCTTGATGAAGTGTGCACTAGAAAAAAAATTTTGTTGCACCGGATTCTCATCTTAGGTGACGTGGAACAAGTGCACGATCGTTACCACGCTTGGAGTTGGTGGTAATCTCGCCGCACGCTCGATGCACGGCATTCGGGAAGCGCACTAGAAGTGTGCAAAAAAAATTTTGTTGCACCGGATGCTCGTTTTAGGTGATGTGGAACAAGTCCACGGTCGTTACCAACGCTTGGAGCTAGTGGTAATCTCATCACGCGCTCGATGCACGGCTGGGGAAGCCCACCACAAGTTTGCAAAAAATTTTGTTGCAACCGATGCTCATCTTAGGTGACGGAACAATTGCATGATCGCTACAACGTTTGGAGTTAGTGGTAATTTCGCTGCACGCTCGATGCACGGCTTTCGAAGCGCACTAGAAGTGTGCAAAAAAAATTTTGTTGCACCGGATTCTCATCTTAGGTGACGTGGAACAAGTGCACGATCTTTACCACGCTTGGAGTCAGTGGTAATCTCGCCGCACGCTCGATGCACGGCATTCGGAAGCGCACCGAAGTGTGCAAAAAATTTTGTTGCACCAGATGCTCATCTTAGGTGATGTGGAACAAGTGCACGGTCGTTACAACGCTTTGGAGTCAGTGGTAATCTCATCACGCCGCTCGATGCACGTTCGGGAAGCGCACCACAAGTTTGCAAAAAAATTTTGTTGCACCGATGCTCATCTTAGTCGACGTGGAACAAGTGCACGGTTGTTACCATGTTTGAGTTAGTGGTAATCTCATCACACATTCGATGCACGGCTTTCGGAAACGCACTACAAGTGTGCAAAAAAAAATTTTGTTGCACCGATGCTCATCTTAGGTGACGTGGAACAAGTGCATGATCGCTACAATGTTTGGCGTTAGTGGTAATCTCGTTGGACGCTTGATGCACGGCTTTCGGAAGCGCACTAGAAGTGTGCAAAAAAATTTTGTTGCACCGGATTCTCATCTTAGGTGACGTGGAACAAGTGCACGATCGCTACCACGCTTGGAGTCGGTGGTAATCTCGTCGCACGCTCGATGCACGGCATTCGGAAGCGCACCCGTAAGTGTGCAAAAAAATTTTGTTGCACCAGATGCTCGTTTTAGGTGATGTGGAACAAGTCCATGGTCGTTACAACGCTTGGAGTCGTGGTAATCTCATCACGCTGCTCGATGCACGGCTTTCGGAAGCCCACCACAAGTTTGTAAAAAAAAAATTTTGTTGCACCGGATGCTCATCTTAGGTGACGGAACAATTGCACGATCGTTACAACGTTTGAGTTAGTGGTAATCTCGCCGCACGCTCGATGCACGGCTTTCGAGAAACGCACCAGAAGTGTGCAAAAAAAATTTTGTTGCACCGATGCTCATCTTTGGTGACGTGGAACAAGTGCACGATCTTTACCACGCTTGGAGTTAGTGGTAATCTCGCCGCACGCTCGATGCACCGGATTCGGAAGCGCACCAGAAGTGTGCAAAAAAATTTTGTTGCACCGGATGCTCATCTTAGGTGATGTGGAACAAGTGCACGATCGTTACAACGCTTTGGAGTCGTGGTAATCTCATCACACGCTCGATGCACGCCATTCGGGAAGCGCACCACAAGTTTGCAAAAAAAAAATTTTGTTGCACCGATGCTCATCTTAGGTGACGTGGAACAAGTGCACGGTTGTTACCATGTTTGAGTTAGTGGTAATCTCATCACACATTCGATGCACGGCTTTCGGAAACGCACTACAAGTGTGCAAAAAATTTTGTTGCACCGATGCTCATCTTAGGTGACGTGGAACAAGTGCATGATCGTTACAATGTTTGGAGTTAGTGGTAATCTCGTTGGACGCTTGATGCACGGTTTTCGGGAAGCGCACTAGAAGTGTGCAAAAAATTTTGTTGCACCGGATTCTCATCTTAGGTGACGGGAACAAGTGCACGATCGCTACCACGCTTGGAGTCGGTGGTAATCTCGTCGCACGCTCGATGCACGGCATTCCGGAAGCGCACCGTAAGTGTGCAAAAAAATTTTGTTGCACCGCATGCTCGTCTTAGGTGATGTGGAACAAGTCCACGGTCGTTACAACGCTTGGAGTCAGTGGTAATCTCATCACGCTGCTCGATGCACGGGCGGGAAGCCCACCACAAGTTTGCAAAAAAAAAAATTTTGTTGCACCGATGCTCATCTTAGGTGACGGAACAATTGCATGATCGTTACAACGCTTGGAGTTAGTGGTAATCTTGTTGCACGCTCGATGCACGGTTTTCGAAGCGCACTAGAAGTGTGCAAAAAAATTTTGTTGCACCGGATTCTCATCTTAGGTGACGGGGAACAAGTGCACGATCTTTACCACGTTTGGAGTCAAGTGGTAATCTCGTCGCACGCTCGATGCACCGCATTGGGAAGCGCACCGAAGTGTGCAAAAAATTTTGTTGCACCAGATGCTCATCTTAGGTGATGTGGAACAAGTGCACGGTCGTTACAACGCTTGGAGTCAGTGGTAATCTCATCACGCCGCTCGATGCACGGCTTTGGGGAAGCGCACCACAAGTTTGCAAAAAAATTTTGTTGCAATCGATGCTCATCTTAGGTGACGTGGAACAAGTGCACGATTGTTACCATGTTTGGAGTTAGTGGTAATCTCGTCACACATTCGATGCACGGCTTTCGGGAAACGCACCACAAGTGTGCAAAAAAATTTTGTTGCACCGGATGCTCATCTTAGGTGACGTGGAACAAGTGCATGATCGTTACAATGTTTGGAGTTAGTGGTAATCTCGTTGGACGCTTGATGCACGGCTTTCGGAAGCGCACTAGAAGTGTGCAAAAAAATTTTGTTGCACCGGATGCTCATCTTAGGTGACGGAACAAGTGCACGATCGTTACCACGTTTGGAGTCGTCAGTGGTAATCTCGCCGCACGCTCGATGCACGGCATTCGGGAAGCGCACCGTAAGTGTGCAAAAAAAATTTTGTTGCACCGATGCTCGTCTTAGGTGATGTGGAACAAGTCCACGGTCGTTACAACGCTTGGAGTCAGTGGTAATCTCATCACGCTGCTCGATGCACGGCCGGAAGCCCACCACAAGTTTGCAAAAAAAAATTTTGTTGCACCGATGCTCATCTTAGGTGACGGAACAATTGCATGATCGTTACAACGCTTGGAGTTAGTGGTAATCTCGCTGCACGCTCGATGCACGGCCGGAAGCGCACTAGAAGTGTGCAAAAAATTTTGTTGCACCGGATTCTCATCTTAGGTGACGGAACAAGTGCACGATCTTTACCACGCTTGGAGTCGGTGGTAATCTCGCCGCACGCTCGATGCACCGCATTCTGGGAAGCGCACCGTAAGTGTGCAAAAAATTTTGTTGCACCGATGCTCATCTTAGGTGATGTGGAACAAGTGCACGGTCGTTACAACGCTTGGAGTCGGGAAGCGCACCAGAAGGTAATCTCATCACGCTGCTCGATGCACGGCTTTCTGAAGCGCACCACAAGTTTGCAAAAAAAATTTTGTTGCAATCGGATGCTCATCTTAGCCGACGTGGAACAAGTGCACGGTTGTTACCATGTTTGAGTTAGTGGTAATCTCGCCACACATTCGATGCACGGCTTTTGAGAAACGCACCACAAGTGTGCAAAAAATTTTGTTGCACCGACGCTCATCTTAGGTGACGTGGAACAAGTGCATGATCGTTACAATGTTTGGAGTTAGTGGTAATCTCGTTGGACGCTTGATGCACGGGCTCGGAAGCGCACTAGAAGTGTGCAAAAAAATTTTGTTGCACCGGATTCTCATCTTAGGTGACGTGGAACAAGTGCACGATCGTTACCACGCTTGGAGTCGGGCTGGTAATCTCGCCGCACGCTCGATGCACGGCATTGGGGAAGCGCACCGTAAGTGTGCAAAAAAAAATTTTGTTGCACCGATGCTCATCTTAGGTGATGTGGAACAAGTCCACGGTCGTTACAACGCTTGGAGTCGGTGGTAATCTCATCACGCTGCTCGATGCACGGCTTTCGGAAGCGCACCACAAGTTTGCAAAAAAAAAATTTTGTTGCACCGGATGCTCATCTTAGGTGACGGAACAATTGCATGATCGCTACAACGCTTGAGTTAGTGGTAATCTCGCTGCACGCTCGATGCATGGCCGGCGGAAGCGCACTAGAAGTGTGCAAAAAAATTTTGTTGCACCGGATTCTCATCTTAGGTGACGCGGAACAAGTGCACGATCGTTACCACGTTTGGAGTCGGGTGGTAATCTCGTCGCACGCTTCGATGCACGGCATTCGGGAAGCGCACCAGAAGTGTGCAAAAAATTTTGTTGCACCAGATGCTCGTCTTAGGTGATGTGGAACAAGTGCACGGTCGTTACAACGCTTGAGTCGGGTGGTAATCTCATCACGCCGCTCGATGCACGGCTTTCGGAAGCGCACCACAAGTTTGAAAAAAAAAAAATTTTGTTGCACCGATGCTCATCTTAGGTGACGTGGAACAATTGCATGATCGTTACAACGTTTGAGTTAGTGGTAATCTTGTTGCACGCTCGATGCACGGTTTTCGGAAGCGCACTAGAAGTGTGCAAAAAATTTTGTTGCACCGGATTCTCATCTTAGGTGACGGGAACAAGTGCACGATCGTTACCACGTTTGGAGTCAGTGGTAATCTCGTCGCACGCTCGATGCACGGCAATCTGGAAGCGCACTAGAAGTGTGCAAAAAAATTTTGTTGCACCGATGCTCATCTTAGGTGATGTGGGAACAAGTGCACGGGTCGTTACAACGTTTGGAGTCAGTGGTAATCTCATCACGCCGCTCGATGCACGGCTTTGGGGAAGCGCACCACAAGTTTGCAAAAAAATTTTGTTGCACCGGATGCTCATCTTAGGTGACGGAACAAGTGCACGATCGTTACAACGCTTTGAGAGTTAGTGGTAATCAGAGGTGTGCAAAAAATTTTGTTGCAATTCTCATCTTAGGTGATGCACGGCTTTGAGTCGGCTGGAAGCCGCACCACAAGTTTGCAAAAAAATTTTGTTGCACCCGATGCTCATCTTAGGTGGTGACAAAGTGGAACATGTGCACCGGATGCTCATCTTAGCTGCTCGTTACCACGTTTTTGCAAAAAAATTTTGTTGCACCGGATGCTCGCCGACGGAACGCTCGATGCACGTTTGGAGTTAGTGGAAACGCACATTCGATGCACGGCCGGAAGCGCACTAGAAGTGTGCAAAAAATTTTGTTGCAATCGATGCTCATCTTAGGTGATCGGAACAAGTGCACGATCGTTACCACGCTTGAGTTAGTGGTAATCTCGCCGCACGCTCGATGCACGCGATTCGAAGCGCAGAAGTGTGCAAAAAAATTTTGTTGCACCAGATGCTCGCCTTAGGTGATGTGGAACAAGTGCCCGGTCGTTACAACGCTTGGAGTCGGGTGGTAATCTCATCACGCGCTCGATGCACGGCCGGAAGCGCACACAAGTTGGCAAAAAATTTTGTTGCACCGGATGCTCATCTTAGGTGACGGAACAATTGCATGATCGCTACAACGCTTGGAGTTAGTGGTAATCTCATCAAGTTCGATGCACGGCGGGAAGCGCACCACAAGTTTGTAAAAAAATTTTGTTGCACCGGATGCTCATCTTAGGTGACGGAACAAGTGCATGGTCGTTACCACGCTTTGAGTCGGGTGGTAATGTCGTCGCACGCTCGATGCACGGCTTTTCGTGAAACGCACCACAAGTGTGCAAGAAAATTTTGTTGCACCAGATGCTCATCTTAGGTGACGTGGAACAAGTGCACGATCGTTACAACGCTTGGAGTTGGTGGTAATCTCGTTGCACGCTCAATGCACGGCTTTTGGGAAGCGCACTAGAAGTGTGCAAAAAATTTTGTTGCACCGGATTTTCATCTTAGGTGACGTGGAATAAGTGCACGGTCATTACCACGCCTAGAGCTAGTGCTAATCTCGTCGCACGCTCGATGCACGGTTTTCGAAGCGCACTACAGAAGTGTGCAAAAAATTGTGTTGCAATCGATGCTCATCTTAGGTGACGGGAACAAGTGCACGGTCGTTACCACGTTTGAGTAGTGGTAATCTCGTCGCACGCTCAATGTCCGGCTTTTGAGAAGCGCACTAGAAGTGTGCAAAAAATTTTGTTGCACCGGATTCTCATCTTAGGTGACGTGGAACAAGTGCATGATCGTTACAACGTTTGGAGTTAGTGGTCATCTCGTTGCACGCTTGATGCGCCTGGCTTTCGAAGCGCACTAGAAGTGTGCAAAAAAATTTTGTTGCCCCGGATTCTCATCTTAGGTGACGTGGAACAAGTGCACGATCGTTATCACGCTTTGGAGTCGGGCGGTAACTGTCGCACGCTCGATGCACGGCATTCGAAGCGCACAGAAGTGTGCAAAAAATTTTGTTGCACCAGATGCTCATCTTAGGTGATGTGGAACAAGTGCATGGTCGTTACAACGCTTTGAGTCAGTGGTAATCTCATCACGCCGCTCGATGCACGGCTTTCGGGAAGCGCACCACAAGTTTGCAAAAAAATTTGTTGCACCGGATGCACATCTTAGGTGACGGAACAATTGCATGATCGCTACAACGTTTGAGTTAG
>JADLZL010005160.1:0-48786 GCA_015844335.1 Chrysopogon serrulatus
ATGTGCAATGACATAGTTCATGTAGCGAACATCCTCTATTGTGTATCGGAGCATATCATTTAATAGTATATCAACAGAAAAGTCAATGCATTCTCTTGTCTTGCTACAAGAACGAGGACACTATGCAGCATAAAAACAAAGACATTGGAGGCACTCCAAATGGGCTAGGACCAACAAAATTTAAATAATCATGCAAGACTGTATTGCCGAGACTACTTATTCTCTCCATCCTAAGTTATAAGTCATTCCAAGAATCTTGAAGAGTTAAAGTTTTTTAACTTTAACCAAATTTATATAATAAGATAATAACATCTATGGTACCAACTAAGTATCATTGTATTCTTCATTAGTTATATATATTTTTATAGTATACCTATTTGATATCATAAATTTTTTGTTTTCTCTCTATAATTTTGGTGAAACTTGAAAATGTTTGACTTGGATTGACTTATAGTTTGGAATAGAGGGAGTACTCTGTATTTTCAATGATTTTCACTTGATCAATCAATTCATTTACCTTGAATCTCTCCAACATGCTTTCCATAATATCCTCCATGACAACCATGTTGCTCAAGCTTCCTTGTGTACTGAATATTTTCCTTCACACACTCAAATGAACTATTAGTCTACAACCATTATCATTAACTACAAAAAACAAGGCCTCAAATTGGTGGTGTGGTCTATATATGATGAGTAGCTAGTATTGTAGGGTTGGTGGTGAGTAGTATGGTATTGCAAGTAGCTTGGTACCACTAGTAACTTAGAGGAGATAGATATGGTTGTAGTGAGGGCATTCCATTGTGTGAGAGGAAATATTGGGAAGTGAGGTTATTGGCTAGTTGTGAGTTGGTTTGATCTACGAGTGTGGTTGGTGGATTTCATTTTTTACAACTTGCTAGTTTTTGAACTCCTTTCCTTTTTTATATCACACTAGTTCCTATAACAGGACTATGAATTGGGACTAAAGGTCTTGATTTTTAGTCATAGTTCCTATAACAGGACTCAAGATCACTACTAGAAACACAACCTATGCTAACAGGGATGTACAATGGCCAACAGGTAGTTGGAAAAATGGTGAATAGCCAACGGTTCAGATATTACCAATGGTTAGAAGTGGACCCGTCGGTCTTCATATCAAATAGCCAACAGTACATAGTATTCCCGAGGGCTAGATGCTAACCAGTAGGGAAATTAACTAGATGGCCAACTGGGCAAACTAATTCCCGACAGTCCTAGTGAGACGCATGGCAAATAGCTGTAATTCCCAATGGTTCAACGATTCCCGATCGTGTTATAAGGGCGCTTGGCTATTCAGTGAACTATTCCCAATTGTTCTTAGTTCACTGTTGGCTTTTGTATCGAGTGGCCAATGGTTCAACCACTTTCCAACGGGATAATATAACACTTGGTAATTAGTTGGAAAGCTATAGTATAACGCACCAAATTTTATTTGAATTGGACTAGATATTTGGATTTTCAAAAATCATGGATTACACGTTATTTGGTAATTAAGGTATTTGCATTTCAAAATTTCACAATAGAGATTCTTCTTCATTTCAAGTACACATACTATTTTGGTTTATAATTTTATTTAAAGTGCACTATATAGCAATTTTAGATTGGATTTCTGTAAGGTTGATTTTTTAGGGATTAATTATATGTGGATTTACTTAAGAAATAGAGTAAATTTAAAAGACCAATTGTACTTTGTGCAACCTATTAACTTGATGATTCGTTCCTCTTCCTATAATAATTTTCATAACGAAACTATAGTAAATGTGACCTTTTATGGTGAATATAAAATGACAACAAATCTAGGAGTTGGTTTAACTTGATAATAGAAATACATTATCAAGTTTGCCTGAGAAGATCTTCTTAGCAAAATGATCGAGCCTCACTTACCCTGCACATGTCAAGTTTTATGGTGAATATAAAATGACAACAAATCTAGGAGTTGGTTTGTCTTAACGATAGAAATACATTGTCGAATTTGTGTGAGAATATGTTCATAGCAAAATGATTGGGCCACACTTACCCAATGGCAGACCTAGGATTTTAGAATAGGGTATGCCACACGATAAAAATTTTAGAGCAAGGCTAATAATACAACCGGCTGTTGGTTGTATAGATCCTTATAGTCCACTTCTCAGCCTGCCATATAATAGTTACACCTTCACGATTAATATATGGTCTCACATGTCTCTCTCACAAGCTGTCTTGTTCTTTTGTCCAAGCTAGCTGTAAGCATACAGCCCGCTTTTCTTTTTTCTTCTCTTCTCTCTCCTCCACGTTAGCATTCAGCCAGCTTATAGCCTGTTATAATACTTGCTCTTATGCAAATCGGTAAAACCATATTCCTCGATGATTTAAATTTAAATGTATTTGTAATGATTTATTGCAATACATTTAAGTTATTCAATTAAAATGATTTTTTACATATGCTGTAGAATAATACCAAGATGATTACGTACATACATTTCAAGGTAGATTAGAATTCTTGGAAAAGGACAATTATTCTAGCCATTATTTTTTTTCACACAAATACCGAACTTTTGGTCTTGCATTTATTTTGGATGTGCGTGCTACATATTTGTATTTTTAAAATTTTATGGAACCTTTAAAAATAGTTGCAAATCAATTCATATCATTTATTAGATGAAATCAAAATCATATCATTTATTAGATGAAATCAGTTCATATCATTTATTAGATGAGTAAATGAGTGGGTATTTTGCGTAGAGTGAAAAAAATTGGCGGCTAAACTCCCGCGTTTGTGAAATTGAAACCCATCTTATATCCCGTAGTCCACGACGGTCCACCAGGCCACAACCACAAAAGCACAACCGTACTCCTCCGAACGTCCGCGATCTCCTCTCTTTCCTCTTACCATCTATCGAATCTTGATCTTCTCAACAACCCTAGTCGCGCAACTCTGACGGCGAGCATCCGAGATCGTGCACCCGCGGCACAGACTCCATGGAGAGGTGTTATGAGGTGCGGGATCTCGTTGTTCATGTGCGGCCACCTGTAGAAGTTCGCCTACGCCACCAGGTATGTACATAGCTGGGGTGGAGGATAACGTGAGGCGCTGCGAGGACCAGACTCCAAGCGCTTCGATTTGATGCTACGGTAAGTATCGATATCATTCTCCAGCCTTATTATTTCTGCTCTAACTGCTAGAACAAGAAGATTATTCAAACTTGTTTGTTTTGCCCTCGATTAAAAAAAAATGTGAGCTCTAATTTATTCGTCACTGGTGAATAAAAAATTAGGGGATTTGTATCTTGTATTTGGAGGTTAACGACAAGATTCTAGAAATAATTAGGGGTGGAGATTATTGAGATGGCACGTATAAATTTTATAGTATGCTTCTGAGTTCGAACTCTAGAGACACGCCTAACGATTAAAATTATTTAGTTGTGTAGATTCTTTGTAACTTGAAAACTTTGTCAAGCTAATTTCGTTCCTAATTGTCTGTTGTTCATTGCTCTTATCTGACAGATATCCATATGGCTCTAGATTGCAATTATGAAATGAATAGGTGCAGTGACAAAATGCTTGCGTCTGTCAATAGTTACTGAATCCCAGGTAAATTGCCCACAAATTTCAGCTGTGAAACTTAATAGCGATATTTTTATATATTTGAGTAAATGAGAAGCCTGATGTGTAAGCAGAGGGAGGCTCTTCTGGGTCAGCAACAAGGCAACTAATGGAGAAATGTTGGATCTGAAGCATCGTTTGCGCGTGTCCCTTGTGTATGTATGTATCACAGAGTTACTTCTACACAGGATAAACTCTTAAAATACCATTGATATCTCTATGTTTCTGTATCTGCAGTATATGCAAAAGTCACCAACTATCTGGACTGCCTGAATCATCCTATTGTGCATTGGGATCTGAAGACGCCAAACATGATGGTCGTTAGGAGCTAGTCCGTGAAGGTTAGTCCATCTCCGAGGTAGCATAGCATGATCCAGATACCTTGCTTTTACCCACTGGTTTTGAACACTAACACTATAGTGCTCTTGTGCTACACTCAGAATCCAAGGCACTAAAATTTCACCACTATATTTGCAAGACATGATTGATTTTCTTAAAGCAATATCCTTTTATTCGATTTTGTATGGAAAAATATTGAAGTTGTTGAGTGTTTTTCCTAAAAAATCACATGTATCGTGGTACTGCTCCTTAACCTCCTTAACTTTTTTGATACACTATTTTTGAAAAAATAATAATAAAACCAAATCAATGGGTGCAACTAGTTTTTTTAGTGCCAACTCTCTTAACTGAACTGCATCATCTTTTTTCTAAAGGGCCGCATGCATGAATGAAGATAAGGATGACTACTACGACTATGGCCATGAAGATGGCGAGGATTATGACAACTACGAGATGAAAACTAAGTTCTTAAGGAGCATCGCATTGGGAATGAACAAAAGGATACACATTTCTCCCTCTATCCACTAGACAATTCAATCTATGCCTAATGAAGTGTCTTGGACGTGTATTTTCATTAGCACATTGGTCACTGTACAAGCATGCTATTTGGTACTTTGTAAATATTCATCTCTTCCCTACATAAATGTTAATTTTGGAAGCATTGTATAATGCTAGTTGTGAAATACTACAGGAATGGGATGTCTACAATATTTGATCATTCATTGTTTTGATGACAGATTTCAAACAATGCTAACCAAATTAGCCATTGCAAATGCCTATCACTAATCTAATTAACCATCACAATTATATAATAAATAAAAAGTTAAAATATCATATATTTAAATCCTGACCGTTGAAAGAAATCTCTAGAGCCGATGGAAAATTAAATTCTTGGATATTGCTAAAGCCAACGGTTACAAATGTAGTTGGATATTCCTAAAGCCAACGATTACAAATGTAGTTGGATATTCCTAAAGCCAACGGGTTACAAATGGCACTCGAGAATATATATATAGCCAATGGTTCATAGTCCCCAACAGTTAAGGCCCCGTAGGTAAATAAGGATGGTCCAACCATGAACCAACATCGTTGATATCTAATTGCCGATAGTAAACTGTCGGTAACATACCGTTGGCATCTCATTTACCGATCACCCGTCGGCCAAAGGGGGAATCCCCGACCAAGAGTGGCCGACGGGAACTTGCCGACGGTATACGCTCGGCTATTGCATTCACCGAGGGTGTAAGATAATGGCCGGCGGTTTAAAAACTGTTGGCTATTCTTACGGTTCTAGTAGTGGATATATATTGGACAAAAAATAAGAAATGGTTCTGGAGATTCGAACTCATGTCCTCCCACTTTAGCCCTTGCTGCCTTGCCATCTCAACCCCACCAATTTGCCATAGATAAGATGCATCTCTCTTTTAAATTTTCTTTGCAAGCATCTTTAGTCTGGTTCTGAGACACAAATCGAGACTTTTAGTTCAGATTCATGTCTTAAACTGAGACGTCTTAAACTGAGACTAAAGGGTCAAGTATTAGTCCGGGTTGGTATTACCAATAGAGACTAAAGGCTAAGGGTGTTTAGATTGGTGTTACCAACCAGGTCCAATTATATCTGAGACTAAAGTGCTGAACCAAAAATCTTTTCTCTACTAGTGTCATATGTATTACACAGTGTAGTGTCCAAATGACAAAATGACACATTTTAGATGGGGCTTTTTATACCATACATTACTTAGTGTAGTGTTGCTCCAATTTTGTGGTTTCCTCAGTTTCCTCATCTAACACAGCAACCTCTATGATTTGTTTGGTGGCAATGGTTATTCTGTATGTGATCATGACTCTCTTTCAATTGTGCACACATTGAGGGACTGTTATATTGGGGGTATGTTTTGCTATTTTGTCTTGCCATGTCATCTGATTTATTCTTAGTTCTACAATTAGGATTAGTTCTACAATACTTCTCCATGAGCCTAGGCAAAGGTTGGCATAAAATCTTTGAGCCATGTCACAAACAATGACCATAGAGAACTGAGCCATGTTGCTTTGACCTCGCTAGTTGTTTCAAATGTTGCTTCATAACACATGATAAATTGCCTTGTTTTAGAGTTGCCATCACACTTTTGCAGATTTTAGAGATTGTATCCTAATGTGGGTCGCCTTCTCCTTGGGAGGTCCTCAGAAAGAGGAGGGTTTGGGCTATACAAAATTGGTTGTGTGGGGCCTGGTCGATATTGATGGTGAGGCTATATATGATGGTGTTGGTTAGATGCCAAAGTCAGGCACTTCAGGAGTTTGGAGTTTGGGTTTGTCAACCTTCATGGACTTCAATGAAACATCGATTCTCCTAAGGGAATTCTAGACTTCAACTTGCTTTGATCTATTATCCTTGGCTCTCTGTATCCTCTGGAGTTGCTAAATTCTTCTTCTATTTGTGTGAAGCTAATCGTACATGCTTCCTAGCTCTACTAACTCCACATATTTATTGCATGATTCCTCCACTTCTTTGTCTTTTGCTCTACCTGAACACTATTGTTTTGAATGTCTTGTGTTGTTTGATCTAAAGGTTGCAATATGGTCATGTCATCTAGTTGAAAGGGAACTCTCACGAGAGAAGTTGAAAGTGAACTCTCATGAGAGACTAATGGGTGGTAAGATTTGTGGTTGGGTCATTGGATTTGGATTAGTGTAGTAGTTGGCAATAAGACCATGTTTGAAGGATCATCACTCTAGGTGTCATTTAGTGTGTTATGGGTGGAGGATTATGGATCACCGAAGGTGTCCTTGATGATGTTCTTCTTGCCATCTCTAGTCCAAACCATGGATGACACCAAATTATCAATGAGTGGGCTCTGTTCTAGACCCTTAGTGTTGTCCTAAAGGTTAGGAAGGGATGCGAACACACGAATGGATGAAATGGATAGAACTATGATTGTTACAATGTAAAAAAATAGTAATTTCCTCTCCCTTTCATCAATTGTTACGAGCATTGTATTCATAGGGAGGCAAATGATCACTCACCAAATTACAAGTACCTAAGGTATTACCAATGTATTCGGGGGTATAGTAGCCTTTTGCGATTGTTGACTCTATGGCCCACTCTTACCTTGCTCATCGCATCTCTAATTTGAGGCCTAATGTGAACCTTCGAGATCTTTCAAAAATTTTGCTTTCTCACGCTCATAGTATACCTTTAGGATCGTCGTGAGAACCTTCAATATTCATCTTAAAACAATTAATCGCTCATAATCTCACTACCCTAGATCAGGGCATCACTGCCAGTTCAAAATGCTCCTTCACTACTAGATTTTGAACCCACAGTGGTATATCGGCAGTGATGAGGGGGCTCATCACTGTTAACACTACTACATAAAACCTTAACTATGACCTTTGAAAATAGGCCTCGAATGCAGGCATAAATTGCACCTATGATTAACCGAGGCAGTTGCCTTTTATTAACCGAGACGGTTACAACCAACCGCCTCGCAAAATCAATTAACCGAGACGGACACCTTAAAAATACCCGCCTCGGTTAATAACGATTAACCGAGGCGGTCATCTGTATGTAACCACCTCGGTTAATACATTTGCAGAGGCGGACACATTATAAGGCCCACCTTGGAAAATTCTAGGCCTAGCTCAAAGCCCAAACAACCTATTAGGCTCAATATCACTCTCCATGTATATATACCGCACTTTAGGGCTTCATTCAGCTCCTCCCCACTCCTGGCCGCTCTCTTCTCCCTCTCCTCACAGCCGGCGCACCTTCCTCCTCTCTCTCTCTGCCCCTGTCTCTTGGTGGTGTGGCGCGGGGGCGGGGCCCTCCACCGGGGCAGGGCAACGCAGGCCGCGGGCACCTCCACCGGCGGCGACGGGGCGGGGCTGCGGGCCCCTCCCCGGTGGCGGCGTGGGCGGGCCACGAGTGCCCCGCCCCGTGGCGGGGCGGGGTTGCGGGCCCCCCCGGTGGCGGTGCGGCGTGGGGCCGCGGGCCCTCCCTCGGCGGCAAAGACGACGCGGGCGGCCCCTTCCTCGCGACGGCGCGGCGTGGGGCCATGGGCCCTACCCGGTGGGCGCGGCGGGCCGCGGGCCCTTCCCTCGGCAGCAAAGTGCGGTGCGGGGTGCGGCTACGGCGACGGGGCAGGCCCAGGGCGCCCGGCATGGAGCTCTGGCGACGGCGTGGCGCATGGAGGCCCCAAGAGCGTGGCGCATGGAGGTGGCGCATGGAGGTACGCCGTTCGGATCCGGTCTCTTCTCTCAAATCCGCTCTCTCTTCTCTCGATCCGCTCTCCTCTCTCTCGATCCGCGATGGTAGCGGACGGGCAGCGGTGGCTGACCCCAGGCTCGAGGCGGCGGATCCGTGCAATGAGCACCTCGGGGCGGTCGGGCCGGATCCGCGGTGGTGTGGCGCGTGGGGCAGCGATGGCGGTGGGCTCGCCGGTGGATTCCCAAACGGGCTCATCGGTGGGCTTTCACTTTTTTATTTTTAAATTAATTTACCGAGGCGGGCACCCTAACCGCCTCGGTAAATAATTGATTTACTATGACCATAGCTCCAAGGCGGTTGCGATGCCCGCCTTGGTAAATCACTTTTACCCGCCTCCATAAAGATTTTATGTAGTAGTGTAGTTTTAGAACCAACAGTGATTAGGTGTCTTGGAAACCCAAAAAATGAACCAAAAAATAACAAAAAAATAATAATTAGGTGCGACCCCACTAGATGGCCACACGGTCACGCAAGATTTGTTTACAAGTCATGCAATTATTTACACAAAAAACACACGCTTTGTAGCTGCGGATGCTCAAACCTATGACATTTAGCTTCGCGCGTTCCTCACATAACCACTCCACCTATAAGACACTTGTGTTCATTTGAGCTATTCGTTCATCCTATCCATTTATATCTATTTGATTTTAAATGAGTATTTATGATTCTAAATAAATTTAAATGAAAATACTTTGTCAACTTCAAAGTTTTCATAACCTTTTTAGATATACAACTTTAGTTTTGGTCATTTCTCCATCTTAGGTCATTTGAAAACTTGAATTTCAAATATGACAAAATTGAATTGTAATTATCCATAGATAGATGATTTCAAATTAAAGTTGTCAATTACAAAGTTTTATAACTTTTTGAGATCTACAATTTTTATTGGTTGTTTCTCCTTCGAGGTTGTTTAAAAAATTCAAAATCAAATGTGAGATTTTAAAGGTAATTTTGGTCAGATGGATGATTTCAAATGAAAAGGTTTTCCACTATAAAGTTCTGTAACCTTTTGAAAAATTCAAAATCAAATGTGAGATTTTAAAGGTAATTTTGGTTAGATGGATGATTTCAAATGAAAAGGTTTTCCACTATAAAATTGTGTAACCTTTCAAAATCTACAACTTTTGTTTAGATAGTTTCTCCATTCAAGAACCTTAAACAGCACTACACACCCACTTATGATTATAGACTATATGGGATATAAACTTCTATAAAATCTACTAAATTAAATGTCTTAGCCTCAAAATGACTTCAAATTAAAAAGTTGTGAACTACAAATTTATATAACTTTGTTGAATCTATAACTTTTGTTTAGGTTACTTCTCCATCCAAGATCATTAACTACCACTACATACTTAATTGTCACTATAAAGCATATGGACTCCTTTGATATTAACTCTATAAAACCTTGTGATGCGTATTTAGAAATTCAAACAATCTCAAATCAAAAAAAAATATTGAACTACAATGTTGTATATCCTGTTGAGTACTCTAACTTTGATATAAACTTTGTCTTCATTGGACATTATATGAGAAAGTCATGAAGTTTTTGGTGCAACATATTAGTGTGGGTTCATGGCTAGAACCGATAGTGATAGCATCAGTGTCGGTTTTAGCCAAAAACCGGCAGTGATGACCAAGTATCATTGTCGGTTCGTGCCTAAAACCGGCAATGATATAAACCGAGAATGATGACCCGATTTATCACTATCTCAAGGTCTTATCACTATCGTTTTTCGTGACTAAAACCGTATTGATGAGCTAAAAGTCATTATCCTTTGCCGATTTATTAAAATCGGGCAGTGATGATACCGACAAGTGATAGTCAAATCTATAGTAATGTCTTTTCGCCCTTCGGAAGGTGCTCTCCATTTTCTCCCATGTCTTCATTCTGTCCAGGCATATATGTAGAACATAGCATAGCTTCGCAATGGCAATAGAAAGAAGCACAAGGCGGAAAATTAAAGGGGTCAGTGGCTTCTATGAAAATCCCGACCCCAAAGAAACCATGAAGTAATCATAAGTTATATGATTTGGTTCCATGTGGTGGAATATATCCACTAAGTCCTATATCTTTGATTTGACGCAAGTGCTTATATTTAGGGCAAATTATACTTTCAATGGTATATATCTAGAAGTATGCTAGCTTTATCTTATATAGGTGCTCATAGTGATGCACATGCAGGTGTCAGAGGGTGAGTTTAAGCGTGTATATAAGTATTGTGTTTTGAAAAAGAAAAGTAATGATGTGGGATCATGAAAAAAAATAGTTTCTTTCAGTTTCTTCGATATTGCAAATATTGCATGCAACACTTGCCTCCTTATCTCAGGGCGCCGCCCAACCAAGCACCAAACTAGTAGCCTTTCACGACGCATCATCATGCATGAACAGGATACGATCGAATCATGAAGCGGCAATAATACTAATTCAGAATAAAGAGGAGATCGAGATTCCTTCGTCACTGACACTTCCGACAAATAAACTAGAGAATCTGATATTATATATGCCTAAAAGAGAAGTACTGGGAGAATTTTCTGGGTAGATGGGTCCTGTTTTCGAAAGAAGGATACTATTCATACGTGTCAATCTAAGGATTATATTTGTACACAAATTATTCTCGAAGCTTGACGTGACTTGTATGCGGTCCAGTAAGCATGGCACTATAAGCGACAAGGCGACAGTAGTTGAATCATTAGGAAATTATGACATCATTCCACGCACAGCCCTACTGACTTCATTGTGTCTTTTTTTCACTTAAATTACATGGCATACTCTCTACGTCAAAAAAAATAAAACTAAGGTTTGAGACATAATTTTTTATGTTTAGTTAAGGTTATAGAAAATAGTATCGAATAGTTTTACTATAAAAATATATTTCATAATTAATCTGCTGACGCTTATTAATTTGGTACCATAATATTAATACTTTTTGTGTAGATTCATTACTGCTGAGAATGTTTTTAGAGAAGGGCGAGTATTTTTTTTAAGGTGGGTAAGTCAACAGCCTTTAACAATAAAGAATCTTTTATTAATGTCCATTTCTACAGAAAATAATAAAAATAGGTGTTTCTCAGCACTCAAACTCACATCCCACTACTCACACTCAAAATCTCCCCACTAATGCACTACATCTATAAATGGCAAAACTTCAAGAAATTCAAGATGTGCGCGTGCTTAGCCAGTGGGCTCCCTCGGAATGTAAATATTTTTAACTATCTTTCGTATTTTTACAATTCTACTAGAAAATAATATACAATGGCCGGCCACTTTGGTGCACCGTCTCTATAAAGCGTGAACCCACCATAAACAGAGACGGTCGGCATAAGTGGGTCGTCTAAGGCCTAAAGCATTTGTAGATGTGATTCCTTGCCAAAAACAATTGGATAGAAACGCGGTTAGACTAGTTGCCTCTCGCTCAATACAATTCGACATTTCTGTAGCAGTGGATTATATTCATGTTCTTACGCAACACATGTTTAAGCAAGAATCCATTTGGCTAAAGAATCTATTCTAGCGCAATGGGCACTACAAAGAATCAATTCATCCTATAGGACACGCGTGTGTGCATTACTGGCAAGGAAAGTTATTAATCCCCCATAGATCAACTTGCTTGGTAATGACCATGCATTATATTGTCCGAAAATATCGTTGCACTTATCTTGGGTTTATTTTTTTTTCCGGCCCTACTAGTAGGTTGCATCACTACCAAATGATAGCTTCATACCAACGGAGGTTCTTGGGAGAAAGGGAGATGCATGCCATGATTCGGTGCAGTCCGCGCTGGATACCTATTTGAAACAGACAGACACCCTTTTATGTCAGGGCCTTCACTGCCACATGTTTATTAATTTTTCAGCGGCGCCTACCAGTGCTATATATATATATATATATATATATATATATATATATATATACACACACACACACACACACACACACACACACACACACACACACACAACAACACACACACATCACGTCACTTTATGAAAAACAACACAAAGATATATACATTAAGGACTTGACACTCGGAATGTGGTCCATTTATAATTTCATATATCACTGAGAACTCAGAATCAATGATCAAACAGCCTCGTCTCAGTTCTAACAACTTAATCATCTCCCTTTTCAGATGGAAAGGAATTCATTTGTTTATGCAGGAGAAGTAGTACTTTCTCCATCCCAAAATATCTATCGCTTTCGCTTCCGAGAAACAATTATTAACAATTTTTTTTATAAATAATAAATATCATCGATTAGTATAATAATTAATATCATTAGAAAGATCTTTGAATGTAGTATTTTAATAAATTTATTTGAAAATATAAATATTATACCTTTTTTTTATAAATTAAGTCAAACTTATGACATGAAAACTATAAACGACAAATAATTTCTAATTTGGGACGGAGGAACTACGTCTTTGTTTCATCTGACCTGCTACAAGCAGAGCTAGCGTCAGAAAGGGTGGTTCTTTGAGGGGTGGGCCACTGGGATTGGGACCCACACTATGATCTTCTGTAAAGAATAGTGCATTATTACTACTCTTTAATTTAACCCGTATATCTCACCCTCTTTTTGGTTGGACAGTAATCTGGTGGCCAATGAGGTACCGGCCACTTGCGTCGGTGAGCACATACGTCAAGGCACTGCTCACTCGGCTTGCCTACATACTTTGGTGAATGTGGTGACGTTGTGGCAAACTCACAGACTGACATGGGCCTCGGATTTGCGTTGGATGCAGATTAATAGCCCACAGTCTAAAAAAAATTCAAAAGGACTCTCAAGACAAATTTCCCAAATCGATCCGTGCGGCTTACTCTCGAGACAAATAGAAAGGTGTACAATTACATGGTTTGATAAGAAAAAGATTCAGCAGCAAGACCAATCGTTCCTCAAGAAAAACTAAAAAGGTTTGCCCCCGTAAGCAGGTATGAAGCTACTGGAAGACCGTATTGAAAAAATAAAAGGTAGGTCGCTATAAGAGTCAACGATTTTGTGGAGTAATAAACTGCAATGCGCTCCCAGTATAAGGCTTCTAATTAGGCCCTTAAACTAATGTTTCAAAACCGGAGCAAAAAAACAGGGTGGAATAGGGCCTTCTTATATTACACCTCCTATAAATTGTTTCAAGAAGCACATAAAATAAATTTAGGATATACTCCCTCTGTCCCTCTTTATTAGTCGTTTTTAGGAGTACTAGTTGATGTCCAAATTCACTCGGTACTTGATGCACATGTACAGCTTTTGTGTCCAGATTCAGATGCCTTTTGCTGTACATGCCAGGAGCTAGAACCACAAACATATCGGGACGGAGGGAGTATGAGAGTACTACAATAGCTTACCTAAACCTTGCCTTCTGTATTTCTTTAGAGATAGTGGAGAGGGTGCTGTTTCCTTTATTTAGAAAAATTGATGCCTCTTTTAGAGATCTCTTGAAAATTATAAGTATAGGAGATAAGATAGAAGATATGCTGCAACATACTCATATCCTAAAATAATTTTTTTTTTTGCGTATATAGGAGATTGCCATCTGTTGCAGATGTCCTTATATAGCTCTCAAATTTGAGGTAGTCCACAAAAGTGGCAGCCAAGTTCACATCTCCATAGATCCTGCTTTAGGCCTTCAAACTACTATTTTGGTTTTTTCCATACACTGTTGTTTGCCCTACTCGTCGTCCTCACCATCCATAGCCTCTCGGTGAACCTACTACCCTCCTCTCCCTCATGGCGATTCCTCCTCCTCGGAGGGCCTCGTATCCTTTTTGTCGCACATCCCTTACCACAACATGCCTCCTATACCTAGTGTGCCTACTACACTCAGCCACTCCTACACCTCAAGATGGCAACGGGGCGGGTTCGGGGCAGGTGGAGCTTCCGCGGACCCGCACCCGAGACCCGAGCCATAGACCCGCCCCGGCCCCGAAACACCAAACGGGCAAAATCGCACCCGCCCCCGAACCCCGACGGGCCCCGAGACCCGACGGGGCCCCGAGACCCGCAGGGCGACGGCGATCAGCGCAGGCGGCAAAGGGCGGGGGGCGGTGGATCGGGCGGCGGATCGGGCGCAGGGCGGCGGATCGGCGGTGGATCGACGCGGTGGCGGCCGGATCGACGGGCGAATCGACGCCGGGCGGCGGATCGGCGGTGGATCGACGCGGTGGCGGCCGGATCGACGGCGATCGACACCGGGCGGCGGATCAGGCGGTGGATCGACGTAGTGGCGGCCGGATCGACCGCGGATCGACGCAGGGGCGAGTGGTGAGCGGCGCCCCGATCATCCTCGCTCTGAGGGTCTGGGGCGGAGGGCGCCGGAGAGGCGGAGTGCGACGGACCCGCGTGAGGGCCGCAGCCCTGGTTGGCAAGGCGCCCGCCCCTGGTGGAGGGCTCAGGCGTCGCGCGCTGGGTGCGCCTCGCGGTGCACCTGCACCGCTGCGAGAGGGTGGCGGAGTGGAAGGGGAAGAGCCGAGGAGGAGGGGAAGAGTGGAGGGGAGAGGAGGAGAGGGGAGTGGACGAGCGGGGGGATTGGGGAAGGAGGGGCAGTGGGAGCGGCCGCCCCCGTGCGGGACCCGCGGTGGTATAGTTCGGGCCTCGCTGGGCACCCACGGGTCAAAACCCCGACCCACCCCCCCCCCCCGCCAAAAATTCTGGGTCCCCGAACCCCAGACCCGCGGGTGGAAATCCGCCCCCACCCCCCCCGCCCCTCGCCGGGTCCAAAAACCCGCGGGTCTCGGTCCAGACCCGACCCGTTGCCAACCTTACCTACACCCTGTGTGCCTCTTCCACCCCTTGGCGGCTTGTCCCCCCCTACAGCTACTTCTCATAGCGGCTTCTCCCATTATTTTTTTTATCATAGATTCAAAATGAATAGATAGTATAAGATGTGATCGATAAAAAGACCAACATATAGTTTTGGTCGAAGGATAATCGAATACCAGCATTAGGCCTTAACATTGGAGCATCTCAAGAAGAAGCATGTGAAGTTCACAATTTTTAGTAGTCGTTCACATTGGTGGCTGCCTAAAAAACACCACTAGAATAGGTCTGGAACTGCCAGTACAAAGCTTTGCCGTACTAGTGCACATATCTGTATCAGATATTCAACTTCGATTATGCGGATTCAAATATGTTATCGGACATTGAATAATTGGATTAGATATGGACTATCAATTTAGTTTCTGAACCTTCTAATTTAATTAGGTAGGGTATCCGATCCATCTGATTTCTAAATCTCTTTGGATGGACGAAAGGACTCGAATTATCCATTGTGTTTTCATCCCTGGCAACCAGTGTACACCATGTGCCCAACCCAAGCAGCACTGTCCTTAAACCTATACATAACAACGACTAACAAGAGGGCATCCTTTGAATTGGGACGGTCCAAGCGAGCTACACCAAATAGTAGGCTCAAGCACGAGGACGTATGGTGTATAAGGCTGGGCAATGAAACAATCGTGGCAGCCAGAAAGAGGCAACGTGCCACATATATGGTGTCTTTGTCTCCCCAAAGCAGGAGCACGTTGAAATTGCAGAAAGGAAGCTGATACATTTACACCGTACCCTGTGTCTCCCCCAAAGGCCAAAGCTGGAGTGTGGCAAAATGGCGGCCATCAATGCGCCTCATGGGAATCTTTATTTCCCTCCACATCCATGTGCTCTCTTTTCTGGGCAAACTTCTTTAAGCAGCTCACATATATATGTCTGCAGACCATAGCCTCCTTTCGCACACTATATACAATCGAACCATATACCTCCAAGGAAAGGGATAAACAAAGATGAGAGTGCAATAATGGTTTTGGTACGCAAGGAAAGAAAAAGAAAATGATCCCATAACAAGGTATACAGTTACTATTCCATTATTATTACTATATTTTTTGAAGAGGAAAAAAAGGCTAGATATCGTTGGCATGAAGATAATATAAGCTAACTTCATTGTGCTATGTTCTGAAAATATCCATAAATGTGTAACATTTAATCTTCTATTTAAAGAAGTACACCAAAGGTCTGATCATCATTTAATCTTCTATTTAAAGAAGTACAGCAAAGGTCTAATCATTTGGATACATAAACAAGAGAAGATTACGAGAATAAATCAGGTGCTTTCTCCATTAATCTAGGTGCCCTTGAATTCATCAAAGTTTCGCAACAGGAACTTGGAGAGGAGGAAGAGGTATGGATTTTCATGGAGGGTATGGTAAGACAAGAAAAGGTATGGATTTTCATGGAGGAAAAGGTATGGATTTTCATATCATTGTAGTCAACAAGGAACAAAAAAAAAGTGCACACACTCATAATGGGCGTGGCCTCTAGATGGGTGACAACGCTGAGGATCAGGTGAAGCCCATATGCTAGAGATGTTATTGCTGTCAACTACATCAAACTAAGATGCCGATGAGCGAAATCCAGCTGATGCTGCTTCCACTACTTTGTGTCAACCTGCTAATTGTGTCCAGATGTTGGCTAGTTAAGGTATGCCTACTTTTTTTTTTCTAGAACATGCATGAGAGTTGTGTATCATAGGTATGCCGATTTTACACTTAATACAAACCACAAGGGTTTAGTCTTGACTGAATGATGCTGGAAAATTAATATGTTACTCTCTCTGCTCCAAAAATACATATCAGAGCAGTGCTGATACATATGGCCGTGGGCTTTGCTGCGGTGTTCTCAAATGTTTTTTTTTTTTTTTTTGCGAACAAGGTGTTCTCAAATGATTGAGTTATTCATTTATTTTGACCAGATGGTTATGATCATCTATTTTCACCTCGGTCAGGGGAAGATCACGTGTGCATAATATCACCAGTTATTTCTGCATTATTATTTTGATGAAAGGACTGTAGGGGAAACTCTCACAGTTAATAACCCAGCCTGAAATTCGTTTCAACTGGAATTCGAACTCAGGACCTGAGAGGTGCCATCGAAATGACTAGACCAACTGATCTAGCACCCTTCGGCTATTTTTGCATTATTATTATATCAGGGTTTGCTTTTGCTTATTAGTATAGTTGATTTTTTTCATTATTCCTGACATTATGTTTTATTTCTCATTATTTTTTATATACTGACATTTTAGTTATCTGTACTAGTTTCAAAACATATGGTTCATTTTTTTGTTGTTACAAGAATCAGCTGCACACAGCAAAAGGAAGTCTTGTTTGTATTTTCTTAGCTTTTCCGGTGTACATGGTAGTTCATTAGCCTGCAGCCCTTGCAAAAGTAGGAAATTAACTAAAGTCTTATTTTTCTTGCTCTACTATGTCATATCCCTCAACTGTTTGTCTGCAACATGTGGTTTATTTGTAGTTCTCAACATGCATGGTTTTCTTTGCCAAACATGGAAATTTGTATATATATATATATATATATATATATATATATATATATATATATATATATATATATATATATATATATATAAATTATTTCCTACTCCTAGGGAGTAGTTACTTCCATGTGTATATCTCTAGATTTAGAGTGTATATGACCGAACAAAGTGTATGTATACGAAGTATATGATCATACTAAACTATCTATGGTAGTATATATGTCAAGTATGCATGCATACATAGAGTATATGGTTATACTTATTTTATATACTACAGTCAAGTGGTATTTTTGTAATATATTAAAAAAAATATAGGTTTCTTTGAAATTTTTTCGTATAGAAGGATTTGAAGTATCTTAGTATGAGTATATAAACATACTCAAAGTGATAAACAAGTATGAACACATACGCAATGTGGTTTTTTAAAGATGGGATGATTTACTCATCTATGTGCATTGCCAATATTGGATGAAGACGGATATAATACAAAATTGGGGGACCTGGTTAGGCATGAAACCCGGTGGTCCAGTATGAAAACCAGGTAACCTAGTTTCACCTGCCTGGGAAATCTTTCGAGCATTATACTTGTTCTTCATCCTGACTTCAAATTAGGTGATCTGTATGCTCATTTTGATCATCTCGGCGAGGGATATGTTACATTAAACTCCAATGTGCAAGTTGGACTCGTTTTTTGCCATCCCAAGGTTTATATATGTCTTTTATGCAACTTAGAAAAAGAATGCATGAGAACCCCACTGGTACAGAAAACATTTTTACAGGCGGTGTTAGAAGCATCTTTACAGGCGGCACAGCCCACCACCTGTACCAGGGGTCAGTACAAATCAACCACAGTACAGGCGGTGGAGTGTGAGCCGCCTGTGAAAATTCGGGTTTTCACAGGCGGTTTACTTAGTCGGCCGCTGGCGGCCGACTAAGTAAACCGCCTGTGAAAACCGAATTTTCACAGCGGCTCACACTCCACCGCTTTGTGTAAATAATATTTTATATATATTTCAAATTTTAATTTTTCCCACCACACCACAGTACTAAACCTATTCAAACTAAACATCACATATACATCAACCATAAAAATTACATCATACATCATATATATATATATATATATATATATATATATATATATATATATATATATATATATATATATATATATATATATACGGCGCTTATTCTACACTCTAGGTGTAGAATATTATTCTACACCCAGTAGCTAATCTTGACCGATACTTGAGTAATACTAACCAAAAAATATTGAACAATACTTAACGATATTGAACCGCATTCGGTATTAGTCAAGTAGTTGGTGTTCCGGTAGTGTTCGAGTATTTCTGAATTTTCTTCAAGTATTACTCGGTATTAGGTACTGGGTGTAGAATATTATTCTACACCTAGGGTGTAGAATAGTACATGTATATATATATATATATAAACATAAAATCAAACATCAACCATAGAATTACATATATAGGCGTCAATGTTATCCGCACGACCATGCAGTGTTTACATGTCATTTCTCTTGATTTAGACACGCTATTTCTGTCGGCACTCTAAATTTATCACTTGCTAAATCGCCCTCATGATCAAAATATGCTCCGTCACTTGGAATTATTTCTCTCATAATAAAACCGCACAAGTTTGCTACTATATTTTTTCAGTCGTTGGTGTAAAGGGCACGTCCCTTTCGGCTTTTTTGTAATTTGGAAAGAAAGTTTAAAATCATCATCGACACATGCCCAATATATACATTTACAACTTTAATGAGAAAACTTCATACATAAATATTATTTACTATATTTTTGTCCACGATGTATCGTCCCTTTGTCTTATAAACTCATAGGCGTAGTACCCACAATAGACCGATCCGGTGGTTGCTTGTGGCACTATATAATGAGCAGCAGATTATTCTAAAATTGTCATGCCTTATGCATTATTTATATGATGATATGTGTTCAGACAACTTACCGGATAGTGGTGTTGTATCGTCAATGGCACCCTAGGATCTAAGCGTGCGGCGCCGACCGGTCCTTTTTGTTTCTTATAAAACCGCCATGCCTTGTAGATATCGAATATAAATCACTAAAGTTATTTCAAAACTCTAATTCATATAAGTACGTATGTGGTTGCATGTTGGCTCACCTTTCTAATTGAACCAAGAATGGTTGATACTTCTCGAGAGAAAAATGTAAGGAGTCTAGGACAAGTACGTTCCCTTCGAAGGGATAAATATAAAAAATGATCCAATGGTCATTGTATGAATAAATGAGTGAGCGACACATGTATATTGTTTACACGATAATTTGAAGTACGTATACGAAGTCACGCTTACCTAAAGTTATAAGGTGCTAATATAAAATCCCTGTACTTATACCTCAGCATTGATCTACTGAGATAGAGGGCATATTCATCCTCGTATTTTTTTTTGCATCTCTTTTATAGCTTCTGCAACTTCTTTTGGTGTTTTGCCCTTCTCTACCTTTGCTCTTTTGTCCTTTGGTAGTATGAATTTGTGCATATTTTCATGTAACTTGATAGGGCTCATATAACCGACCATCGATCCGGTAGATAGTGACCTCTGCTCGTGATCTTGCAAACTACAGACACCATCTGCATATTAGAGTTTCATAGTATATATTAATAATAACAAATGTGTATGCATGAGTGATACTTACAGGCATCAGATTGTTATGAGTTGGACGTCAAGCCGCCTATAGTTCAACAACAAGTGCATGTCCTCGAAGGTAACAAATGCCCTGCTTTTTAGCTTGCCAGTAGCAAATATGTCTGCTGGTATATCAACACTGATTGCATGGATGCCAATATGCACTGCTCTCATGTACCAGTCATGAAACCTTTTTATCATCCATTGAATCTTCTCGAGCTGTGTCCATGGGAGCATAGGCCTTCTGGGCACATAGTCATTGGGGACATTGACATAATCATCAAGCGTTGGCTTTCTGATATCCTTTAGGGTCAATAGTGGACTTAATGGCTGTTCGACATGTACATCGCAACTTGGGGCTTCCCTTGACGGGGCGGCGGCTTCCCTTGACGGGGCGGTGTCTTCCTTTTCCTTTGACGGTTCGAGCTCAACGAGTCGTGTCGTCCGCTACTTTCCAAGTCCTTTTAGAAAGAGAGCCGTGCCTGCTGCTTTCCCTTTTTTGGCTCAAAGGGAGAAATCAATTTTGGAATTAAAAATTTCTTTGCCTTCTTGGAGGCCGGTGCTGGTGGGGGAGTTTGCTCATCTTCCTTCTGCTTTGGTGCTAGAGTTTGCTCATCCTCCTTCTCCCTTGTTGTGTCCTCCATGGCTGGCGGAGTCTGCTGCTCAGGCATGTTCTCCTTGGCTGGCCCCTCGGGCTCATTCAGTGAGGATGCCAACTCGTGTATTGGGGAGGATGGTGGTGACTCATAAATGCACGGGGATGCTGGAGCATGCATTGGCGATGGTGACTGTTGACACGTTTTGGCCTCTTGGGATGGTTGAGGCACTTTGCTTGGAGAGGGTGGCGTTGGTGGATCAGTCAACCTGACGTCTCGTCTCAGCATAGTATGAAGTTGTTGATTGCTTCTCTAAGATTCACTATACCCTCAGAGGTCAGGATGTCTATGAAGTCGTCTTCATATCTGCTCACGACCGCCAACACTTCTACCCTACAGTATGCATCATGGATGTCGACACCATGGAATCTACGTCCTAGGATAGCATTGACTGTGGCCACTTGCTTTGTATGCTGATTCCTAAGGCCATAGGATATGACCAAGGAGCAAGGCCAAGGTCTATCAATATCGTCAACTGGATAGTGGTCCTTATTTGTTGTTGACGCTATACTGCTTGGAAAGGGCATAGATTGTGTGGCCATCTGCTGGCTCCCCAAGGGTTGAGCTGGGACAAGCTGCATATGCAAAGGAGCTAGTGAGGACATCTGTTGAGCAGACACTGCTCCCGCCAACCGCTTCGTCACTTCAGGATTAGGATTGGTAAAGAAGTCTTCCATCATATCCCTAAACTTTTTGGCGGCCTGCTGCTCAAAAAAATCTTTCATTTGCTCCTTACATCGGTCTCTTTTCTTATACATGCCTTTCCACTCATCACCGAATCCTTCTTTCCAGCTTATTTTGGAGGAGATGCCCCGTACACGCCCTGGATGCTCGGGGTTACCTACAGCATAGTTTTTCATGTTAGTGTCGATTCCCATTTTACTCGAATAAAATGCAAAAAGAATGGTTACCTAGAGTATGGGTAAGGATGTCCCTCTCCCTCTATGACTTGAAGGCGCCTTTCTTTTCCAGCTTTGATGCTTCCAAAACCTTCTCAGCAACTTCTCTAATCTCAACGGGACAGGACATCTCATCGCTCCCGATTAATGCGCCTTCCGCCTTGAGCCAATTCGCACTCCTTTCGGGCACTATATCGGCCAAAACCAAACGGCCCTCTCTCCTCTTTGCATCGTCTTCAGCCCTCCATTTAGGAATCTTGGTCTTGTAACCACCAGTGCCAAGGTGGTGGTGATACCTGTTCCTCTTCGCGAGTTCAGAGGCGGCTTTGCTCTTAGCCTTGGAATCTTCCGAATCTCTCATAACGCAAAAACGTGCCCACTGAGCCTCTGTGATAGGGTACCGCTTCGTCGGGTCCTGCCCCTTCTGCAACCACTTTTTATTCATCTCGTGCCTATAGCCCCGGAATGATATTGGCAACTGCTTCATGACATAACCCTTGGCCAACACTTCTGTACCCTCCAAGAAAATAAACCGAGTGCACAAGCGATCCCACCATCTAGTCCTCTTCACTTCTGGCACCATACTCTAATCACTCTAGGAGATATCAAATTCCTCCTTTACTAAATATCCAATTGCGGCCCGAAATTTGGGTAGCGTCTCTAGAGGTGCTAAGGGCTCTCCGCTCGGACTTAACTCTGTAATCCTATAAACTTCTTCTGGAAATCCATTCATTCCTCTGTCTCCTCGTGCCCAATCACTCTTTTTCCTTTTACTTTTCGGCTCGGAGGATGTCCCGGTCGTTTGAGGCGTCGTGTCCATCGGAACATCTTCTTCTTCTGCCTCCATTTCGGCAACAATTTAAGAGAACACCTCCTGTCAATTCAATTGATAGGTACATACATACACATGCATTCTCTCGTATAGATACTCTACTACAATATATACCTCATCATCATCTGGATCAGCTTCAGGCTCGTATGTCGGGTCATGTTCCAACTCAAGACGAGCCTTCTTAGCTCTGGGGGATTCACGTGGTGATACGCTCGGGCTCCTATAAGTGTCGGATCCGAGGTGTCGGATCCCAACGTTTCTATCACGGGCATCGGCACACTTTCAAAGATTCGATGGAGAACTCATGCATGGAATACAAGTATATACATGGAATACAAGTTTATAATTTCCTAAATATATACTCTAAGTACATATTTAACTTCCAAAGTACATACATGGAATACAAGTATAAGAAAAACTATAATTAGCAAACCCTAATTAGCAAACTCTAATTAACAAACCCTAATTAGGGTTAACTAAATTTAATTACTAATTAATTAACAAACCCTAATTAGCAAACTATAATTAACAAACCCTAATTAGCAAACTCTAGTTAACAAACCCTCATTACGATTAACTAAATTTAATTACTAATTACTTAACAAACCCTAATTAACAAACCCTAATTAACAAAACCTAATTAGCAAACTCTAACTAAATTTAATTACTAACTATTAATTACTAACTATTAATTAACAAACCCTAATTAGGCAAACTCTAATTAACAAAATAAACTAAATGTAATTACTAAAAACTCAGAAATTAAGAACCCATTAATTACTAACTAAATTAATTAACAAACCCTAAGAAAAAAAAAATTACTAACCCTAATTAACAAACCCTAAGAAAGAAAAAAAAAGGCAGAGGCGGCCTGCTAGGCCAACAGGGCCCAGCAGCACCTGCCTTGGCTCCCGCCCGGCGTTGGGAGGGGGGGCGGCGCGCGCAGCCAGCCGCCGCCGAGCCGGCGACACGGGCTCACCTCGGCGGCTCTCTCCACGGGTCGCGGCGGCACGGAGGCTGGCCGGCTGCGTCGGAGGTGGCAGCGGCGGATTGGTGCGCACGGCGGCCGCCGCGGTGCCACTGCGGGCTCACCTCGGCGCAGCGGCTCGCGGCGGCGCGCAGCAGGCTGGCCGGCTGCTTCGAGCGTGGGCGGTCGCGGCGGTGGCAATCCGGTGAAGGTGATGGCGCGGCGACTGATTTCAAGCGACGGCGGGCGTCGTTTTAAATCAAGATCGCCACCCGGACTTAGAAAATTTCGTGGCCCGCACTTAGGACTATATATGGGGGTCGATTTATACAGACGGCCGTCAAAGACAGTCGCCTGTACAAATTATTATCACAAGCGGACCACTAAGACACCCGCCTGTACAAATGTATTAGTACAGGCGGCCCGCTAAGATAGCTGCCTGTACTAATACATTTGTAAATGCGGTTGTCATTGACCGCCTATATATATAATATATTTTTACTTTTCTTCAATCAGGATTGTTTAAAAATTTAAAAATCCACAATAAATTATAAAAATATCACAAAATAGAAAATAAAGACTTTTTGGAATGCTTGTGACTAGATCTACAACTTTTATTTTGGTTATCTTCATTTAACAAAGTGGTATTAAAACTTTTTTTAAAACTTTCTATAATCATGCTCTTCATGTGACAATGATGTATAATTAATAGCACTTGCTATGAACACTTCAGCGTCCAAATGTATAAAACAAATAGGAAATATAAGCATGTTGCTTAATAAGAAAGAGTAACATAGGGTACAAATGATAAGTGATACATGAGTTACATGAGTAATGACAGCATATAGAATCTAGCGTGCTACAGTCCTTCCTTGTTCATCGTGACGCACCCAGGGCAATAAGGTTTGTGGGATACTTTTCTCAACATTTTTTATGTTCTCTTGAAAGTTTGTAAAAAGAGACATCTCGCTGAACTGGTTAACATCCTCTAAATCTATTACACCATTAACTCCTATAATTTGTTGCTTTTCAGAGATAGCTACGTGCTTCGGTTTTTGGGTACTTTTCTTTTCATCCTTAGAAAGGATTTGTTCCACATAGAAGACCTGTGCAGCACGGTTAGCAAGGATCCATGGATCATCTTTGTAACCTACTTTACTTAGGTCAAGAACTCTCTGCCCATAGTTATCCACAGTGACATGTTTATCCTGAACCCATCGGCATCGGAACACTGGAATCTACAGATGTGGACCATATTCTACCTCCCATATGTCATCAATGAAGCCAAAATATGTAGTTGTTTCACCAGTTGCATCATCTGACCTCGCATCGAACGCCACTATTACGTGCCATGCTCTTGGTGTCCCTATAGCTGGTGGAAAATAAGAAGCCATTAATGTCATAGCTCTGCCATGATGTGACCTAGCTTGATGGTCCAGATGCTAAAATCTTGATGGTTTCTGATTCCTCTGTCATGTCCAAATCCTTTAGCCATGCAGTGAACTAACGCTTGTGTTCCTTGTGTACCCAATCATTTGTGCATCCTGGATTCTCCTCATGAAGCTCTTTCATGTGCTGCTCGATGAATGGGTCCATTATTATGAGTTGTAGTATGCTGTAATGCGCCTCTAGGACTATGTTGTAATCTGGCGGGATGAATGATTTCCGTCCCATCCTCCCGCGTCCATCAAGCCTTCCCTCATGTCGCAATGGAGACAAACCAATTGACCTGGTCTTTTAGGAGATTATTACATAATGGTCCTCCAGACTCAATGGCCTCTTCTGTAGTGTACGCCTCTGTTGGCATTTCTAACGTCACTGCAATAAATCTCCAATTCCTATCCCACGCAATGACACTAGAAATGTTGGTATTAATTAACTTGCCTTTAGCAACTAGCCACTAGCCTCTTTACCCTTACTCGTAACTGTGAAACTAGGTTGTCATCCCCAATTGCAAAGTTAGGAATAAACATTGGTACTAAATCTTATCATTTTATGTGACTAGGTAGAAATAAATAAAGATGAATATAAAATAAGAACGATTCTGCAAGTGAACAGATAATTATACCATTGTAGCATTTTACCTAGAATATTACTAGGTTGTCATTTATATTCTACCACTGGGAAGGCATTGCTAACAAGCTACTTCATAGTATTGATAACATGTATATGTATATGCATTGAATAGACGATGTAACCAATGTCAAACACTCTACTCATGACAGGGGTAAGTCACAAGATAATAATAATATGATAATGATAAAGATAATAATGAGCCATTAATCAGTCATCTCCTAATGATACTAATCCATCATAGCACTCTAGTCATGTCAGCGTTGTCTAATCAGGTAATAGAGAAATAACTTCTAAGTATTTAACTACATGTTAAAGCTACGTCAACTAGTGCCAGTACATCTAGTAATCATTGTCAAGTAATACTACCATAGTTCCTAAACACATCGAACAACGTATGGGGAAAAAGATGAGTACAGGGAACCTCCTCTCAACTTTGAAAATCCCACTCTACCAATCCACCGTACGGGGAAGGCCTACAAAGGACTCAATGGGTCATCACACCCACGATCTACCTCACTACCCGGCACAACTGGGGATATCTGCAGAAAAACAAAGCATCTAGACACCATGTCCACATATTGCCTACCACTCACCATATGATCAACTAGATGAGCGCTATATGAACCAGTGCACGAATATAATAGCATACCAACTAAACTAGATGTATTAAAGTAGACAATGAACATAATAATTAAACTAAGATGAAGAACAATATTGCTAGTAAATACCATACAAACACAGATAAATACAATAAGAAAGAAAAGCTTAAGAACTGTACCAGACTCTTCTCTTCTTGACAACTTACGGAATTCAAGACTGATTAACACGCCTTGACTTTCTCTAATCTAGATCTAACTATGCTAAACTATGAACTAGAAGGCTATGAGGAACTAGAACTTGAAGCTCCAGATGACTTGATCTTCAACTGGCTCGACCTTGAATGACTTGAATGAGGTATTGAATGAATTAGGGTTTCCAGGGGCAGGTCTAGCTCCGCTTTTATAGCCCGGTGGGATGCACGACAGCCGTTTGATCAAACTGACTTCACGTAGGGCTGAGATTGATCCTCAAAGGTGGTGGAGGAATATTCCGAAGATGACAGGTGGGGCCTGAGGGGGTGCCGCCCGGCATAGTTGGTGGGGCGGCGGGCCCCACGGGAGGTAACTCCTCCTCTCCTTCGCTCCAGTGTCTTCTGGATCCTTCTAGAGTAGTTTGGCATATTCCTGGGTTACGGATAATTCCGTGGTGTAGATTTGTAGTTATGCCCCTTTTTGGTATTTTCTGGATTAGTCCCTAAAAATTAATAAATCACCAAAACTCATAGAAATTATTAGATAAAACCCTAGCCTTCTGGATATTGATGTATGTTTTATGTCTTTTGATATATAAAATGTTGATGTTATCCACCGTCAACAGCCTCTATCATGGAACCCTCTGGATGAGCACGATTTGACATATAGCCATTCAATATTGATATAAAATGCTCATACGTCCACATTTCATGGAAATACATGGGACCTAATGCCTCTATTTGAGGCATCAAATGAACAACAAGGTGTACCATGATATCAAAGAAAGATGGGGGAAAGCACATCTCCAACTGGGTCAATGTCTCTGTAGCAAATTTTTGTAGAGACTCTATCTCATCACGGATAATTACCTTCTCAGAGATCTTATTGAAGAAGTAGCATAACCGTGTGATTGCCATCTTTAAGAACACTGGATTTATAGCCCTAATGGCGATAGGAAGAAAAGTGGTCAGCATGACATGACAATCATGTGAGTTGTAGTTAGTGAATGTAAGGTCTTTCATCGACACAATGAAAGCCCTAGTTTGGTTTTGGATAATTGATGAAACCTTTGGACTAATCCTTTATAGTTAATTGTGTGTAGCAAAAGAAAGGATGATCCATGCCAAGTGAAGGAGACTTGGAGAACATTATGGTGACGGTGGTGAATACCAAAAGATGGTGATCAAGTACTCCAACTTAGAAAAGAAGAAAGCGAAAAACAAAATGGGCTTAAGGCAAAGGTATAATTGATAGGGCCATTTTGTTTTGGCACACAAGACACCATAGAGGGTGTGAGTGCATTTAGGATAGATAGCCATACTATTAAGAGGGGTGATCTTAATGCAAAAATGGTTATCAAGTGACACTAGGTATTCTTATTCCATGCATATGCATTAGGACCTAGTGAGAGCTAATTTGTCCCTTGGAAAATGCTTTGAAAAATGCTAACACACTTGCACAAGTGAAGACACATGTTGGTGTTGGCATATGAGAGCAAGGGATAGTGGTGGTTGGGTGTATATCCCTCCCGCCGAGCTTGCAAGACGGGACTTGGCGATTTTCAGAAAGACACATGCACTTTCAGGGGCATCGGACGCTGGATCCCGTGGCGTCGGACGCGTCCGATGACCCTATGAAAGTTGGCGTTGCACAGAGTGTGCATCGGCGCGTTCGGTGCAAAGCAAAACTGTGTCAGAACATGAGCGTATCGTTCACCAGACGTTGGTGCGTCCGATGTCCACTCACCGGACGCGTCAGATGCTCGAGTGCACGATCTAGAACCTCTCTGCATAGCGTCCGGGGTTCTAGAGGGCGTCCGGTGGTAGGCGTCTGACGTGTGTGTTTCTGTAGTTGTCTCAAAGGCATCGGACGCGTCAGATGGTGATCGTCTAAGCGTCCGACGATCGCTCTGCCACTAGCCGTTTGGCGGGCAACGGTCAATTTTAAATCGCGGACACGTGGCTTCACAGGGTTGCTCGGGGGAGAGCATCGGACGCGTCCGATGCATTTTATCTGAGCGTCCAGTGCCCCCGAGTTGGGCTAACTTGGTGAGTAACGGTTGGGGGTGATGTCTCATCCCTATAAATAGAAGTTGGCCGGCTCTAGCTCACTCTCTTGGACTTTTTCATTGGTGATACATCCTTGTGAGCTAAAGCAAACCTCTCCCACTCATTCTTTTGCTTGATTGTGCATCCATAGTGAGATTGGGAGTGATCTTAGTGCATTTGCTTAGAGTTTGAGCATCTAGTGGCACTAGAGATCGTTGAGCAGCGGGTTTGCTTATTACTCTTGGTGGTTGCCGCCACCTAGACGGCTTGGAGCTGCGGTGGAGGTCCGGCACGTGTTGGTGATTGTTCGTGGCCGGCTCCCGATGATTTGTGAGGGGTTATTGCGCCTATACCCCGCGGGAGATTCGCAAAAGGTGACTCTAGTAAATTGCTCGTGTCATTGAGTTACCTCACTTGTGGGTAGTTGCTAGCGGCACCCGTGGAGGGTTAGGCATTAGAGGCCTATTAGCGCGCGCAACACCGAGTGGTGGTCGACACAACGGGGAGTAGCGTGCCGGCAAGTACGTGAACCTCAGGAGAAAAATCATTGTGTCATATTGTCTCCTTTGGTATTTTTGGTGTTCATATTGTGATTGACATATCCATCTCTTGCCCGGCATTGGTAACAATCTCCCTATCTCTTGAATTACATTTGGTTCATTCTTGTTCTAGTTATAGCATTAGTGTAGATTAGCTCTCTAGCTTGATCACCTAGGAGTAGACTAGCAACTTAGCTTTTGTGTGGTAAGTAGAGATCATTAGCTCACTAGAATTGTCAATAGGTGGTCTGCCTAACAAATAGAGTTAGAGCAAACCGCATTTACGCCATTTGTTGTACTAACCTCTTGCTCTAGTATTTTTGTAGATTTTTAATTAGGCCATTTATCCCCTCTAGCTATTTAGGACCTTTCAAGTGGTATCAGAGCCGTGGTCACCGTTTAATTCAAGGCTTAACAACCTTCGGTGCAAAATATGGCTCAAGTTGTGTTCAATAATATTTGGGGTAAACCACCATTCTTTGATGGCTCATCTTTTGACTATTGGAAGAGAAAGATGAGGATGTACCTTGGTTCAATCAGTGACAAGGTGTGGGATGTGACCGAGAAGAAAATTCGTTATTCTTGATCCCACCGATCCAACTCCAAGAGAAGCCGAGTTGAAGCAATGCAACACAATGGCTCTCAATACCATCTACAATGGCATTGATTCTAAGGTGTTTGAGTAAATCAAGGATCTTGACTATGCATTTTAAGTATGGAAGAGATTAGAGAAAACCTATGAGGGCACTTCAACGGTAAAGAGTGCCAAGTTGTACATGCTTAAGGACAAGCTCATCAACTTCAAGATGAAGGATGATGAATCAATTCCAGAGATGTTCTATAGATTGCAAGTCATCATCAATGATCTCAAGAGTTTAGGTGAAAAAGTTAGCAATGAAGACTTCTCTCATCGATTCTTGAGTTGCTTGCCAAAGAGGTTCAAGACATTGAGAACCATCATCTTTAGAGAAGGGATGAAGGAGAAAACACCAAATGAGATCCTTGGAGAAGTAATAACCGAGGACCAATACAATAATAAGAACAAGGAAGAGGATGCTAAGGAGGAGAAGAAGAAGGAGAAGAGTGTGGCATTCAAGGCCACATCATCATCAAAGGATAAGGGCAAGAAGAAAAAGAATAGCTCAAGTGATGATGAAGATCAAGCCTCCGATGAAGATGATGAAGAAGAACTAGCTCTTCTTGTGCGCAAGTTTGGCAAGTTCATGAAGAAGAAGGGCTACCATGCAAGAAAGAGAAAGGACAACTATAAGAACAAGGACTATGTGAGAAGATGCTACAAGTGCAAGAGTCCGGATCACATTCTTGAGGATTGTCTATACAATAGTGACAATGATGATGATTACAAGAAGAAGAACAAGAAGGATAAGAAGGAAAAGCAAGACAAGAAAGTTACTTTCAAGAAGAAGGGCAACTCTTATGTGGCCACTTGGGATAGTGATGCTTCCTCAAGTGATAGAGATGATAGTGATGATGATAAAAAGAGCAAGAAGAAGGGGTATGCAAGCATTGCCATCTCCAACAAGCCTTCGGTCTTTGATCATCCATCATGCTTCATGGCTAAGTCCACTAAGGTACATTCCAAAAGTGAAGATGAGGAGAGTGATAGTGATTCCGATGATGAGGGGCACTCAAGGGAGGACCTCATGAAGATGTTGGAAGCGGCTCACTCTCTCATAAACAAGAAGAGAGAGGAATTCAAGAAATTGCGCAAAAAGCTTAGGCTTGTTGAGCAATCCTTTAACGAGCTTTATAGCTCTCATGAGAGGCTAAAGGAAGCCCATGAGAAGCTAGAGAATGCTCACTCCTCTCTTCTTGCTCAAGAGAAGAAGGAACCGCTCCCCACATCTCACATCGGGGTCACATGTGACATATTGAATGAATCATTCTTTAAATCTATTATTGTCACTAACACTTCATGTAGCACCTCCACATCCACTTCTACTACTAGTGACGGTTTCACTTGTGATGCCTCTCTTATGGTAGAGAATGAGACCTTGAAAAAGGAGATTGATGAGCTCACTCATGCCTTAAGTAAAGCCTATGGTGGTGAGGCCCGCTTGCTTAAGTGCTTGGGTAGCCAACGCTTTTCTCTCAACAAAGAGGGATTGGGCTACACTCCCAAGAAAGGCAAGGCGGCCTTTGTAACTCCAAAGCCTAGCTTTGTGAAGAGCAATAGTCGGTATTGCTATAGATGCAAGCAAAGTGGCACCTAGAGCAAAATTGCTATAAAAAGAACAATAACAAGAAAAGTGCTAATGTTCATTCTATTTGCTTTGATTCTTGTTATTTGCTTACCAAGGGTGAGAGAGGTGTGCAAGCTAAGTTTGTTGGTACACTAATTGTGGGCTCAAAGAAGAAAGCCATTTGGGTACCAAAGAGCTTAGTCACTAACCTACAAGGACCCAAGCAAGTGTGGATACCTAAGAAACATTGATTTATTTTGTAGGTCAACTATAAAGCTGGAGGAAGGCATTGGGTTCTTGATAGTGGGTGCACTCAACACATGACCGGAGATTCAAGGATATTCAATTCATTCAATGATAGTGGCAAAGATAGATTTGATAGTATCACATTTGGTGACAATGGCAAAGGCAAAGTTAAAGGGCTTGGTAAGATTGCAATATTCAATAATTTGAGCATTTCCAATGTGCTATTAGTAAAGAGCTTGAACTTCAACTTGCTATCCATGGCACAATTGTGTGATCTTGGTTTCAAGTGCATATTTGGGGTTGATGATGTTGAGATGGTTAGTGTTGATGGATCAAACTTGATATTCAAAGGCTTTAGATATGAAAATCTTTATTTGGTTGATTTCAATGCTAGTGAGACTCAACTTTCAACATTTTTGTTCACTAAGTCAAGTATGGGTTGGCTATGGCATAGAAGGCTTGGTCATATTGGCATGAAACAATTGAATAGATTGATCAAGTATGACTTAGTTAGAGGCTTAAAAGATGTTGTGTTTGAGAAAGATAGATTGTGTAGCTCTTGTCAAGCCGGCAAATAAGTTGGAAACACTCATCTCAAAAAGAGCATCATGAGTACTAGCAAACCATTTGAGTTGTTGCACATGGACTTATTTAGGCCAACAACCTACACTAGTATTGGTGGCAACAAGTATGGCTTTGTGATTGTAGATGATCATACTAGATATACATGGGTCTTCTTTCTAGTTGACAAAAGTAATGTATATGATATATTCAAGTCTTTTGTCAAGAGAGTACACAATGAGTTTAAAACAACCATCAAGAAAGTGAGAAGTGACAATGGAAGTGAGTTTAGAAACACAAGAGTTGATGAGCTATGTGATGATTTTGGAATCAAACATCAATTCTTGGCCAAATACACTCCACAATCAAATGGCCTTGTTGAGAGGAAGAATAGAACACTCATTGATATGGAAAGATCTATGCTTAGTGAGTACAATGTGAGTCAATCCTTTTGGGCCGAAGCTATCAACATGGCTTGCTACTCTAGCAACCGACTCTATTGTCACCCAATGATAGAGAAGACACCATATGAGCTATTAAATAGAAGAAAGCCCAACATTACATACTTTTAGGTCTTTGGTTGTAAATGTTACATTTTAAAGAAAGGCACAAGACTTGGAAAGTTTGATAAGAGGTGTGATGAAGGATTCTTACTTGGCTACTCCACATCAAGCAAAGCATAGAGAGTTTGGAATTCAGCTAGTGGTACTCTTGAAGAGGTTCATCATGTTGAATTTGATAAAACCAAGGGTTCACAAGATGAAGATGAAAATCTTAATGATGTGAGAGACACTCAATTGTCAAATGCAATGAAGAATATGGATATTGGTGATATTAGGCCAAGAGAAGTTGTTGATGTTAAAGATGATAAAGATCAAGTGTTCACTTCTCCAATTGTGCAAGCTAGTGGTTCAAATGATCAATCTCAAGCTAGTGGTGCTCAAGTGCAAGATCAACAAGGGGCTAGTGTATCATCTCAACCGAATGATCAACCAAGTTCTAGCAATCAAGTGCAAATGCTCCAACCAACTAACATTGCAAGAGATCATCCATTAGATCAAATAGTTGGTGATATTCGTAGTGGTGTGCAAACAAGATCAAGATTGGCTTCATTTTGTGAGCATTATTCTTTTGTCTCATCATTTGAGCCAACCAAAATAGAAGATGCCTTGATGGATGTTGATTGGGTGAATGCTATGCATGAAGAGCTAAACAATTTTACTAGGAATCAAGTTTGAGAATTGGTAGAAAGGCCAAAGCATCATAATGTGATTGGTACCAAGTGGGTGTTTAGAAATAAGCAAGATTAAGATGACATAGTTGTGAGAAACAAAGCAAGACTAGTTGCACAAGGTTACACTCAAATACAGGGTCTTGACTTTAGTGAAACATATGCACCGGTTGCAAGATTAGAAGCAATTAGAATCTTATTAGCTTATGCTTGTGCCAACAACATCAAGCTCTACCAAATGGATGTCAAAAGTGCATTTCTTAATGGCTACATCAATGAATTGGTATATGTTGAGCAACCTCCCGGTTTTGAAGATGACAAGAAACCCAACCATGTATACAAGCTTAAGAAGGCATTATATGGTTTGAAGCAAGCACCTAGAGTATGGTATGAGAGATTGAGGGACTTTCTTCTCTCTAAAGGGTTCAAAATGGGCAAGGTTGACACCACTTTCTTCACTAAGAAGCTTGGCAAGGACTTATTTATGTTGCAAATCTATGTTGATGATATCATCTTTGGTTCAACCAATCAAGATTTTTGTGAGGAGTTTGGCAACATGATGGCTAATGAGTTTGAGATGTCAATGATTACAGAGCTTAGTTACTTTCTTGGTCTATAAATCAAGCAAATAAAGAATGGCACATTTGTTAGTCAAGGTAAGTACATCAAGGATATGATCAAGAAATTTAGCTTGGAAGATGCAAAGGGCATTAGTACACCCATGGGAACAAATGGACACTTGGATAGTGATGCTAGTGGCAATATGGTGGATCAAAAGTTATATCGGTCAATGATAGGAAGCCTACTCTATGTGACCACATCAAGGCCAGATGTCATGTTTAGTGTATGCATGTGTGCAAGATTTCAAGCCTCACCTAGAGAGAGTCATCTCAAGGCAACAAAAAAAATATTGAGGTACTTGAAGCATACACAAGATGTTGGACTATGGTATCTCAAGGGGTCAAACTTTGAATTGATTGGATATTCGGACTCCGACTATGCGGGATGCAAGGTTGATAGAAAGAGCACTAGTGGTACATGTCAATTGCTTGAAAGATCTCTTGTGTCATGGTCATCAAAGAAACAAAATAGTGTTGCACTTTCAACCGCCGAAGCCGAATACATTAGTGCCGGTAATTGTTGTGCTCAATTGCTTTGGATGAAATCAATATTGGAAGACTTTGGGGTCAACTTCAAACAAGTGCCATTGCTATGTGACAATGAGAGTGCTATCAAGATGACAAACAACCCAGTTCAACATTCAAGAACAAAGCACATTGACATTAGGCATCATTTTATAAGAGACCATCAACAAAAGGGTGATATTTCAATTGAGAGTGTGGGCACCGATGATCAACTTGCCGACATCTTCACCAAGCCACTTGATGAGAAAAGGTTTTGCAAGCTAAGAAATGAATTGAACATTATTGACTTCTCCAACATGTAAAGATGCACCCCCACCTATGTGACATGCCTTTCCTTCGAGTAAAGCAAGGCAAAATTGATTGGCATGGCATATATCTTTTGCTAAGGACATGGTTAGTTCATATAGACATAACAAGTCATTTCTAGGTTCATTCATGCAAATCAAATGAATTTAATGGATATATGATGCCACTATTGCCTCTATGCTTGATTTGATCTAGTGGTATTATATGACATGTTTGTGGGCTTGCAATCCTAGTGTTTGATCTAGACTATGACCGACATGGGCAAGATAACCATTGTAAAATGTGTGAAGAAGCTTGTCCTTGGTTCAAACCGTGTTATCGAACTTGGGCTTGTAATCTAGGTTGAACCAATATGAAAATGATCCTCATATACTTCATGATTGAACCACAATTTGACTAACTCCTACCTAAAATTGATATAACCTTTTATGGAAATAGATGACAAAGGGGGAGAGATTAGTCACAAAGATGATAATTGCAAAATGAAGGGGATCAAATTAAAATTTGAGCACACAAGTAGGGGGAGCAAACCTATGAACAAAGTTGTTGCATTTGGATGTGTATTTCACATATGCTTGCTTGCATTGCAATTTAAATTGGAAATCCATGCTTGTGTGGTGTATGCTAGTGATAGAAATTAAATGATGAATTGATTTCTAGCATGCATAAGACTTAGCTAGACTAGAGTTATTGTCTTCACAAGTGGTACTAGAACCTTGCTTCTAATGTTGATCTCACGAGGTATCTAGTATTTGCATGTCTAGCTAACTTGGTGCTAAGGATGGTTAAATTGTGCACTCCGATGGTATCACGCTTCAAAGGTCCATTCTTTAAAACCTTAGCATCAAGATTGGTAGTAGTATCTTCCCACAACTTACATCCAACATGTGTGCAAGCTTTCAAATCCAAACTCTTAGCACACATATAAGGGGAGCTAGTACTACCAAATGGGGTTTGCACAACTTGTCCAATCTTTACACATGATCTTAATGCTTGGACAAGTGGTTCGAATCCAAATTCAATTATAATTCATATCTTTGTGAAGGTTGTCATCAATTACCAAAAAGGGGGAGATTGAAAGCCCTAGTTTGGTTTTGGATAATTGATGAAACCTTTGGACTAATTCTTTATGGCTAAGTGTGTGTAGCAAAAGAAAGGATGATCCATGCCAAGTGAAGGAGACTTGGAGAACATCATGGTGATGGTGAATACCAAAAGATGGTGATCAAGTGCTCCAACTTGGAAAAGAAGAAAGAGAAAAACAAAATAGACTCAAGGCAAAGGTATAATTGATAGGGCCATTTTGTTTTGGCACTCAAGACACCATGGAGGGTGTGAGTGTATTTAGGATAGATAGCTGTACTATTAAGAGGGGTGATCTTAATGCAAAAACAGTTATCAAGTACCACTAGGTGTTCTTATTCCATGCATATGCATTAGGACCTAGTGAGAGCTAATTTGTCCCTTGGAAAATGCTTTGAAAAATGCTAACACACTTGCACAAGTAAAGACACATGTTGGTGTTGGCATATGAGAGCAAGGGATAGTGGTGGTTGGGTGTATATCCCTCCCGCCGAGCTTGCGAGACGGGACTCGGTGATTTTCAGAGAGACACATGCACTTTCAGGGGCATCGGACGCTGGACCCCGTGGCGACGAACGCGTCCGATGACCCTGTGAAAGTTGGCATTGCACGGAGTGTGCATCGGCGCGTTCGACATTGATTCACGTCCGGTGCAAAGCAAAACTGTGTCAGAACATGAGCTTATCGTTCACCGGACGCTGGTGCGTCCGATGTCCACTCACCGGACGCGTCAGATGTGTGAGTGCACGATTTAGAACCTCTCTGCATAGCGTCCGGGGTTCTGGAGGGCGTCCGGTGGTAGGCGTCTGACGCGCGTGTTTCTGCAGTTGTCTCAAAGGCATCGGACGCGTTAGATGGTGATCGTCTGAGCGTCCGACGATCGCTCTGCCGCTAGCGTTTGGCGAGCAACGGTCAATTTTAAATCGCGGACACGTGGCTTCACAGGGTTGCTCGGGGCAGAGCATTGGACGCGTCCGATGCAATTTATCTGAGCGTCCGGTGCCCCCGAGTTGGGCTGACTTGGTGAGTAACGGTTGGGGGTGATGTCTCATCCCTATAAATAGAAGTTGGCCGGCTCTAGCTCACTCTCTTGGACTTTTTCATTGGTGATACATCCTTGTGAGCTAAAGCAAACCTCTCCCACTCATTCTTTTGCTTGATTGTGCATCCATAGTGAGATTGGGAGTGATCTTAGTGCATTTGCTTAGAGTTTGAGCATCTAGTGGCACTAGAGATCGTTGAGCAGCGGAATTGCTTAATACTCTTGGTGGTTGCCGCCACCTAGATGGCTTGGAGCTGCGGTGGAGGTCCGGCACGTGTTGATGATTGTTCGTGGCCGGCTCCCGGTGATTTGTGAGGGGTTCTTGCGCCTATACCCCCTGGGAGATTCGCAAAAGGTGACTCTAGTAAATTGCTCGTGTCATTGAGTTACCTCACTTGTGGGTAGTTGCTAGCGGCACCCGTGGAGGGTTAGGCATTGGAGGCCTATTAGCGCGCGCAACACTGAGTGGTGGTCGACACAACGGGGAGTAGCGTGCCGGCAAGCATGTGAACCTCGGGAGAAAAATCATTGTGTCATATTGTCTCCCTTGGTATTCTTGGTGTTCATAATATGATTGACATATTCATCTCTTGCCCGGCATTGGTAACAATCTCCCTATCTCTTATATTATATTGGTTCATTCTTGTTCTAGTTGTAGCATTAGTGTAGATTAGCTTTCTAGCTTGATCACCTAGGAGTAGTCTAGCAACTTAGCTTTTGTGTGGTAAGTAGAGATCATAAGCTCACTAGAATTGTCAATAGGTGGCCTGCCTAACAAGTAGAGCTAGAGCAAACCGTATTTACGCCGTTTATTGTACTAACCTCTTGCTCTAGTATTTTTATAGATTTTTAATTAGGCTATTCACCTCCCCCTCTAGCCATTTAGGGCCTTTCACACAAGACTCCTTATGTTGGAGCAAAAACCAGATGGAACTTTTAAATTCTTCAACCACACACACATCGCATGTTTCTCCTCTCTGTTCAGGTTGTAGCTTGCAGCCGGTAGCTGGTACTTCCCATTCTCTAGGAGTATAGGGTGAAGTTCTTTTCTGATCTTTAAATGTTGCATGTCCAAGCGTGAATTGAGACCTTCCTTTGTCTTGCTCTTTATGTCTAGCAAGGTTCCAATTACGCTTTCAGACACATTCTTCTGAACACGCATACCATCGATCGCATGTTGTACGTCCAAGTCTTTCCAATACAATAAGTACTTGAAGAAAATAGACTTCTTCTTGAATGTGTCCCCTTCATTTGCCTTCACAACCTTTCTTGGTTTCTCATCTTTGGTCTTCTTTCCAAAAACAAACTTGACATTCTCAACTATCTTGTACACTCTATGCCCTTTACTATAACCTGATGGAGCAGTAGATTTTGATTCGTCCATATTATCGAAGTACTTATTCATCTTTTGCAAGCGGTACTTATGGCCTGCCGATAGCCACCTTCTGTGCCTCATGTACACTATCTTGTTAGATGTAGGAAGAGACACGTGCCATGTTACATCTATGCACCGTACACAACCAACCTTTCCTGAACTGGGTCGATAATAAGAAGAGAGCGGGGTAATCATTAATTGTAACAACAATAATTCTCGGTGTGAATGTCTCTTTACGGAACGCATCGATCATGGCCACACCTACTTCCCATAGTGTTTGCATGTCTTGCATTAAGGGCTCTAGAAATACATCCATATCAACTCCAGGTTGTGTAGGTCTAGAAATAAGAATGGTTAGCAAAAGATATTTTCTCTTCTGACACAGCCATGAAGGAAGGTTGTATATTGTCAGGGTCACCGGCCATGTGCTGTGCGTGCTGCTCCGCTCGGCAAATGGATTCATTCCATCAGTACTCAGTGCAAAGCTTACATTCTATGGTTCCTCGGCAAAGTCTGGATATTTCTTATCAAAATCTTTCCATTGCTTTGCATCGGCCGAATGTCGTAACTTTCCATCATCTTTCCTTTCATCAGAAGCATGCCAGTACATAAGTTCCGCGTCTTCAGGGTTTGCAAACAAACACCTTAAACGATCAACCACGGGGAGATACCATATCACCAAAGCAGGAATTCTTCTCAACGCATAATATTCTACTTCTTCATTGCTAGTGGGCTTTGAACGTTTTTCTTGTTGAGTCTTCGTTTGGCTCTTCTTTCGCTTCCTCCCTGTAGAAACAGAGGCTGGATTCTCTTCCTCCCGATAATCTTTGTTCGTCTTGTACCTACTAGCACCACAGTTTGGGCAGCTATCTAAGTCTTTATACTGATCACCTTGATATAGGATACAATGATTTCTACATGCGTGGATCTTCTCAACACCTATCGTAAGTGGACTGACTAGCTTCTTTGCATAGTATGTGTTAGCAGGCACTTCGTTCTCCTTAGGAAGAAGGTCTCCAAGTACACGCAAGAAATCATTGAAACTAGCATCGGACCAACTATGTCTAGCCTTTATCGTCAGGAACTGAAGAACAGCCCGCAATGTCGACCATTGTTTGGTACAACCCTTCGACTCATCGTACAAAGGCTCCTCTGCTGCCTTCTTCAAGGCTTCCATTCCCTTCATGAAGAATATTGACAGATCCGCACAACGGTTCATTATTGCCTCTAAGAAATTTGGATCTTCAACGGCATCTGTCTTAGCATGATGAGTTTCATTGACATCAGACGTAGCATTATGAGTTTGATTGACATCTGGCATAGCATGATGGGTTTCATTGACATCTGGCATAGCATGACATTCATTGACATATGGCATTGGACCCTCCACATCGATGTTCGTTGCAGTGTTGTTAGTTGTCCGCATATATGGGGCAGAACTACCCTCACCATGTTTTGTCCAAATCAAGTAGTCCTCCATAAATCCTCTACAAACCAGATGGGAAATGATTACTTCTACATTATCAGATACCACAATATTTTTACAGTCTGTGCATGGACAGCATATGTGCTTCGCCTTTGTTCTCTGAGCATGTCTCTTCGCGGCATCAATAAATTTTTGGACCTCCACTACATATGATGGATCTAATCTTGATAAGTTGTACATCCATAATGACCTCTCTATAGTTAGCTGTAATTAGTTAAGAACAATGTAGATCAATCCAAGAAATAAAACTAATATAACCCCTCAAAAGAATCATAACTAAGATACTAACCTCCTTCGATTAAACGAAGATGAAAACCTCCCCTTACAGAGTTTACAATTTATGGACCTACGCCAAGTTCACTAAGGGGAGAAAGAAATATAGTTCAAACTCATTTTCATAATTGTAAGAAACACTTGAATAAAATTTAGGAATAATTGAAAGATTTCGGTGATAATCTTTACTTTTAATCAATCATGCTTTAATATCACCATATTTCATAAATTTACTCACAAAGATTTCAAAAAGTATTCATTTGCCATTTTATGATTTTTTAACAATTTAATATATGAATTTATAAAGTGTTAGTCATCTAAAAAAGATAAACTAAAACTCAAACAAAAATATAAACTTCAAAATGTGCTGTTCATTACTCTATTGCATAGATCTACTCACAAGGATTCTAAAAAGTATTTATTTTCTATTTTATGAATTTTATACAATTTACTATGAATTTACATAAAAACATATCTAAATCTCTCTCTTGCCCTATGAACCCTAACCCTAAGCAACAATGCATGATGAACCCTAGATCTAAAGCACCTCCAACACAATTATTGAACCAAAGAATCACTAAAAAAAGACATCAAGAGCACTAACTAACCTTTTGGAACTTTCTCACCAAAGAATTGAAGATCCAAACTTCCCCTTTAGAAACTGTTCTTGTCTGGATCGCCACCTTTGCACTGACTCACGGGAGAAACTGTTCTTATCTGGAGGTGGACGAAAGGTATTTATAACTAGATTAACACAAGCGGTTTACAATGAGCACCGCATGTGTAAATACAATTAACATAGGTGGTTCTCTATACAAACCGCCTGTGTAAAAAGTTACATTTTCACAGGCGGTGTTGCTAAGAAAACTGTCTGTGTAAATACCATTTACACAAGCGGTTGTTACTGTAACCTACCTGTGTAAATGGACCGTTTACACAAGCGGTTAAGTTAAGAGAACCACTTGTGTAAACACATTTACACAGGCGGTTCTCTTGGTGGGCCCATAGAATTTTTTCTACTGGCGTCATGAAATTGTGAGCCGCCTGTGGAAAAAAAACAAGGTGCCAGAAAAAATAATTTTTTATTAGTGCCCCAACCGCTTTGCATTGTATTGTTTTGAAGTAATTATACTTAACTACTATGCCCAAAAGGCAAAAGTATTCCTAGCCATACTCCTTGTTCTGTTGGAGTATAATTACGACGAAGTTGTCAAATACCCACTATATGCGTCTTATTTTCTTACAGTTTTTATTTGTTTTTAAATACCCACATGGGTCCTTTATAATCAACTGATGTACGTAGGAGTTGTTATATACACGAGTACACAGTAGTATTTGTACAGCGGTTCTAGACGCACCTTCACAGCGTTACGGGCGGACCTTTGTGTGGGAGGCCGATGGAAATGGAGTATTTCCACTTGGCGTCCCCTATCACCCGCCGATGAAAGCAATTTGCAAGGCGGTTGATATAACCAACCTTTGTGCAAATAGTATTTCCACCGGCGGTTCATAGTACTAACCGCTTTGTGGAAATACTATTTGCACAAAGGTTGGTTATACCAACCGCCTGTGCAAATGTCTTTCCCGCCGTTTTTAATTTGAATTTTTAAATGTGAAACGCCCTCTCGCCTCCCTCTGTCCCTCTCCTTCTTCTCAGGCATGATAGTCTTCTTCTTCATTTTCTTTGGTGCGGGGTTTTGAACTCGTTGAGTCTTCTTTTCTCTTTTCCCTTTAGAAATGGAAGCTGCATTCTCTTCTTATAGATAGTCTTTTTTTTATCTTGTACCGACTTGCACCACAATTTGGACAGTTGTCCAAGTCTTTGTAATCACCTCGATATAGGATACGGTGATTTCTCGCACGCGTGGATCTTACGGACACTCATAGTAAGCGGGCTGATTAGCTTCTTTGCATAGTGCGTGTTAGCGAGGCACTTTATTCTCCTTTAGAAGCATATCTCCGAGAGTACTCAATAATGCATCGAAGGCGGCATCGGACCATCCATATCTAGCTTTCAACATCAACGGCTTAAGCAATGGGCCGTAATATTGTGAACTCCTTGGTACAACCTTTAGTCTCATCATACAATGGCTCTGGCTGCTTTGCCTTTTCCAAGGCCTCCATACCTTTCATGAAGAACATTGATGGATCCGTATGACGACGCAATAGTGCAGCCATCAATTCCGCATCTTCATCCATCATTTGAGTTCTGTTGTCCTCGGTTCCTCCAACATTCGCATCATCATGAACATCAGGCACAACATGTTCACTCTTTGGGGACAATGGTGATGTGTCCCGTGTAGGAGGCGGCTAATATCATCAACAAACATATCGGGCCATTCGCTCCGAGGTTCGCAGAGTCTCCAAGCAGTATACGCCGCTTGAGCTACTCTCTCCATGCTTTGTCCAAATCAAGTAATCTTCCATAAATCTTCGGACCAAATGATTTAAGATTGGTTTTGTGTCTTCAAAAACAACAATATTTTTTTGCAATCCGAGCAAGGACAATATATGTGTTTCTTCGTGTTCTCAAAGCATGGTCTTTAGCAAACATCGATAAACTTCGAACCTCGGTATGTATGATGGATCTACTCTTTCTAAGTTATACATCCGAATGCTCTATCCATCGTTACTGTTAAAAAGTTTAGTAGATTTATATATTGTAAACACTACAAAACCTCACCACTACTTAATTTAACGAAACATAACTAAATAATTAAACAAAAACTAATTCAAAGCCTCATGATCTAGAAAAATTCAAAATAACTAAAACTAGATTAATTAATAAGAACCTAGCTAAAAGCATCACTACTAGCTAATTAAACTAAATATAAATAAATATAACTAAATAATTAAAGCATCAATTTCTTAGATGAAATCAAAAAAAATTAAAGCAAGACTAGTAACTACAACCCTAATAAAAGCCTCACCACTACTTAATTTAATGAAACATAACTAAATAATTAAACAATAACTAATTCAAAGACTCAAGATCTAGAAAAATTTCAAATAACTAAAACTAGATTAATTAATAAGAACCTAGCTAAAAGCATCACTACTAGCTAATTAAACTAAATATAAATAAACATAACTAAATAGTTAAAGCATCAATTTCTTATATGAAACCAGAAAATTTAAAGCAAGACTACAACCCTAATAAAAGCCTCACCACTACTTAATTTAACGAAACATAACTAAATAATTAAATAAAAACTAATTTAAAGCCTCAAGATCTAGAAAAATTTAAAATAACTAAAATTAGATTAATTAATAAGAACTTAGCTAAAAGCATCACTACTGGCTAATTAAACTAAATATAATTAAATAACACTAAATAATTAATTAAGAGTAGCTAATAAAACTAAAAAAAAGATAAACCATAGCTACAAAGGGTGAACCCCTAAATAAAAAGTGACTAGAATAATTAAAAAAAACTTAGCTACTCTTCTCTCTCTTGAGGTGAAACCCTAGATCTCTAAAGTGATGGGGATTGAGGAAAAAAGAAGGAAATGAGGCAAGAAACACATAAACTAACCTTTTTTTAGCTACCTCCTCCAAAGAAATCGGGATCAAAACCTCTCCCCTTGCATTGGCTCAAATACGGACCTCCAAAGCTCTAGCCATGGCAGCGTGCTCGGGCTACGTTCTGTTGGAGCTGGAGAGGAGGAAGAAGGGGGTATATATAGGAGAATATCAGCCACAGACGGTTGATATAAGGCAACCGCTTTGTGAAAATGGCCCCCTGTTTTCCGCAGGCGGTGATGTAAGCAACCGCCAAAGTGATAATGGTCAATATCAGCGCGGTTCCTTATGCAAATCGCCCGGTGTAAATGTGACCATTTACACCGGCGGTTAGCATAATGAACCGCCCGATGATATTACTTTTCCACTGGCGGTTCTAAGGCTGGGAAACGATGGTCGATTTGCAGAGGCATGTGTCAACTAAAACCGCTTATACAAATAAAACCCCACCGTCAACACAAATGCTCTGTGTACTAGTGATAGCCAGAGAGCTTTATCATATTTTGTAATATTTATTATTATGCTTGATCCCACTTTTTGTAAAAAAATAATAAGATCCAATCTAGGAGGTACTAGGTGATTTTTCATTCATCAGAAGAGAATTAGCACCCAAAAGCCAGGAGGAGACTTGAACCTAGGTGATTGGGTGCACATCCATACCTCTCACCTAATCCTAGTTTTCCATGAGTTTGGGTACAATGGCTACACTACATGTTCATCTACTCTCTCATTAGTTTTGGCACAATTTATTCATTCGTGGAGAATGGTGGACACAGGATCAATTTTGAAACTAGGTTTGGTAAGCCATAGGAAAGATGTTTCAACTTGTATATTTTAGAAGGAAATATTTTTTGCAGAATTTTCTTTTTTGCGGAATTTTAGAAGGAAATCTAGCTTAAGTAACCAAGTGATGAATCAAGGAATTGTATGACAACGTTAATTTTGCAGTAGATTAGGCTAGCTCAAACATGTGTGTTCTTTGACTCAACTATCAAAATATAAATCTATAACTCCTAAAATCCTAACCCCCACTAACTAATTCTCGGGCTTCTAATTGGTCAAAACTTCAAAAATGATGTCAGCTGATATCATCAAAGGAGTTACCTCCACTAAGACTCATTTATCTCCCACTAACTTTTTGGTTTGAAATAGAAAAAAGTCGTAGCACCTAAACCAAGTATCGTAATTAAAATCCAATTGCACCATGGTATTCCTCGCAATAAACTCTTCAAAACAAGACCCCACATGGATATATTTGATAATTTAAACCGTTTCTAAGCAAAAACCCGTTTGTAAGCAAAAATCTAGCAAAACTACATATCATATGGATTAAGATGTGGTCCTCCGAAACATGCATAATTTTATGAAGAAAAACTCATAAATTTTAGGAGAGGGATGACCCTCAGGTATAGTAGGGTGGGTATTCGGATAGATGAGATTTGGGTGATGGCCAGTTCAAATTATCTAGACCATGTATGTCAATGGATACAACCTCCGTAATTGACCTACTACATCCATATATATGTATCTACTAATTCATAGTTTTGACCATTATAAATTCCTTACATTTCTACTTTATACCCGCAGCAACACGCGGGGCATCCTACTAGTATATTATACACTTGATGCCAAAAAGATTGAAAGATTGTAGACTTATCCCTGACGTTGGAGGTCAAACTACAACCATCGGGAATTTAAAAACACATAAAACTTGCATGCATTTCTTAGACTGAGGAAATGAGATGGAGGCGGGTTTTTGAGAACCCCCTCATATATAGCTTGCATGTGGTTTTCGTCTCTCTCATTTGTAGTTTTCTTTACAAAAGTGACATGCTGCTTACACACAATATATGCTTGTTTAAACATAGCGTCTCTTAAAGCGCCAAACCAACGACCACGATGTTGATAGACAATCAAATGAGGACTTGCACTTCACGAATCATCATATTATTGTAGGAACATTGCTAATTCAATTAAAATAAAGTGAGGGAGATTCTAGCATCACTAATTCTTTGAAAAAGATAGACAAGAAGCTTTGGAATCTGATTATTCTAGTAAAAGAGAAGTACTAATGAGAGAACTTTCTGGGTCTTGTTTGCCGAAAGAACAGTAGCTAGCATATCCATGTATATATCAATCTGAGAATCCATATGCGAATGGTCCTGCGAGGGGAAGAAAACTTATGGACATGACCTATATGCGTTCCACTGAGCATGGCACTATCTCTAGCTAGGACAAAGGGGACCTTAGTTCATTAAACATTATGGTACGATCGCAGCAAAAGAAATCAGAAGTTTAAGATACAATGAATTTAACATCAACGGTACTGGGCTACTGAATAACACTCCGATCCATCCAGAACTGACAATGTGTCTAGAAATTCTAGCTGTTTGTAGAATATCGCATTGCCAAGAAAAAATAATTATATGAGAGGGTTAGGAAAAGGCTATGAGAAGAGAGTTTGCAACAAATTTATGCAAAAAAAAAAAGAATCTATATGCTGGATAAAGAAATTGGACATAACATTTTAGCAGTCAGTGCTGAAGGAATTAGTTCTTTGGATGAGTGCGTAACTGACAAGGAAACCATTAAGATTAATCCAGGTGCACCTTACCTGATTGGTTTAGCTTGCAACCTTATCAAAATGTTGCCTTCATTTTTGCTCATATATAAGCCAAACAATTTATTAGATAGTCTCGAAAAAAATATATCATGTTTCCCTTGCATATATCTACTCTATTCTATAACTAACACCTTCAGTCTCAAAGTGAGAAGTTTGGTTGTTAAAATGATAGTTGAATATACATATGTAGGTTAGTGTTGTTTACAAAATAGCCCACAAAATTGAACTGATAAATTGCAACTTTTAAAAAAAATTCCTAGCTTACCTAGAAATTCAGTTTTTGGTTCACCAAACTGTGCATAACAAAAAGAGAAACAGTGATCTCAAAAGAAATGTAGTACAAAATATATTAGAACTCACCTGTTAGTATTTTCTAAAAAAATTTCGTGTACTTATCACCAGTTTACTCACCCAAGATATATGTAGATCACATCACTACTAAATCAATCTTCAATGAATGCCATATATTCCATGATTAGTTCGGTGCAGTCCGCGCTGGAAACCTATTGGAACAAACACCCTTTTGTGGCAGGGCCGACCTCCACTGCCATATTTTTTTTCAGCAAAGCTTGTTATTATTTAGTGCTTTAAAAACTAATCCGTATCATGTATACTCAACATCACGTCACTCTGCACTCAAAAGATTCAGACTAGAACACCAGACTCCTTGTGGGCTTGACACCCAAAATGTGGTCGTGGTCCATTTATATTATTGAGAACTCAGCATCAATCAGCATTCTCGTCTCTGTTCTATCCTCACCATCACCATCTCTCTTTTCAGAATGGAAGGGAATTTATTCATTTGTATTTGCAAGTCTTTGTTTGTCTACTGCAGTACTGCTCCAGTGGCAGGGTGTTTTCAGACAGGCAGATCCAGGTGCTTTGAACAGTGGGCCCACTCTGATCTTGTCTGAAGATTATTCGTGCAATCCCTCTTTAATCTGTATAATATCCGTTTTGATTGGACAGCGTCTGGTTGTACTTGTTTTACTGGCCACTTGCGCCGGTGAGCACAGACGTCACGCGGCTTGGCTACTTTGGTGACGTCGTTAGTTGTGGCAGCGGATTGTGCCATGGATATGGTGGATGCAGGCCATGCTCTGCAGCAGCAACACCTCATGCTGTTCGATTTTTAAGAGGGAAATGTTTGAGCAGAGCGGCATAGTGCATTATTCACAAGTAGTACATCGAATTTAAACTTTCTGTTGATTAGGTAAAGAATCAGTTATTGAAAAATATAGAAAATAACACTAGTACAAAGAGCATTTGTGCAGGCGGTTCCAGACGCCTCTTCACGGGCGTTACGGGGGTTTGTGCGGGGGAGGCCGATGGAAATGGAGCATTTCCACTGGCGTCCCTTCAAATCAACCGCCGATGAAATCAATTTTTCGCAGGCGGTTGACATAGCCAACCGCCTGTGAAAATAGTATTTTCACCGGGCGGTTAAAAGACAAACCGCCGATGGAAATACTATTTGCACAAAGCGGTTGGTTATGCCAACCGCTTTGTGAAAATATTTTTCCCGCCAGTTTTAAATTTGAATTTGTAAATGTGAAACGCCCTCCTTCCCTCCCTGTCCCTCTCCCTCTCCCTTTGTCTCTCTCTATTCTTATGTCAATGATCTTTTTACATGCAATGATAGGAATACAAAAGGCTATTAAATTATGCTACAAAGGATCAATATAATTATATACATATACACACCATTAACAATTTAATTTAATTACAACATTTATATATACATCAGTATTCATCACGTTATTTTGTGGCCCACGACAACAAAGTTTTTCATCGCAAATGATATGATGATTCTAATAATCATCTCGACTTAGTTTGAGAGCGCTAATCTCTCTTAGCGCTCGAACTCGCCTCGCTAAGACGCTATCCGGTTCGTGGTATTTCCCTCGCTTGGAATGATTTCCTTCATGATGAAGGAGCACAGATCTCGACTATTTCATATAGATTGTTTTCCGTGAGGTGTTTGGGCTTGGATGATTACGCAACCGCCCGGAAAGGAAGTTTGTAGACATCATATGTTTGCACTTGGTAACGACATTAATATAGCGTGACTATTTGTTATACCTTATAAGGGTTTTTTGCGGTACCGTCCGTTTAGTCTCATGAACTCGCACACGTAGAATCCACGATTAATGCGGAGCCGGTGGTTGCTTGTGGCACTACATAGAGGAGAAGTTGTTATTGACTTGCAACATCGTCTTAACTACGTCTTTGTACATACATGATCTGGCTTCATATCTTACTTACCCGGCCGGTTATGAAATATTCTTAGTTCCTCGCCCTTTACGGATAAGTCGAACTTCCCACCCTTGATCTTGTACCACTGTAAATCCTATGGTCTCAAATAGAATTAGTTAGTTTTTCGTAACTTTCAGCTATAAAAGTATGTATACAAGGGCTGTTAGCTTACCGTTCCAAGATGGTCGTGATCGTTGCATAGCTTTGGTCTATAATCTGCAGAGTCAAAGACAAAGATCCTTCCGATCCCTAAGATAGATATAGAAGCATATCCGATTGGTCGTCATTTGAAGAATGGACCAGAATTGTCGGTGTTTCTATTCATATTGTTAACGTGATTTTTTATATATACACTCGGACTTACCCGAAGTTGTATGGTGCAATTACCACTTCCCTGTTTTGGAATTGAAGAA
>JADLZL010005161.1:0-184022 GCA_015844335.1 Chrysopogon serrulatus
TATTTAATATGACTAGGCAGTAGATATGTATAGAAACTAGAATAGGTTTGCAAGCGGACAGATAATTATACCATTGTAGCATTTTACCTAGGAGAGTTCTACCAGGTTGTCGATTTATATTTATACCACTGGAAAAGCATTGTTATAAACTCTATCTATTATATTGATAAGAAAGTATATACAATGAATAAGTGATATTACCAATGTCATCTACTCTACTCATAACAGACAGAGGTCACAAGATAAATATAGATAAATACGGGTGATAGCATAATCAAGTATCATAATTATATAGATAATCATCAGAGCATTGTCTAGTCATAATCATAGTTAGCCAATGGATAACATAAGGAGTCAATTGTCTAAGGTAATTCTATAACTACATCAATGAATAACTCTAATTAGTGCAATTATATCTAGTAATCATCGCTAAGTCAATCCTATATCATGATCACATGTAAGGGGGCATCAACTAGGAAGGATGTGAAACGAGTCATTATCCAACTTCGCGACCGTGCCCGTTGTCCTACACACACGGAGGGTGGACTACGAGAGGAACCACCCTGTGGACTACCACACCCCCGAAGATCAAACTAACTAAACAAGACATATAATCAAAGTAGACAATGACTATTACAATTAAGAACATATGAACTATTAAGAATAATGTCTCCTTAATCTAAATAATGAATACAATAAGAAAGAAAGAACTAGAACTATACCAAACTCTGAATAATGAATACAATAAGAAAGAAAGAACTAGAACTATACCAAACTCTGGGGCTCAGGGGACGCCAGGGGGCTCCAGATCCCGATGAAGAACTAGATCTCCTCTACTTCTAATCTAACTAACTAGAACTATGAACTAGAAGGCTCTTGATGAACTTGAAGGCTTCTTGATGATTGATGGCTTGAGGCCTTTGATGAATAATGAATTGGCTCTCTCCAGGAGGGTCTACCCACATATTTATAGTCCGGTGGGATGCGTGTGCGCCACAGGATCAAACCGACTTAACCAAGGGCCGAGATGGATCAGGAGAGGCGGTGGAGGAAGCTTCCAGAAGGAGAGGGCAAACCCTAGCGGGGGCGCCACCCGGCCCCAGGGGGGCCGGCCAGGCCCCACCGGGCGGCCTCTAGCCCCCCTGTTGCTTCCGGTGTCTTCCAGAGTCTTCCTGAGTCCAATCGTGATATTTCCCGTGGCGGATAAGTTTCGTGTTTATTTTACACTTGAATCCCTCTTTTCAGCTTTTCTAGAATAATCCCTGGAAAATATAGAATATGCAAAACTCGTGGAAATTGTCAGTTAAAACCCTAGACTAGTGTGTTTTCATGTATTCTCTTGTGTCTAAAGTTCTAATGAATGTTGACGTTATCCACCGTCAACAACTCCCCCAAGCTTACCTTTTGCCAGTCCCTTGGCAAACAAACTAAGCCTAATTTTTATTATATTTGGATCAGGAGTTGCTACAATGTTGTTAATCTTTCCAAGTACACATGCTTTCAAACAAAGATATTCCTCTGGATTAAGCAGTATATGTTCTAACCTTCAAACTTACCTATTCTACCTTTAATTATAGGGCTTTACAGCTTTTGCATAAGTCTTGAGCAATCAAAAGATAGAACAATCAAGTCAAGCGCTATGTCTCGAATTCTTCGCAGTGCTAACATTCCGGAGTTTTCATAAGTCTTCAAAATAAAACTCATAGCTTCATTTTATGACACCCTCAAGTCTCTCAATGTATATGGTATTTATGGTTCTCCCTTAAGGCATTGATGATGTTATGCCCCCTACAGCTAAGGATATATATATGGTAGAGCTCATAGGATCGGCAATAACAAGGATAGGCATACTTGCAATGCATATATTGTAAAGTCAACTAATGGATCCACAGAGAATCGAGGCATACAATCAAACCAAGATGTGCATGTGTATGGAATATGGTGGATAGGTATATATATGGTATTTGTGGCTAATTCTAATTCTACTTTTGCTCTTTTGAGATAACTCTCTTAAAACTTTTCTCAGAAAAAACATGGGCCATCTTTATTATTTTAAATCAGGGAGGTGGACATCTTTTACCCGTTGCTTAAATTGCTGGGACATTTGTCCATTTTGCTCCCTTCTTCTCTCTTTCTTCTTTTTTTTAGACAATCTTTTGCATGGCCACATGCATCCCTTGAATATAATAACTAATTGGAGAGATACAGTCAGGACTTAGAGCATTAAAGACAGGGGTTTTCTTATGGGGTGTATATTTTTGGTGTTTTCTCCCAATGTAGGAGAGAAACATTTTTGTGATGAACATGGATGGAAAATATGTGAATGATTGCACTTACTCCCAGGGTAGGAATAATGCATATGTGGATTTGGAGTGTGTAAGTGATCTTGGTTTTAAAAGCATGACAAGACTCTCATAAGGCATTCAACATAGGTTGACTGAACTCAATGCAAGCAGGCAGCTTAAATGAAAAAGTTTCCTATCTTCTAAGAATATTATTTCTGGCTTTGGTAGGAATTCATATTTTGTCATACAAGAGCTCATCATGTAGATTTTAAATTTTCAAAATAAGCCTCCAGATCTTAGTAATGCTAGGAATAAGATAAATAGCAACTCATCCTTCATAAATCATATCGATCAACCACCTAGACTCAGCGCAAACTTATGCCTCCATAATTTAGGTTCGAGTAAATTCTCCAATAAAAAACATGAGTGTTTAAAAACTCGGGAAGATTTAAGTTTGGCAACTAGGTACTTGGCAAGGATGACAATAGAGCAACTATTCATCATCTCCAAAATAAATTTTAATGTTCATCAAGTTTTTAATTGACTCTAGCCTAGACTGACTTAAATATACTATAACTAAATATTTGTTTGGTTTTGAATAATTATGTATCTTTTTATCGTTTTGAATTAATAACCTAACAAAAGACTCTATGACTTCCGTGGACCTTCATGTGCCCACATATTTTTTGGTATTTTATGACTATATAAAGTAAACTTAATAATCGCCTAGGTGTAGTCACCTGATAACTAGGGGATGCATCTCCCCCAAACTGGATGTTTGTAATACTTGGTGTAAATGTCCTTCAGAGCGAGCTAGCCAATAGCAGACCTGGTGGTTGCCATTGATAGACTCTCTTCTTGTTATAATTTTGTTCCTGCATAAATACACTCCAAACAGAGAAACCAAAACTCGAGGTTCGATTTTAATAATGGGTTAGCGGTCAGCCAAAGAGTAATTGATCTTCTTTATGAGCAAATTTTTTCATTACCAGATTTTTTAGCAGGATTTTACTTTTCTCTCTTTTTGAATTTTCTATTTATGATGCAGGAATTAAATATGAATGCTATTTTTTATTATTTTTATTTTTATGCCACCATAGTAAATATTCCTACGGGGATCCCATAAGTTTAATTACATGGGGCTTATGAATTTTGTGATGAAATAAATAATGCAATGAATATTTTTTGTTATTATTGTTTATATTTTAATGTGCCAACACACTTATGCTACTATATATTAAGGTAAAGTAAACTCACTAGTGAACTTAAGTAGATAATTACCATTCTATCCTTTTGGCTAGGGTACGAAATTTAAAGTATACCGACAGGACTTAGACAGAGGAGGATACTTACTTAGTGGGTTCATTGTCTGAGGTCACCTCAGTCAATTCCCCGTCTCGTGGTGGTGCAGCACGTGCTTCTTCTTTCTCCTTCCATCTCTTTTCTGTTTCTTCTGCTTCTCTCTTCTCTAACTCCAGCTCTTCGGCTTTGTTTTCTTTCTCCCACTTTTCTAGATGTGCTAGGATTTCTTCTTTTTCTGTCTTGGTGACTTGGTCCATTCTTTCAGCTTCTGCTTCCCACTCACTCCAGCGTGGTGCTTGTGTGTTTTCTTCTTGCTCCTTGTAGCAGTCTTCATAATTCACAATCTTGCCAGGAAATTCTTCCTAGCTACAGTGAGGCTGGACAGCCTGACTGCGGCCTTAGCGTCTTCTCCTGTCGCGTTGCTTCTTGATCTGTTCCTGGTTAACAAGTGTTCTAAATTGACAGCGTACCTTTTCAGTGGGCAAGTTGAAGTGGATCTGTCCGGAACCGATGTAGATGTTTGCGTTGGCGGTGTAGAGAAATGGTCCTCCCAAAAGGATCGGGGATTCATCGTCTCCCTGCATATCAAGAACTAGAAAATCTGCAGGTATATATTGCCCTTGAATTCTTACCATGACATCCTTGACCACTCCTTCAGGGAACCTCAGTGATTGATCCGCCATCTGCAACTGAATAAATATTGGGTATAGAGGTAAATTATCAAATAAATCATCATATACCTGTTTTGACATTACGTTGCAGCCTGATCCGGTGTCGCAGATGGTGTTGGCGAAGGTGGTGTTTTTGATTGTGCATTCAATAATTGGTATACCTGGATCACCTCTATTTGTCGGAAATGGCTTGGGTAGCATATGATCATTTTCTGTATTGAGAGTAGTGATTAGTTGAGTAGTTTCTTCAGGTGCATGCTTGATCTCCCTCCATCTTCTATTGCTTCTATTGTTTCTTTTCTTCAGCACTGACTGCTGTAGTTGCTCTTCTTGTTGATGGAATTGCTTCGGGGCTGCAGGAGCTTTCAGGACGCGGTTCTTGAATGTGAATCTTTCTTTCTTGTCCTTAATGGATAGGACGATCTTGCTTACTCCGCATAGATAATAGCTTTTGTTGGGCATAAGAATGGTCTGCCCAAAATTATGGGTGCCTTCTCATCTACTCCTATCTCCATGACCACGAAATCAACTGGGACGTATGATTGTCCCACTCTAATGACAACTTCTTCTAGTACTCCCTCAGGGTAGCAAATGGACTGATCTGCAAGCTGCAAACGCATATTTGTGTACAATAGGGGATCATTTAATATTTTCTTATAGATTACCTTGGGCATAATATTGACACTAGCGCCGAAATCACAGATAACCTCCGGAAAGCTATGACATCCTATAGCGATAGGAATGACAGGCCTTCTAGGGTCTCCCATCTTCTCAGGTAGAGAGTGGTCAATCCACTGTACATCTAGGCTCAATATGGTATTGGGTTGCATTGTGAATATCAACAAGATTAGCAGTTTCTAAATCTTTCGGTTGGCCTGGAATCTTACCTTTCTCGAATGGAGGAACAGCAGCAGCTAGTTGAGCTAATTGTGATTCTAACATTTTATTAAAGCTTTGTTGATTCTTTATAGCAGAAGCAAAGGTGTCCAATCTAGTATTTATGTTTTCTAATGCTTTATCATTTGAAACTATCTTTCTAGTCATTTGATCTAACAATTTAGATTGATTAGCAACTAAATCTCTTAAAGGTGGAAGATTGTAATTATTAAAAATATTACCTTGGTTGTTACCTTGTTAATTACCTTGTCGAGGTTGCTGATTCCACCCTTGGTTTTGTTGAGGACGGTAGTAGGTGTTGTTATTGATGAAGTTCACATCCTCTTGCAGTGTAGGGCAGCTGATAGCCGAGTGCCCGTAGTCTCCACATTCTTCACATGTCATATGAGAATCATTGATGTGCATGACTTCCTTCTTCTCTATATCGAGCTTCTTCATAATGAGGTCTAGCTTGGCAGTGACCATGTCAGTTTCCTTGAGATGATGGATTCCTCCTCCTTTCTTGCGGGGCTGAGTACGTTCTTCATTACAGCTTGAATTTGAGGCCATCTTCTCAACGAGTGCTTTAGCATCTGAGAGCTTAAGTGACAGGAAAGCTCCCCCAGCTGCAGCATCAATAGACTCACGGGTGCTAGAGACAAGCCCGTGGTAGAAAGTTTGCATTAATAGCCACTCCTCTATCCCATGATGAGGACAGTCTTCTATGTAGTTCTATAATCTTTCCCATGCTTCAGTGAATGATTCATCATGTTGTTGATGGAAACTTGTAATTTTCCCATGCAGAGCATTCGTCTTGGCAGTAGGAAAGAATTTTGCCAGGAAAGCGGTTGAGCACAGGTTCCATGTAGTGTTCTTGTCTTTGTTGATGTAGAACCACTGCTTAGCTTTCCCCAATAATGAGAACGGGAAAAGGCGGAGTAAAATAGCATCTCTTGGTACTCCTCTGATCGTGAAGTTGCTGCAGATTTCTAGGAAGTGTTATAGGTGTGCACTTGCATCTTCATGAGCTTTTCCATAGAATTGGCTGGCTTGAACCATGGTGATGAGAGCAGGCTTGAGCTCAAATCCATTCTCCCCAGTGTTGACTCTTGGTCCGGTCCGGATGTTTTTGTTGTTGGGGCGAGAGAACTCACGCGGTGTCTTCTCAGCCATGTCTTCAAACACAGGAGCTAGGTTTTCTCCTAATTGCTCTTCTGTTTGTTCTTCTACTTATTCTTCAAATTCTTCTTCCAATGTTGGAGCTGGCTCCTCTGAAGAGCTAGCTTGAGCAGTAGCGGGTGTTCTTGATGGTGACTCAAATTTATCCCTTACTTCTACAAACTTCTTTCTAAGAGTTTCTCTCGATCGTCAGTGAAGTTCTTTGGAAGAGAAAAACCATTCATTCATCACCCTGCATAAGATAAGCAAATGATAACAATGAAGGGTGTACCTGTTTGAGTTAGAGATCGATTGGTAATATGACTTTATCCATGTTGTATATATATTTATCAATATTTCCTAAGTTTATTGTGCCTTCCTAAGTAACGGCGCCAAAAATTCTTGTTGGCACTTCTAACGTCACCTCTGAATTAACGAGATTAGAAATGCATGGTATTTAAATTAACTTGTCATTAGCAACTAGCCACTTCTTTCTAAGGAGTTTTCCGGATCGTCGGTGAAGTTCTTTGGAAGAGAAAAACCATTCATTCAGCTGCATAAGAAAAACAAATGATAAGCGAAGGGTGTACTTTTGAGTTAGAGATCGATTGGTAATATGACTTTATCCATTTTGTATATATGTTATCAATATTTCCTAAGTTTATTGTGCCTTCATCCCAAAAATACTTGTTGGCAATGCATGAATTAAAATTAGAAATGCATGGTATTAAATTAACTTGTCATTAGCAACTAGCCACTTATTTATCACTAGCATTCCTAAGCATGAATTAAGTTGTCATCCCTAATTATAATGCTAAGGAGCAAATATAGATTTACATGTATTATTCAATATGACTAGGCAGAGATATGAATATAAACTAAAATAGGTTCTACAAGCGGACAAATAATTATACTATTGTAGCATTTTACCTAGGAGAGTTCTATCGGGTTGTCGATTTATATTTATACCCTTTGGGAAAGCTTTGTTATAAACTCTATCTATTATATTGATAAGAAAGTATATACAATGAATAAGTGATATTACCAATGTCATCTACTCTACTTATAATAGGCGAGAGGTCACAAGATAAATATAGATAAATACGGTGATAGCATAATCAAGTATCATAATTATATAGATAATCATCGAGCATTGTCTAGTCATAATCATAGTTAGCCAATGGATAACATAAGGAGTCAATTGTATAAGGTAATTCTATAACTACATCAATGAATAACTCTAATTAGTACAATTACATCTAGTAATCATCGCTAAGTCAATCCTATATCATGATCACATGTAAGGGGGCATCAACTAGGAAGGATGTGAAAGCGAGTCATTATCCAACTTCGCGACCGTGCCTGCTTTGTCCTACACACGGAGGGTGGACTACGGAGGAACCAACGTAGCTGTCACCTACGCGGACTACCACACGTCCTGGCATGTTAGGGTGCACTCGCAGACAAACAAGATATCTAGACACCACGTCTACATATTGTCTATCATCTACCCATTGTACACTTGGATAAACGCTATGAGAGCAATTACATGAATTCAATAAGATCAAACTAACTAAACTAGACATATAATCAAAGTAGACAATGACTATTGCAATTAAGAATATATGAACTATTAAGAATAATTTCTCCTTAATCTGAATAATGAATACAACAAGAAAGAAAGAACTAGAACTATACCGAACTCCTGCGCTCAGGGCAGGCCGGGGGCTCGGATCCCAATGAAGAACTAGATCTCCTCTACTTCTAATCTAACTAAATAGAACTATGAACTAGAAGGCTCTTGATGAACTTGAAGGCTTCTTGATGCTTGATGGCTTGAGGCCTTTGATGAATAATGAATTGGCTCTCTCCAGGGGGGGTCTACCCACATATTTATAGTCCGGTGGGATGCGCGTGCGCCGCAGGATTAAACCGACTTAACCAAGGGCCGAGATGCATCAGGAAAGGCGGTGGAGGAAGCTTTCGGAAGGAGGGGGCAAACCCTAGCAGGGTGGCGTCGCCCGGCCCGGGGTGGGCCCGGTAGGCCCCATCCTGGCGACCTCGGCCCCCCTTTTGCTTCGGGTGTCTTCGAGTCTTCCTGAGTCCAATCGTGATATTTCCCGTGGTGGATAAGTTTTATGTTTATTTTACACTTGAATCCCTCTTTTCAGCTTTTCTAGAATAATCCCTGAAAAATATAGAATATGCAAAACTCGTGGAAATTGTCAGTTAAAACCCTAGACTAGTGTGTTTTCATGTATTTTCTTGTGTCTAAAGTTCTAATGAATGTTGACGTTATCCACCGTCAACACAACCCATGCTTAATTTGAAGAACAAACATATTGTCAATTGAGCTTCATTAACATTGATGTCCACTAAATAGAGATTCTCATATCTAAAGCCTTTGATTATCAAATTGCTTCTATCAACACTCACTATCTCAACATCATCCACACCAAATATGCATTTGAATCCAAGATCACACAATTGAGCCACAGACAAGAGATTGAAGTTGAGAGATTCCACTAGCAACACATTGGAGATGGACATATCATTTGTAATTGTAATCTTTTCCAAGTCTTTCACCTTGTCTTTGCCATTATCACCAAAAGTAATACTATCAACACCATTGCCACTTGAAGAGATTGATTTGAACATTCTAGAATCCCCGGTCATATATTGAGTGCACCCACTATCAAGCACCAAATGCCTTCCTCCGACTTTATAATTGACCTACAAAAGTAATTCAATTCTTCTTCAGTACCCAAACTTGCTTGAGTCATCCAAGGTTAGTCACTAAGCTTTTGGGCACCCAAATTACCTTCTTCTTTAGGCCAAAAATAGGAGCACCAATGAACTTAGCCTTCACACTATTAGCACCCTTGGTAAGCAAATAACAAGAATCAAATCGAATAGAGGATATGTTAGCATTCTTCTTGTTCTTGCAATATTGCTCTATATGCCTAACTTGCTTGCAACTAGAGCAAAACCAACCATTGCCTCTCACAAAACTAGTCTTATGAGTAACAAAGGCCGTCTTGCCATTCTTAGGGGTATAGCCTAATCCCTCTTTGTTAAGAGAGAACCGTTGGCTACCCAAGTACTTTAGCAAGCGGGCATCACCACCATAGGCCTTGTCTAAGGTGTGAGTGAGCTCATTCACCTCTCTCTCTTGAGGGTCTCATTCTTCACCATAAATGAGACATCACAAGTGAAACCATCACTAATAGTAGATATGGCATTGCTTGAACTACAAAAGGGGTTAGCGGGACCAACAACAATATGAGTATAGAATGATTCATCAAGAATATCGTAAGTTACTCCTATGTTGCATGTGTCTACAACATCCTCAATCTTAGTTTGATCAAGAAGGGAGGAGTGAGCCTTTTCAAGCTTGGTGTGAGCTTCCTCAAGCTTCTTATGGGCTTCCATTAGCCTCTCATGAGTAGCATTGAGCTCATCGAAGGATTGCTCAAGAGCTTGCTCTTGCGCAACTCTTTGTACCCCTTCCTCTTCTTCTCAATATAAGAGTGACCATCTTATAGCATACCAACAAGGTCCTTCTTTTAGTACTCCTCATCATCATTACTCTCATTATCACTCTCATCATCGGATTGTACCTTGGATGGCTTAGCCATTAAGCATGTCAATGGAGCATCAAAGAGTGAAGGCTTATTGGAGATGGCAAGACTAGCAAGCAACTTCTTCTTTGACTTCTTGTCATCTTCACTCTTATCATTACTATCACTTGATAAGGCATCACTATCCCATGTGACACAATATGATTGTCCATTCTTCTTCTTGTACTCAAGCTTCTTCTCCTTCTTTTCCTTCTTGTCCTTCCTCTCTTTCTTGTCTTTCTTCTTCTTCTTGGCATCTTCATCATTCTTATTGTCACTATTGAATGGACAATTGGAAATGAAGTGATCCTTGCTCTTGCACCTAAAGCACCTCTTAGCCTTGGTGGCATGTCTTCACTTTCTAGCACCATAGCCCTTCTTCTTTATAAATTTACCAAATTTACGCATAAAGAGAGCCATTGCTTCTTCATCTATCTCACTTGAACTTATGCTAGCCTCATCATCACTTGAGCTTTGCTTCTTGCTCTTACCCTTGCACTTGGAGGAGGTGGCCTTGAATGCCACAGTCTTCTTCTTCTCTTGCTCTTGTGAGCCCCCTTCCTGTTCCACACGGTAGGTGTCATATGTGACCACCTCACCTAGTACTTGGTTAGGGGTTTGCTTGTCCAATCCTTCTCTCACCAACATGGTTACCAAGAACTCAAATCTTGGTGGCAAGCTTCTAATGAACTTGTGAGAGAAATCCACATTTTCCACCTTCTCACCTAAATTCTTCAAATCATTCACAATCACTTGTAAGCGGTGGAACATCTCTGGCACACTCTCATCATCTTGCATCTTGAAACTTGAGAGCTTATCCTTGAGAATATATACCTTGTCACCCTTCACAACTTGTGTGCCCCCATATGTCTGCTCTAATCTTGTCCACACATCATGAGCTCTCTCTAAATCTTCAATTTGCTCAAACACCTTAGCTTCCAATGCTTCATAGAGTGTGTTGATTGCAATGTCATTGAATTGAAGCTTCTCTCCTTCTCTTGCAGTGGGATCGATGGGATCAATCACCATAAAGTCTTTGTCAACAACTTCCCAAACTCTCCAATTCAATGATTTCAGGTGAGCGCACATCTTTCTCTTCCAATGATCATAACCAGTACTATCAAAGTGTGGTGGCTTCCCCACATGGTTGATATGGTTGATTTGAGCTATTTTGACACTGTAGGATGTTAAGCTTCCATCAATGGTGACCTCGGCTCTAATACCACTTGAAAGGTCCTAAATGGCTAAAGGGGGGGGTGAATAGCCTAATAAAATTTCTATAATGCACTTAAACAAACCGGTTAGTAAATTAAACGGTGAAGCAAGTGTTGCGCTAGCCTAAAGGAGGTTGCATGCCAACCTAACTAATTCTAGCAATCCTAATACACTAGGCACACTAAGAATAATGTTCTTAGTGATGAGGACATGACACCTTCGGATACAACCATGGATTATAAGGTGAGCTCATTCAATAAATTTTGGTACAACTCACTTAGTTCCACATGTACATGTATTTATTTGCTTGTAGGTATAAATAATTCTTAAAGTGCAAGGCAATCAAGATTGGTTGATGACCCGGTAGTACTTAAATGGGAAGGCCATAACGTAACCATCCGGAGTGCGATTGAGGTCATTGAGCACTTGATGAAAAGCTTATTTGATAAGCTTTCAAATAAATTAGGGCCCATCTCAATATCACATTGGCAAGACCTCCAAATCATTAAGACATTCTGTCGCAGTTGCTGTCAGGAGCTACAACATCGTTATGGGCTTGTTATTCACACTTGGGACCCTGGCCCAAGTTGGAGCATATCCCGAGAAGATGGAGAACACACTGAGAAAGCCCTTGGACGTCCTCCTCCTTGGCAACCCACCTTAGGGGGCCAGCAAGGGCGTCCAAGCCAAGCCGAAGGACCAGTCCAACTCGAGTTCGCGTCAGTCATGGCCTTCAGGACCAGCGAGCGGTAAACCGGACGGCCAGGACACATCCGAACTCCGTTTTTGATGATCCACATATGGATGGAAAGATAATTTTATAAGCTAACTAATGGCTTTGGTTTAAGGTCCAAATTCTATCGGAGTCAATGGGAATCGTCAAAACAAATCAGCATCCAGAATCTGTTAAGGCGCTGCATCGCCATCTTTTGGGCCGTCGGGCCACGTAACATGTAGGCCCATAAGAAGGACATAAATGAGGGTGCTTGCACGTCTCTTAGACCATATAATCAGTAGCCACCGCCCACATTAGGGTTTGGGTTTTGCTTAAGATTATTCTGTCCGTTGATAGTCACCGCTCGTCGGTTTGTTGAAACCCAACCTGAGAACTTAATCATTCATCTGTAGTTGTCCCAACTTTCTGAGCTGTGTTCTTTCGAGTTCTTGCTTGTGTTCTTCGTTTCGCAGGCACGGATTAGCCTTCTTGGCGAGGTCAGCCGGTTGGTGACACGGTTGATAACCTGAGGATTCGTGGTGCTAAGGTTGCAGGGTTCGGGTCTTTTAATCTGAAGCCGGATCGGTGTGTCGCGTTCCACTCAAAGCGAAAGTTATCCAGGACCTAACGGAAGATCGGGAATCACGTCCCCATCAAGTGGTATCAAAGCTTTAGGTATACCGTCAGTTTCACATCTTACCCTAGTTTGTGTGTTTTCGCCTTCGTCCTATAAATCTAGAAAATTGCCCTACAAAAATATTTGTGTTCATCGTTGTTTTCCCGTAGTCCTATCACCCGTTGTGCCTTTGCAATTTTTAATTTTAGTATTGCTTCATTGAACGGTTGTCCCTCGCAGATCATCGTGTTCATTGGTTTACCGAGTCTTGGTCTAGCGTCAAGTGTTGTGGTGGTATCCTAGAAACAAATCTCTCTGTTCATTTTTGTTGAGCCAAGGATCAATAGCTTTCTGTTGATCACGTGAATATATCTCATGTAGAGATTTTTCAGTGAGTTGGAGAAAGATAAATAATTTTTGCATGACCAAAGTTGTCTTCCATCCTAAATAAAATATCGTTCGTGTTTTCCTTTGGCCAGTTGGAAAGTAAAGTTCCATTTGTTTCCAATTAGCGATAGGACTTCTTTTGGAGAAGACATATTCTATAAGCTTTGCCTGGTTGAAGATAGGTTCTACTCCTTGGATATTTTTTAGATCTGTTGCTTGCTTTCCTTCTAAAAGCAATGAGACAAAAGGATTTTGTCATCCATCTGATAGTTGTTAGGTGCCTTTTTCTCCTTTGTCGCTGATGTTTCCTTGATGTTAGGTGCTGTGATCCACGATCTCAACACGGTAGCAACATTGCCATAACAGTTGCATGTGTTTCTATCCAAGTAATTTTGTGCGGCACTTATCTAATTAAAAAAATCAAAGGCAGAAAAGGCAAAGGGGTGCAAAAATATAGAAACAAAACACAAGAGCCACACCAAAAAAAAAAGGAAAAAGAAAAAGAAAGGAAAAAGGAAAGTGAAAAAAATCAAAAGTGCTTGCATCCTTTGCGTCCTTGTGCTGAGTGTATTTATTGCCTGCTTGAACTAGGTTTAAGACGAGTTTAAGTCAACAACATAGACTAGCTTGGGACTACTACTCAATATAGCAATTTCTGAATTAAATTATTGTTATTCCTTGCTACTATATTGAAGCCTTCCAAGCTCCACATATATACTTCAGATCAGTACAGAAAAAAAACCCTTGTAATTTTGGTGCCACATCCTCACAGGTATCACGAACTAGCCGTCGGTTGTACCGTTCACTGTCTTGCTTTGGTAAGAACACTTGTAAGAATTTGGTAAGGTGTGTTAGAGCGTGATTCCACCGACCCATAAATAGCGGATAGGGAATTATTTTTATTGCTAACAATGTCAAACAACGAAATTCTTTTTAAGTTTGACTTGCAGAAATTTAGGGACGAGTTCTCTACAAGGATGGATGAAATAATTGCAAAAGTGGGCACTGCAGCCTCCTCCGCTGCTACAACGACGTCGTCACCGCCACCTCCCCTATGTACTATGGAACTTGCACAGCAAGTACTCAGTTCTCAAATGGAGAAGACGGAGCAAAACCAGTTTAACAGCGTGTTCCAAACATACTTTGTTGTGAAGGATCGATGTTGTCGTGTCATGATTGATGGCGACAGTTGCAAGAACCTTGCAAGTTTAGAGTTGGTCGAGAAGCTTGGCTTGACCACAAGACCACATCCATATCCATACTACATCAAATGGGTGAATTCTTGGGATAAGATAAAGGTAACTGAAATTGCACGCATTGAGTTTTCCATTGGTACTTATAAGGATAGCGCAGAATTTGATATAGTACCGATGCAATATTGTCAATTACTATTTGGTAAACCATGGATATCTGAAAATAAGGTTATGCACAATATGATTGCTAATAAATATTTATTCAAATACAATGGTAGAAACATTACTCTCATACCTATGACCACTTTGCTGAAATTTTAAGAGAAGATCTTATGAGAGTGGACAGAAGAAAGAATGAGCCTTTTAGAAAACAATGGGTTATTTCAGATATTAAGATATCTTCATCTAATTCTGAATTTTTACAAAATAAAGATATTGCTTTGTCTCTTGTTGAAACTAATAGTTTGCAGCATATATCTAAGAAAGAGGACAACGTAATAGAGAAAGAATAGGTAACTGTCTCAGGTAAGAGCTCTCTTGAGATGCTGAATTTGCCCACCAATGATACTATTAATGCAATACTAGAACCTTCTCTTGATTTACCTTTGCCACATGATGATTATACTAATATTTGTGATGAAGAGAAGTTGCATGATAGCACTTTTATTATTCCTATGCCACCACTTGTGAAAGAAATTGATTCTTATGTTTTGGAACAAAGTATTGTTGCTGCAAATAAATATTTTATTCTCATTACCACTGAAAAGAATGAGCTAAAATTATTATCTTCTTTAAATACTTTGGGTTATATTGAGTTTGATACTCTATGTGCTCTTAATGTTTTGGAAGAGGAATTTAAAAATGTTGAATTGCCATGGTTATCTAGATGTACATATTACTTTGTTGGCAAATATAATTTCAAAGGAGAGTATATGGTGCATCGTGTTTATATTTCTCCAAATCTAAAATCTCCTTTTACTATACAAAAATATAATCAACTAGAGGGTTGCAATAGCTATAATCTTGTCATGTCAAGTGCTTCTACTTCTATTATAAAGAAACAAGTAAAATTTCAAGAAGGGGAGCAATGTTGGCTACTACCTATAACCTGTCCTCCAACTAAGCTCAAACCGAGGACGGTTTGCTGTCAAGAAGGGGAGGATGATGAGGACATGACACCTTCGGATACAACCATGGATTATAAGGTGAGCTCGTTCAATAAATTTTGATACAACTCACTTAGTTCCACATGTACATATATTTATTTGCTTCTAGGTATAAATAATTCTCAAAGTGCAAGGCAATCAAGATTGGTCGATGACCCGGTAGTACTTCAATGGAAAGGCCATAACTTAACCATCCGGAGTGCGATTGAGGTCATTGAGCACTTGATGAAAAGCTTATTTGATAAGCTTCCAAATAGATTAGGGCCCATCTCAATATCACGTTGGCAAGACCTCCAAATCATTAAGACATTCTGTGCGGATAGGGAATTTGGTAAGGTGTGTTAGAGCGTGATTCCACCGACCCATAAATAGCGGATAGGGAATTATTTTTATTGCTAACAATGTCAAACAACGAAATTCTTTTTAAGTTTGACATGCAGAAATTTAGGGACGAGTTCTCTACAAGGATAGATGAAATAATTGAAAAGTGGGCACTGCAGCCTCCTCCGCTGCTACAACGACGTCGTCACCGCCACCTCCCTTATGTACTATAGAACTTGCACAGCAAGTACTCAGTTCTCAAATGGAGAAGGCGGAACAAAACCAGTTCAACAGCGTGTTCCAAACATACTTTGTTGTGAAGGATCGACGTTGTTGTGTTATGATTGATGGCGACAGTTGCAAGAACCTTGCAAGTTTAGAGTTGGTCGAGAAGCTTGGCTTGACCACAAGACCACATCCATATCCATACTACATCAAATGGGTGAATTCTTGGGATAAGATAAAGGTAACTGAAATTGCACGCATTGAGTTTTCCATTGGTACTTATAAGGATAGCGCAGAATTTGATATAGTACCGATGCAATATTGTCAATTGCTATTTGGTAAACCATGGATATCTGAAAATAAGGTTATGCACAATATGATTGCTAATAAATATTCATTCAAATACAATGGTAGAAACATTACTCTCATACCTATGACCACTGCTGAAATTTTAAGAGAAGATCTTATGAGAGTGGACAGAAGAAAGAATGAGCCTTTTAGAAAACAATGGGTTATTTCAGATGTTAAGGTATCTTCATCTAATTCTGAATTTTTACAAAATAAAGATATTACTTTGTCTCTTGTTGAAACTAATAGTTTGCAGCATATATCTAAGAAAGAGGACAACGTAATAGAGAAAGAATAGGTAACTGTCTCAGGTAAGAGCTCTCTTGAGATGCTGAATTTGCCCACCAATGATACTATTAATGCAATACTACAACCTTCTCTTGATTTACCTTTGCCACATGATGATTATACTAATATTTGTGATGAAGAGAAGTTGCATGATAGCACTTTTGTTATTCCTATGCCACCACTTGTGAAAGAAATTGATTCTTATGTTTTGGAACGAAGTATTGTTGCTGCAAATAAATATTTTATTCCCATTACCACTGAAAAGAATGAGCTAAAATTATTATCTTCTTTAAATACTTTGGGTTATATTGAGTTTGATACTCTATGTGCTCTTAATGTTTTGGAAGAGAAATTTAAAAATGTTGAATTGCCATGGTTGTCTAGATGTACATATTACTTTGTTGGCAAATATAATTTCAAAGGAGAGTATATGGTGCATCGTGTTTATATTTCTCCAAATCTAAAATCTCCTTTTACTATACAAAAATATAATCAACTAGAGGGATGCAATAGCTATAATCTTGTCATGTCAAGTGCTTCTACTTCTGTTATAAAGAAACAGGTAAAATTTCAAGAAGGGGAGCAATGTTGGCTACTACCTATAACCTGTCCTCCAACTAAAGCTCAAACCGAGGACGGTTTGCTGTCAAGAAGGGGAGGATGATGAGGACATGACACCTTCGGATACAACCATGGATTATAAGGTGAGCTCGTTCAATAAATTTTGGTACAACTCACTTAGTTCCACATGTACATGTATTTATTTGCTTGTAGGTATAAATAATTCTCAAAGTGCAAGGCAATCAAGATTGGTCGATGACCCGGTAGTACTTCAATGGAAAGGCCATAACTTAACCATCCGGAGTGCGATTGAGGTCATTGAGCACTTGATGAAAAGCTTATTTGATAAGCTTTCAAATAGATCAGGGCCCATCTCAATATCACATTGGTAAGACCTCCAAATCATCAAGACATTCTGTCACTATTGCTGTCAGGAGCTACATCATCGTTATGGGCTTGTTATTCACACTTGGAACCCTGGCCCAAGTTGGAGCATATCCCGAGAAGATGGAGAACACACTAAGAAAGCCCTTGGATGTCCTGCTCCTTGGCCACCACCTTAGGGGGCCAGCAAGGGCGTCCAAGCCAAGCCGAAGGCCCAGTCCAACTCGAGTTCGCGTCAGTCACGGCCTTCAGGACCAGTGAGCGGTAAACTAGACGCCCAGGACACATCCAAACTCCGTTTTTGATGATCCACATATGGATAGAAAGATAATTTCATAAGCTAACTAATGGCTTTCGTTTGAGGTCCAAATTCCATCGGAGTCAATGGGAATTGTCTAAACAAATCAGCGTCCAGAATCTATCAAGGCGCTGCATGACCATCTTTTGGGCCGTCGGGCCATGTAACATGTAGGCCCATGAGGAGGACGTGAATGAGGGTGCTTGCACGTCCCTTAGACCATATAATCAGTAGCCACCACCTACGTTAGGGTTTGGGTTTTGCTTAAGATTATTCTGTCCATTGACAGTCGCCGTTCGTCGGTTTGTGGAACCCTAACTTGAGAACTTAATCATTTATCTGCAGTTATCCCAACTTTCTGAGCTGCGTTATTTTGAGTTCTTGCTTGTGTTCTTCATTTCGCAGGCACGGATTAGCCTTCTTTGCGAGGTCAACCAGTTGGTGACACGGTTGATAACCCGAGGATTCATGGTGCTAAGGTTGCAGGGTTCGAGTCTTTTGATCTGAAGCCGGATCGGTGTGTCGCGTTCCACTCAAAGTGAAAGTTATCCTAGACCTAACGGAAGATCGGGAATCACGTCCCCATCACTTAGCAATCAAACTACTCTATACACCCTTATATGCTACTTTGCACAAGACTAATCGTATGGAAGGAACCGAGGGATGCAAACTGTGCCTTTAGGATGTAGTACCAATCACCTTCTTGATCAACAATGAATATCCAAGGTGATGATCCAATCAATCAATGAGAAATCCAAATATGATCTCGATGGATCAATCCCAAATGAACACCGGCTTTTTTGTCGAGGTTCATGTGCTTGCCAACACGCTAGTCCTCGTTGTGACGGCACACTCACTTGGGATTTAGCGGTTAATTGGCACCACACCGAGCCTCCAACGAGCACTACAAGAATCACCACAAGATGAGGGCAACACAAGTCACGAGCATTCCACTAGAGTACCTTTTGCGATCTCCCGTGAGGACAAGGTCAAGAACCCCTTACAATCACCTTCGGAGTGGCCAAGAACAATCTCCAAGCTTCCTCAACTCTGGCTCGCTGCTCCAACCGTCTAGGTGGTGGCAACCACCAAGATAATAAGCTCAAACGCAGCAAGAACACTCAGTAATGCCACTAGATCCTCAATCCAAGGCAAATACACTAGAAGCTCTTCCACTCACTCTCTAGATCAATCAAGAGGCATACAATGTGAGGGAGATGATTTGCTTAGCTCTAAGGGATGTCAAGTATGTCAAAGTGCCAAGAGTAACTCTCTAGAGCCGGCCAATCCACTTATATAGGCATCCCCAAGAACACCCAACCGTTACACTCAAATAGACCCTATCTGCGTGTTGACCGGATGCGGGTTAAGTGATGATCAGACACGTCCGATCACTCTCTCCGAGCCACGTGTCGCTGACGTTAGAATGTAGTCATTGCGCGCCAACGGTCGAACTTACTCGCGCCATGCACCACACGACCGGATGCGTTCGCTACTTGACTGGACGCTCGCACAGTGCAAGTCCACTCACAGTCCAGAGAGGTCCAGAAACACAAATTCTCGACCGGACGCATCCGCCACCCTCTGACCGGACGTGTGCAGAGTCCGGTCCACACTCTACTCCTCATGGCCACTTCAGCTCGCCCGGCCGGACGCGATACCGGAGCGTCCGGTCGTCTGCTTCCGGTCACACCTGAAAAACCGTCGGATGCCACAGCTTGACCGGACGCGTTCGATCCCTCCCAAGACAGCGTCCGGTCATCTCCAGATGACCTCTTTTCTTCTGAAAACCTCCAAGTCCCGTCGAGCAAGCTCGACGGGAGGGGTTTACATCCAAACCCCATCAACCCTTGCTCTTATGTGCCAACACCAATATGTCTCTCCACTTGTGCTCATGTGTTAGCATTTTCAAATAAATTTTATAAGAGATTGTTAGCACACTATGTCCCTAATGTATATGCAAAGTCATTGTTCACCTAGTGGCACTAAGATAACCGATATTGCACGACATCGCCCCTCTTAATAGTACGGTTATCAATCCTAAACTCGGCCGTTAACTTCTCTACTCGCCTACAGTCGGCGTAATGGAAATGCTCTAGCATATACCTTTGCCTCTAGCTTTCCATTCCGCTCTTCTTCTTTCATCTCTAAGGGTGGTACTTGATCATCTTTGGTCACCATCATCACCTTGATCTCCACTCCACCACTTGGCTTGGACCTTCCCTTTCTCTAATGCTACACACTTAGCAATAGGGTTAGTCCTAGGTTTCATCAATTAGCCAAAACCAAACTAGGGCATTTAGCAGAGGCAGAGTTAGCCCAGATGGAGACTGAGCCGATAGATATCGTTGAGGGGCTTCCTTCGGAAAGTTCAGACAGTGACTACGCACCCCCTCGAAGGATGCCTCCATGAGCTCACGATGCCGAGGCTAGTGGTTTAGGTTCTAGCTCAGACCCAACACTCCTTGCACTTCTTGAGCGCCTGACATTATCTTTTGAGAGGCAGGGGCAGGATATTTAGCGGATTACACAGCAGCAGGCAGCTGATGATGCAGCGCTCCACGCCCAATAGACTGAGCTTCAGCAGTAGTTGTCACACCCGGTTTTCCGAAGAATACCAAGCGCTAACTATATGTGTGCCCAGAATGTCCACACAACACATATAGAAACAAATATGGAGATTATCAAAGACAATGCTTTATTATATATTGAATCATAGTTACAACATGACTTACATCTATTACAAAACATGGCGGAAACTATTTTGTATCTACTCTTCGGGTCTCCATACTCCACAGGGACGGTTGACTGGGGGAGCACTTGTCTAGTACTCATGGAACTCCTTTGGTAAACTCATCTCTTGAACCATCATCTGGTACCCATCCGGGATTTTTCCAAAGTAATTGAAAGTAAAGCAAGAGTAAGCAAACCACCGCTTAACAAGTGTAACAAAGGGGTCCATAAAGGCTCAAAGGCTTGACACTGTTTGACTGTGGTTAGCACTTTTAGTTGGTCATATTTTATTAAACCTGAGTTACTACTATAGTGATAAACCATCCCAAGTGAAAGTAATATTAGTCAATATTAACATCATTCTCAATGCATCGAGGTAACCAAAGTAACCACTAATCAAGAAGGATCCAGGCCTCTCGTGTTTGTGAGCACGGCTGATATATCAGTTCAAAGAATTCTGCAGAATTTGTACAACTTTACCCCCGAGCCGTGATTCCCATGTGATAGAGGCCCGTCGACCCCATATCACCTCTTCCATGGAAGTGTGGCAGGGTTTCACTACATAACCTTTCACTAGACACCCTAACAAGGTAGTGACCGCTATGGTTTCAGCAGCTAGGCGAATGGGCCCCCTGTCAAGATGACACATATGGTTGCAGCATAGTCCAAAGCTTGAAAGGCAAGAAACCTCTCTGCAACCTAGGCCCCCCACTTGCGCCTTTCGGTAGCCACTAACAAGCTAGAGACGTACTAGTTATATGATTAAGGTCACAGCCATATGACACTCGTGGTTGTACTGTACCTCCTGGGTGGCCGCTTCAGGATTAAGTCCTTAGGGAGTGGAATCTAGAGCACCAAAACCCATGCTCCAGCCCTCTAAACCATGTTGCTAAAAAGCATCATTTTATCACATTGTATACATCATTAATCAAGTTAAATTATTAGCTTTGGTTATGTGCAGCAGCAACTATCCAACATGCATACCAACCCATAGGAAACAAGGATATGTGGTACAAGAATCATCTAGGTAAAGTCCTTATTGGCATTTCCAATTAGACACATGCATATGAATGAATTAAACATTGTTCATAGGTACAAGGAAAGCCTTTGTTACACTTGCCTTCCAAATCTTGCTCAAACTCTCTGATTTCCATATAGATCATCCTTGCCTAGCTCCTCTTCTATAGATCGTAACAATCATCACAAACACCAGAAGGAATCCTAAAAACAATACACCAATCATTACAAAAGGAAGACATAAAGGTTTTAAACATATAAGGCTTGTAACTACTAGTGTTGAGCACAAAACTACTAAAACAAGAGACATGGTTTAAAAGAGATGAAGGTTAGATGCATAGATAGAAAATTATTGGATTAGATGAATATGAATGAGATGATCTGATGATGAATGATCTAGGTTGAGCTACTATGGTGGGTAACTAGAATGGTCATGCTTTTATGGTGAAGATAAGGCTTAGCAGAGTTGATATACCATGGCTTGAGTATGATGGGTGGATAAGATGATATTTACAATATAGAGGAATGACATAACTGAACAAAGGAAGCTTTCATTTGACACATGATTCCTGGGCTGCAAAGGACCAGCCGATGCACCAAGGTGAACGCTAGATCAACAATGAACACAATACAACAATTTGAGCACAAGCTGAACATGCTTGTGCAGCGGATAGTGGTAGCTATGACCATCAAAATTAAGGGCCACACTGATCTTTTGGGATTGAAAATTGGTAGGGTCATGTGCAACTAATAAACACACAACCAAGTAAGAGGGCTCAGAAATTCATGTAGCGATTTAGCAGGGAACATGAAGAATCACCGAGGCATCTAGGACATGCACGTCGGCGGACAGTGGTGGTTATGATGACTGGTTGCATGGTTATAGTAGAATGAAATGGTAATCCATTTTGTGGGGGTGCTTGGTACTGTATGGAGTAGGTTGTTGCAATTGGACATGATATTTTGACCAACGGTTAGCTAGGGAACGCGATTGCGAAAACAGGATGGCTGCTGTCTGGACAGCAGGGGTAGCAGTTACTACGGCGTCGATATCTCGGCCTTTTGTGGATTTCATAGATGAACCAACTTGTGGAGTGATGTGCGAGGATATCATGGACATGTATATTTAAGGGCTTGGTTATTTGGACAGCAGATTAGCAGGGAACGCCAATGCCATGCAGAGCAGCACAGCAGCCAGGACAGCAGAGCAGTGAGCACTAAGGCAACGATATCTCTTTTTTTCTTTGATTTTCTGGCCATGAAAATTTGTAGAGGCATGTGCAACTAAATGAAAAACATCATGGTGAAAGGGCTTAATGACTGGAAGAAAGGAACTGAAGGAACCTGCATGCCAATCGGCAACAGTGCTGCTGCAGGGATGCAGGAGCAGCAAGCATGATAAAATCCAAATCTTCAGCGTCGTGGCTCCTCTGGCCAAATAAATTTTCAGGGACATGTTCAAGTATATGATACACATGTAGATCAAAGGATTTGCGAAACGGAGATGCAGATTGCTAGGAACGTGCTTGACAACTAGCAGCAACGCTGCTGCCCGCGAAAGACAGTAATATGTTTGTGGCGAAAACTACACTAGTGATCTTTCCCACTTGAATTAATATGACAAACTATCATATAGATCAACATATAAGATAGAGAGTGATGTGTGGTTCTCACATTGGGGAATTGCAGCAACGAGTGATAGGATCACCAACTACTCGCATCCACAACGAGCGATGAGGTGGCGGCGGTCGCTGCGTGGTGGTCTTTCTTTTTAGGGATGATCTACAATATGGGAAGGAGTTGTGAATGGCAAGATGCACGATGGCTAGGACAGAAACCAGAGGGGCAAGGACGTGATCTCACCATAGACATGCCGATGTGCTGTATACAAAGGAGGAGGCTGATGGTGGCCTGTGTTGATAGGCGACGATAGGGCCTGCAATCAAATGAGCAGTGTCAATTCCACTCTGGAGATGATCTGTGCCACGTGAGAGATCAAAGAAATATGTGAGAGGAGCATGGGCAGCAAGATCAGAGAGGGAAGGGACACCATGGTCTGATCGGAAGCAGCGGCGATGACGATCAGCGAGGTGCTGCTACGGGCTCGGGGAGACAGCAAAGCACGCCGGGCTAGCCTTCGATGAAGCGCTGCAGGACCATGATTTCCTTTGAGAGGTCACAACAGAGAGGGAACATGATGAAGGTGAGTTTCATAGTGAAGAACAGAGAAGGCCATGACCCATCCGCAGCATGATGCGATGGATCACCAGGATTCGGACGACAGGGGAGACGTGCAGCAGCAATATGGATCCATCGCAGCAGAGGGTACTCAATTTTGGTGGAGAAGGAGGTAGAGGAAGAGGTGGGGGCGTCCACGGTGGAGGAAGGGAAGGGGAAGAGCTGCTACTGCTGTCTTGGTCGAGCAAGGCCAGAAGGAAGGGAGAGGTGTGCATCTGTTCTGCAGAGAGAGGGAAGATGCATGGCTGCAATTACAGAGTGATAAGGGAGATTAAAGAGGGGTTTGTAAGGGAGTTAAAGGAGGATCATTTGCTGCAATTCTGCATGGGAGGAAGGGAAAGAGGCGGTTGCATGAGGACAAGATGGCGACCAGGGAAGTGCTGTCCATTTGCTTGTGCGTGATGGAGGTGGGAGAGGAGGAGATGGGGCTGCTGTTGTATGCATGGAGACATGCAATTGATAAGATGGAAACTGATGGAGTAAAATAGGTGCTGTCGAGAGAGAGATTGAAGAGAGGTGTGATCAAGGGAATTAGGAAAGATCATTATTTGCAATTGTTTTGCATGAGAGAAAAGGGAGAAGGCGCCATAGGCAGGGGAAGTGGTGATCTACTCATGCCAGGGAGGGAAGAGGAGATATTAATTGTTGTTTGTTTTCTACATGCATGCAATTGAAAGGATGGAGTAAAGGTGCACACATAAGAGAGATAATACAAGGGATTAAGTGCTGCTGTTTTGCATGAGGGAAAGGGAGGTCAGCACCAGAAAAAGAGATGCACTGCTACTTTAACTTCATACATGCTATTCAAAGGAAAATAGAACAAATAAGGAGTAAAGGAGCATACTACGATAGGTGGATCTAGGAGATCAAAAAGAAGGATTTGTTGCGCACTATAGAGAGGGCCTGAGAATAGTAGAAGAATGAGGAGTTCATCCATGTCTAGTCATGCTAGTTATGGAACAAAAATAAAAGAGAGATTAAGCACGGATGGTTAAGTGGAGATATGTCTAGGAAATTTAAGGATGAGTATTATGTGTGGCTGTTATTGACTTTCGTGAAGAGAGAGATGGAGCCTGTTAGTGAGAGGAAAATTGGGCTGGTATACATGATAGAAAGAGGGACTGTGTCAGCATAGGATTAACCCAAAATAAAATATGTTGGGACCGTCTTGAAAAGAGAAGGGCAAGAGCGAGTCACGAGGGGCTTGCCCCAAAATTGAGATTAACATGAATAAGCTCAACATCTGATTGATACGACTTGTTCAAAATGATGATAGAATTGTATGATGGAGAAAAGAGGCGACGGTTGGTCTGGTTGATCATCTAACATAGATTTAGGGATTTGAACAAGACTCCATCGAAAAGTAGAAGACCAAAAATAAGGAGGAAAGAGAGACGATCGAGCTAGGGTGTAAGTAGGACTCGGTCATGAATTGATCAAGGTTTTAGCAATTTGATTGGAGCTTGATTCGGATTTAGAGATTTAGAGATTGGTTTGATGAAGTTGGAAATAAACCCTAAGCGTATCTTAAAACATTTAAATTCATTTTTCATACAAAGACACTATGGCATATTGGCATGAATGCAACAAACCAATAAATTGATTTGCAAAAATTTTAGAAACTCACATTTCCACTGTCCAGAATGTTAACAACTTAACTAAAGTTGGGAAAATTTTAGAAAAATTATAAAATCATTTAATATTATTTAGTGATTTCTAAGTCACATCTCAAAATAGAAATTTTAGGGTGTGACAGTAGCTACTCTAGTCCTAGCTCGAGACATAGTCTCTCTTCCGTCAGACACAGCAGCAGGTTCAGGAGCTTCATCGTAGTCCTTTGCCTTCATGGAGCATGTCATGAGACACACTGGGGTTCCCGCTTTTGACTTCATAGCTTCTCAGCTTGGCGGTCCCTCTAGCTCTACACCCCTGGCTCTAGCGTTACAGTCTGGAGGACTTTAGAGTCAGGGAGTGCCTGCACCGTTCAGCTCACTACCCCAACAGATTCCACAGTTCTTTGCTTCTCTAGCGGCCGAGTACACACCGATTCACACAGGCTTTACTCCACCTCTACTTCTTCGATGCTTGTGACCCCGCGAGCTCTCAATGCCAGTTACAGTGAGATCGCCGGCTTCCCCACACCGACACACCTTTAGGGACCGGTTCCGTTGATGGGTGTACTGCTCACTACTACTACCGAGACTCTCCCGTCCTCGGTCGCTTCATCTGAGCTTTCTTGAGTCAGCCTCCTCCTGTTACTACTACACCTAAGGTTTCAGTGACAGTTACTGCTTCCGTGCCAGTGAGTTCACCTTCTCAGATTGTTCCTACTTCAGAGGCTCTAGTCACCGAGACAGTGCTTGCTACAGCTATCGTGACTGAGGCAGTTACAGTGTTAGTGGCTCTTTCACCCCCAGTCGCACCAGCTTTAGAGCCACAGGGTCAGGCCACTACCACCGAGACACCGCAGGCAGACCCAGTCCGTGAGACAGCTGAGCCGACCAAGACCGCTTCACCTCTAGAGACACAACCTAAGGGTTATTCAGAGGCTCAGCAGAGTGATAGTTCTGAGTCCTCGCCAGACTACTCACAGTTTGAGATGGCCGCTCGCTCGTCCGGACAGCCCCACCTCCTCAGGAGCCTTAGATTTTGGTGCTTGACGCCAAAAGGGGAGAGAGAGTCGAGTATATGAGATAGGGGGAGCATGTGAGGGGGAGTCATCTCTTTTGATGTATGATACTCATGCATACATGCCTTACTTTTGTGCATCATGTGATACATGCTTTTCGTTGACTTGTAGATATGTGATATATCATGTGACATGTGCTTTACTTATGACTTGTGCTCTCTACGCGATATATACATATGTTATGTCATGTCACATATCGTTGCTCATTTACCATGCTTTCACGCTTCACTTTCTTTAAATGAGCTTTATGTTTTGTACTCGCACTTTATTCATATTCCGTTGAGTACTTGTTGGCTTGGGTCGTATAATCTTATCTAACCTCTTTGTTCTTAATGTCAGATAGCTTATATGATCCAAGTTTGTTAAAAACCTCAATTCACTCTCATACTCGAGGTTATTTTCATCAATCACCAAAAAAGGAGAGATTGAAAGCATCTAGGCCCCTAGTGGATTTCAGTGATTAATGACAACATAAGGTTATTATGACTAACATGTGTTTTGTAGAAACCATTTGAGTTAGGTCACGATAATGATGATTGATTGGGTGATCAACGGTATTCATGCCCCAACGATCAAAATCATTTTTTATTTTCAAAGGATGAACGACAAGGTTAAGGACGGCTAGTTCTAAGTGTCGGTTGGTGTTGGAGAGACACTTAGAGTAGCTAGGACTTTGTTTTTACCTTTGGTCGTACTATTAAGAGGGGTTTGAATCGGTAACTTGACCTAGACGAGTCTAGGGAGTTAGGTGTGGTGCACACTTGTTCATTCTAGACCTAGACAGCCCTAGAGTTGGCCCAAAGATCAGTAGAATCGAAGCCATGCGAGAGGTCGCAAAATCGGAAGTCATTCAAGCCATTTTGGCTCGATCGGGCTGGCGATACTTGACCGACACGTCCCGGTCAGTGTATGTGGGGTGCCAGAGTGACCAGACTCTACCCAGGCAGTTGACCAGACACTCCGGTGCCATCAGTCTCGGGTCCAAAGTGGACCGGATGCTGATCGGCACCTAACCGGACGCTGGGGTCAGGGCGTCCGATCATAGTCCAGAGAGGTCTAGAGAGGGAAAATCTTGACCGGACGCGTCCGATCATGGTGGACCAAACTCTGACACATGTCCGGTAACAACCCGGATTTTTCAGAACACCAAAAATACGAACTTTCAAAAATTGTCCCTATGATCGTGTGAAGCATGTAGTGCTAGGTCGAGTCTAGGTTTGACGCGGGGGAATATTGCTAGTGAAATATCGCATACATATAGATTGATTGTAGGAGTTGCTCTATTTTTCGAGTCGTTTTCCCATTCTGTGGTTGCACTTGTTCCACGTCACCTGAGATGAGCATCCGGTGCAACAAAATTTTTTTGCACACTTCTGGTGCTCTTCCCAAGAGCCGTGCATTCAACGTGCGACGAGATTACCACTGGCTCCAAACGTGGTAACGACCGTGCATTTGTTCCACGACACCTAAGATGAGCATCCAGTGCAACACAATTTTTTTGCACACTTCTGGTGCGCTTCGAAAGACGTGCATCAAACGTGCGATGAGATTACCACTAACTGCAAACGTGGTAACGACCGTGCACTTGTTCCACGTCACCTGAGATGAGCATCCGATGGAACAAATTTTTTTGCACACTTTTGGTGCGCTTCTCGAAAGCCATGCATCGAACGTGCGATGGGATTACCAATGACTCCAAACGTGGTAACGACCGTGCACTTGTTCCACGTCTCCTAAGATGAGCATCCAGTGCAACACAATTTTTTTGCACACTTCTGGTGCCCTCCTGAAAGCCGTGCATCGAACGTGCGACGAGATTACCAATACCTCCAAACATGGTAATGACCGTGCACTTATTCCACGTCACCTTAGATGAGAATCCGGTGCAACAAAATTTTTTTGCACACTTCTAGTGCGCTTCCCGAAAGCCGTGCATCGAACGTGCAACAAGATTACCACTAACTCCAAATGTTGTAACGATCGTGCACTTGTTCCACGTCACCTAAGATGTGCATCCGGTGCCACAAAATTTTTTTGCACACTTGTGGTGCGTTTCCTGAAAGCCGTGCATCGAACGTGCGACGAGATTACCACTGACTCCAAACATAGTAACGACCGTGCACTTGTTCCACGTCACCTAAGATGAGCATCCGGTGCAACAAAACTTTTTTGCACACTTCTGGTGCTCTTCCCAAGAGCCGTTGCATTCAACGTGCGACGCGACACATCGGCTCCAAACGTGGTAACGACCGTGCACTTGTTCCACGTCAACTAAGATGAGCATGCAAGGCAACACAATTTTTTTTGCACACTTCTGGTGCGCTTCCGAAAAACGTGCATCAAACGTGCGATGAGATTACCACTAAGCGCAAACGTGGTAACGACCGTGCACTTGTTCCACGTCGCCACCGAGATGAGCATCCGATGCAACAAATTTTTTGCACACTTTTGGTGCGCTTCTCGAAAAGCCATGCATCGAACGTGCGATGGGATTACCAATGACTCCAAACGTGGTAACGACCGTGCACTTGTTCCACGTCACCTAAGATGTGCATCCGGTGCCACAAAATTTTTTTGCACACTTGTGGTGCGTTTCCCGAAAAAAGCCGCATCGAACGTGCGACGAGATTACCACCGGCTCCAAACGTGGTAACGACCGTGCACTTGTTCCACGTCACCTAAGATGAGCATCCAAAGCAACACAATTTTTTTGCACACTTCGGTGCCCTCCCGAAAGCCGTGCATCGAACGTGCGACGAGATTACCAATACCTCCAAACATGGTAATGACCGTGCACTTATTCCACGTCACCTTAGATGAGAATCCGGTGCAACAAAATTTTTTGCACACTTCTAGTGCGCTTCCCGAAAGTCGTGCATCGAACGTGCAACGAGATTACCACTAACTCCAAACGTTGTAACGATCGTGCACTTGTTCCACGTCACCTAAGATGTGCATCCGGTGCCACAAAATTTTTTTTTTGCACACTTGTGGTGCGTTTTCGAAAAGCCGTGCATCGAACGCGGCGACGAGATTACCACCGACTCCAAACATAGTAACGACCGTGCACTTGTTCCACGTCACCTAAGATGAGCATCCGGTGCAACAAAACTTTTATGCACACTTCGGTGCTCTTCGCAAGAGCCGTTGCATTCAACGTGCGACGAGATTACCACTGGCTCCAAACGTGGTAACGACCGTGCACTTGTTCCACGTCACCTAAGATGAGCATCCAGTGCAACACAATTTTTTTGCACACTTCTGGTGCGCTTCCCGAAAGACGTGCATCAAACGTGCGATGAGATTACCACTAACTGCAAACGTGGTAACGACCGTGCACTTGTTCCACGTCACCTGAGATGAGCATCCGATGCAACAAATTTTTTTGCACACTTTTGGTGCGCTTCTCGAAAAGCCATGCATCGAACGCGATGATGGGATTACCAATGACTCCAAACGTGGTAACGACCGTGCACTTGTTCCACGTCACCTAAGATGTGCATCCGGTGCCACAAAATTTTTTTGCACACTTGTGGTGCATTTCCCGAAAGCCGTGCATCGAACGTGCGACGAGATTACCACTGGCTCCAAACGTGGTAACGACCGTGCACTTGTTCCACGTCACCTAAGATGAGCATCCAGTGCAACACAATTTTTTTGCACACTTCTGGTGCCCTCCCGAAAGCCGTGCATCGAACGTGCGACGAGATTACCAATACCTCCAAACATGGTAATGACCGTGCACTTATTCCACGTCACCTTAGATGAGAATCGGTGCAACAAAATTTTTTTTTGCACACTTCTAGTGCGCTTTCCCGAAAAGCCGTGCATCGAACGTGCAACGAGATTACCACTAACTCCAAACGTTGTAACGATCGTGCACTTGTTCCACGTCACCTAAGATGTGCATCCGGTGCCACAAAATTTTTTTGCACACTTGTGGTGCGTTTCCCGAAAGCCGTGCATCGAACGTGCGACGAGATTACCACTGACTCCAAACATAGTAACGACCGTGCACTTGTTCCACGTCACCTAAGATGAGCATCCGGTGCAACAAAAATTTTTTGCACACTTCTGGTGCTCTTCCCAAGAGCCGTTGCATTCAACGTGCGACGCGATTACCACTGGCTCCAAACGTGGTAACGACCGTGCACTTGTTCCACGTCACCTAAGATGAGCATCCAAAGGCAACACAATTTTTTTGCACACTTCTGGTGCGCTTCCCGAAAGACGTGCATCAAACGTGCGATGAGATTACCACTAACTGCAAACGTGGTAACGACCGTGCACTTGTTCCACGTCACCTGAGATGAGCATCCGATGCAACAAATTTTTTTGCACACTTTTGGTGCGCTTCTCGAAAGCCATGCATCGAACGTGCGATGGGATTACCAATGACTCCAAACGTGGTAACGACCGTGCACTTGTTCCACGTCACCTAAGATGTGCATCCGGTGCCACAAAATTTTTTGCACACTTGTGGTGCATTTCCGAAAAGCCGTGCATCGAACGTGCGACGAGATTACCACTGGCTCCAAACGTGGTAACGACCGTGCACTTGTTCCACGTCACCTAAGATGAGCATCCAGTGCAACACAATTTTTTTGCACACTTCTGGTGCCCTCCCGAAAGCCGTGCATCGAACGTGCGACGAGATTACCAATACCTCCAAACATGGTAATGACCGTGCACTTATTCCACGTCACCTTAGATGAGAATCCGGTGCAACAAAATTTTTTTGCACACTTCTAGTGCGCTTCCCGAAAGCCGTGCATCGAACGTGCAACGAGATTACCACTAACTCCAAACGTTGTAACGATCGTGCACTTGTTCCACGTCACCTAAGATGTGCATCCGGTGCCACAAAATTTTTTTGCACACTTGTGGTGCGTTTCCCGAAAGCCGTGCATCGAACGTGCGACGAGATTACCACTGACTCCAAACATAGTAACGACCGTGCACTTGTTCCACGTCACCTAAGATGAGCATCCGGTGCAACAAAACTTTTTTGCACACTTCTGGTGCTCTTCGCAAGAGCCGTTGCATTCAACGTGCGACGAGATTACCACTGGCTCCAAACGTGGTAACGACCGTGCACTTGTTCCACGTCACCTAAGATGAGCATCCAGTGCAACACAATTTTTTTGCACACTTCGGTGCGCTTCCCGAAAAGACGTGCATCAAACGCGTGCGATGAGATTACCACTAATCGCAAACGTGGTAACGACCGTGCACTTGTTCCACGTCACCCGAGATGAGCATCCGATGCAACAAATTTTTTGCACACTTTTGGTGCGCTTCTCGAAAGCCATCCATCGAACGTGCGATGGGATTACCAATGACTCCAAACGTGGTAACGACCGTGCACTTGTTCCACGTCACCTAAGATGTGCATCCGGTGCCTCAAAATTTTTTCGCACACTTGTGGTGCGTTTTCCGAAAAGCCCGGCATCGAACGTGCGACGAGATTACCATCGGCTCCAAACGTGGTAACGACCGTGCACTTGTTCCACGTCACCTAAGATGAGCATCCGGTGCAACAAAACTTTTTTGCACACTTTTGGTGCTCTTCCCAAGAGCCGTTGCATTCAACGTGCGACGCGATTACCACCGGCTCCAAACGTGGTAACGACCGTGCACTTGTTCCACGTCAACTAAGATGAGCATCCAAAGGTAACACAATTTTTTTGCACACTTTGGTGCGCTCCCGAAAAGACGGCATCATAATGTGCGATGAGATTACCACTAACCGCAAACATGGTAACGACCATGCACTTGTTCCACGTCACCTGAGATGAGCATCCGGTGCAACAAAATTTTTCTGCACACTTCTGGTGCTCTTCCCAAGAGCCGTGCATTCAACGTGCGACGAGATTACCACTGGCTCCAAACGTGGTAACGACCGTGCACTTGTTCCACGTCACATAAGATGAGCATCCAAAGGTGCAACACCATTTTTTTTGCACACTTGTGGTGCGTTTCCGAAAAAGCCGCATCGAACGTGCGACGAGATTACCACTGGCTCCAAACGTGGTAACGACACCGCACTTGTTCCACGTCACCTAAGATGAGCATCCAAGGCAACACAATTTTTTTGCACACTTCGGTGCCCTCCCGAAAGCCGTGCATCGAACGTGCGACGAGATTACCAATACCTCCAAACATGGTAATGACCGTGCACTTATTCCACGTCACCTTAGATGAGAATCCGTGCAACAAAATTTTTTTGCACACTTCTAGTGCGCTTCCCGAAAAGCCGTGCATCGAACGTGCAACGAGATTACCACTAACTCCAAACGTTGTAACGATCGTGCACTTGTTCCACGCCACCTAAGATGTGCATCCGGTGCCACAAAATTTTTTGCACACTTGTGGTGCGTTTCCGAAAGCCGCATCGAACGTGCGACGAGGTTACCACCGACTCCAAACATAGTAACGACCGTGCACTTGTTCCACGTCACCTAAGATGAGCATCCGGTGCAACAAAACTTTTTGCACACTTCTGGTGCTCTTCCCAAGAGCCGTTGCATTCAACGCGGCGACGAGATTACCACGGCTCCAAACGTGGTAACGACCGTGCACTTGTTCCACGTCACCTAAGATGAGCATCCAAAGGCAACACAATTTTTTGCACACTTCTGGTGCGCTTCCGAAAAGCCGTGCATCGACGCGGCAACGAGATTACCACTAACTCCAAACGTTGTAACGATCGTGCACTTGTTCCACGTCACCTAAGATGTGCATCCGGTGCCACAAAATTTTTTTGCACACTTGTGGTGCGTTTCCCCGAAAAGCCGTGCATCGAACGTGCGACGAGGTTACCACCGACTCCAAACATAGTAACGACCGTGCACTTGTTCCACGTCACCTAAGATGAGCATCCGGTGCAACAAAAAACTTTTTGCACACTTCTGGTGCTCTTCCCAAGAGCCGTTGCATTCAACGTGCGACGAGATTACCACTGGCTCCAAACGTGGTAACGACCGTGCACTTGTTCCACGTCAACTAAGATGAGCATCCAGTGCAACACAATTTTTTTGCACACTTGTGGTGCGTTTCCCGAAAGCCGTGCATCGAACGTGCGACGAGATTACCACTGGCTCCAAACGAGGTAACGACCGTGCACTTGTTCCACGTCACCTAAGATGAGCATCCAGTGCAACACAATTTTTTTGCACACTTCTGGTGCCCTCCCGAAAGCCGTGCATTCAACGTGCGACGAGATTACCACTGGCTCCAAACGTGGTAACGACCGTGCACTTGTTCCACGTCACATAAGATGAGCATCCAGTGCAACACCATTTTTTTGCACACTTGTGGTGCGTTTCCCGAAAGCCGTGCATCGAACGTGCGACGAGATTACCACGGCTCCAAACGTGGTAACGACCGTGCACTTGTTCCACGTCACCTAAGATGAGCATCCAAAGGCAACACAATTTTTTTGCACACTTCGGGCGCCTCCCGAAAGACGTGCATCGAACGTGCGACGAGATTACCAATACCTCCAAACATGGTAATGACCGTGCACTTATTCCACGTCACCTTAGATGAGAATCCGGTGCAACAAAATTTTTTTGCACACTTCTAGTGCGCTTCCCGAAAGCCGTGCATCGAACGTGCAACGAGATTACCACTAACTCCAAACGTGGTAACGACCGTGCACTTGTTCCACGTCACCTAAGATGAGCATCCAAAGGCAACACAATTTTTTTTTTGCACACTTCTGGTGCGCTTCCGAAAAGACGTGCATCAAACGCGGCGATGAGACTACCACTAACCGCAAACGTGGTAACGACCGCGGCACTTGTTCCACGCCACCCGAGATGAGCATCCGATGCAACAAATTTTTTTGCACACTTTTGGTGCGCTTCTCGAAAAGCCATGCATCGAACGTGCGATGGGATTACCAATGACTCCAAACGTGGTAACGACCGTGCACTTTTTTCCACGTCACCTAAGATGTGCATCCGGTGCCACAAAATTTTTTTGCACACTTGTGGGTGCGTTTCCCGAAAGCCGCATCGAGCGTGCGGCGACGAGATTACCATCGGCTCCAAAACGTGGTAACGACCGTGCACTTGTTCCACGTCACCTAAGATGAGCATCCAAAGGCAACACAATTTTTTTGCACACTTCGGTGCCCTCCCGAAAGCCGTGCATCGAACGCGTGCGACGAGATTACCAATACCTCCAAACATGGTAATGACCGTGCACTTATTCCACGTCACCTTAGATGAGAATCCGGTGCAACAAAATTTTTTGCATACTTTTGGTGCGCTTCTCGAAAGGAACGTGCGATGGGATTACCAATGACTCCAAACGTGATAACGACCGTGCACTTGTTCCACGTCACCTAAGATGAGCATCCGGTGCAACAAAACTTTTTGCACACTTCGGGTGCTCTTCCCAAGAGCCGTGCATTCAACGTGCGACGAGATTACCACTAGCTCCAAAGGTGGTAACGACCGTGCACTTGTTCCACGTCACCTAAGATGAGCAACCAGTGCAACACAATTTTTTTGCACACTTCTGGTGCCCTCCCGAAAGCCGTGCATCGAACGTGCGACGAGATTACCACTAACTCCAAACGTGGTAATGCCCGTGCACTTATTCCACGTCACCTTAGATGAGAATCAGGTGCAACAAAATTTTTTTGCACACTTCTAGTGCGCTTCCCGAAAGCCGTGCATCGAACGTGCAACGAGATTACCACTGGCTCCAAAGGTGGTAACGACCGTGCACTTGTTCCACGTCACCTAAGATGAGCATCCAAAGGCAACACAATTTTTTTGCACACACTGGTGCCCTCCCGAAAGCCGTGCATCGAACGCGGCGACGAGATTACCACTAACTCCAAACGTGGTAATGACCGTGCACTTATTCCACGTCACCTTAGATGAGAATCCGTGCAACAAAATTTTTTGCACACTTCTAGTGCGCTTCCCGAAAAGCCGCATCGAAACGCAACGAGATTACCACTAACTCCAAACGTTGTAACGATCGTGCACTTGTTCCACGCCACCTAAGATGTGCATCCGGTGCCACAAAATTTTTTTGCACACTTGTGGTGCGTTTCCCCGAAAAGCCGCATCGAACGCAGGCGACGAGATTACCACCGACTCCAAACGTGGTAACAACCGTGCACTTGTTCCATGTCACCTAAGATGAGCATCCAAAGGCAACACAATTTTTTTGCACACTTCGGTGCCCTTCCCGAAAGCCGTGCATTGAACTTGTGATGAGATTACCACTGACTCCAAACGTGGTAACGACCGTGCACTTGTTCCACGTCACCTAAGACGAGCATCTGGTGCAACAAAATTTTTTGCACACTTCTGGTGCGCTTCCCGAATGCCGTGCATCGAACGTGCGACGAGATTACCACTAACTCCAAACGTGGTAATGACCGTGCACTTATTCCACGTCACCTTAGATGAGAATCCGGTGCATCAAAATTTTTTTGCACACTCCTAGTGCGCTTCCCGAAAGCCGCATCGAACGTGCAACGAGTTTACCACTAACTCCAAACATAGTAACGACCATGCACTTGTTCCACGTCACCTAAGATGAGCATCCGGTGCAACAAAATTTTTTTGCACACTTGTGGTGCGCTTCCCGAAAGCCGTGCATCGAACGTGCGACGAGATTACCACTGACTCCAAACGTTGTAACGACCGTGCACTTGTTCCACGTCACCTAAGACGAGCATCTGGTGCAACAAAATTTTTTTGCACACTTCTAGTGCGCTTCTCGAAAAGCCGTGCATCAAACGTGCGATGAGATTACCACTAGCTGCAAATGTGGTAACGACCATGCACTTGTTCCACGTCACCGAGATGAGCATCCGGTGCACAACAAATTTTTTGCACACTTTTGGTGCGCTTCTCAAAAGCCATGCATCGAACGTGCGATGAGATTACCAATGACTCCAAACGTCGTAACGACCGTGCACTTGTTCCACGTCACCTAAGATGAGCATCCGGTGCAACAAAACTTTTTTCACACTTCTGGTGCGCTTCCCAAGAGCCGTGCATTGAACATGCGACGAGATTACCACTGACTCCAAACGTGGTTACGACCGTGCACTTGTTCCACGTCACCTAAGATGAGCATCCAGTGCAACACAATTTTTTTGCACACTTCTGGTGCGCTTCCCGAAAGACGTGCATCAAACGTGCGATGAGATTACCACTAACTGCAAACGTGGTAACGACCGTGCACTTGTTCCACGTCACCTGAGATGAGCATCCGGTGCAACAAATTTTTTTGCACACTTTTGGTGCGCTTCTCGAAAGCCATGCATCGAACGTGCGATGGGATTACCAATGACTCCAAACGTGGTAACGACCGTGCACTTGTTCCACGTCACCTAAGATGAGCATCCGGTGCAACAAAACTTTTTTGCACACTTCTGGTGCTCTTCCCAAGAGCCGTGCATTCAACGTGCGACGAGATTACCACTGGCTCCAAACGTGGTAACGATCGTGCACTTGTTCCACGTCACCTAAGATGAGCATCCAAAGGCAACACAATTTTTTGCACACTTCTGGTGCGCTCCCGAAAGACGTGCATCAAACGTGCGATGAGATTACCACTAACCGCAAACGTGGTAACGACCGTGCACATGTTCCACGCCACCCGAGATGAGCATCCGATGCAACAAATTTTTTTGCACACTTTTGGTGCGCTTCTCGAAAGCCATGCATCGAACGTGCGATGGGATTACCAATGACTCCAAACGTGGTAACGACCGTGCACTTGTTCCACGTCACCTAAGATGAGCATCCGTGCAACAAAACTTTTTTGCACACTTTCGGTGCTCTTCCCAAGAGCCGCATTCAACGCGGCGACGAGATTACCACGGCTCCAAACGTGGTAACGACCGTGCACTTGTTCCACGTCACCTAAGATGAGCATGCAGTGCAACACAATTTTTTTGCACACTTCTGGTGCCCTCCCGAAAGCCGTGCATCGAACGTGCGACGAGATTACCACTAACTCCAAACGTGGTAATGACCGTGCACTTATTCCACGTCACCTTAGATGAGAATCCGGTGCAACAAAATTTTTTTGCACACTTCTAGTGCTTGGCCCCGAAAGCCGTGCATCGAACGTGCAACGAGATTACCACTAACTCCAAACGTTGTAACGATCGTGCACTTGTTCCACGTCACCTAAGATGTGCATCCGGTGCCACAAAATTTTTTTGCACACTTGTGGTGCGTTTCCCGAAAGCCGTGCATCGAACGTGCGACGAGATTACCACTGACTCCAAACGTTGTAACGACCGTGCACTTGTTCCACGTCACCTAAGATGAGCATCCGGTGCAACAAAATTTTTTGCACACTTGTGGTGCGCTTCCCGAAAAGCCGTGCATCGAACGTGTGATGAGATTACCACCGACTCCAAACGTTGTAACGACCGTGCACTTGTTCCCCGTCACCTAAGACGAGCATCTGGTGCAACAAAAATTTTTTGTACACTTCTGGTGCGCTTCCCGAATGCCGTGCATCGAACGTGCGACGAGATTACCACTGACTCCAAACGTGGTAACGACCGTGCATTTGTTCCACGTCACCTAAGATGAGCATCCGTGCAACAAATTTTTTTGCACACTTCTGGTGCGCTTCCCGAATGCCGCATCGAATGTGCGACGAGATTACCACTGATTCCAAACGTTGTAACGACCATGCACTTGTTCCACGTCACCTAAGACGAGCATCTGGTGTAACAAAAAATTTTTGCACACTTCTGGTGCGCTTCTCGAACCAATGAATCCAAACGTGGTAACGACCATGCACTTGTTCCACGTCACCTAAGATGAGCATCCAAAGGCAACACAATTTTTTGCACACTTCGGTGCCCTTCCCGAAAGCCGTGCATCGAACGCGTGCGACGAGATTACCACTAACTCCAAACGTGGTAATGACCGTGCACTTATTCCACGTCACCTTAGATGAGAATCCGGTGCAACAAAATTTTTTTGCACACTTCTAGTGCGCTTCCCGAAAGCCGTGCATCGAACGTGCGACGAGATTACCACTGACTCCAAACATAGTAACGACCATGCACTTGTTCCACGTCACCTAAGATGAGCATCCGGTGCAACAAAATTTTTTGCACACTTGTGGTGCGCTTCCCGAAAGCCGCGCATCGAACGTGCGACGAGATTACCACTGACTCCAAACGTTGTAACGACCGTGCACTTGTTCCACGTCACCTAAGACGAGCATCCTGGTGCAACAAAAATTTTTTGCACACTTCTAGTGCGCTTCTCGAAAGCCGTGCATCAAACGTGCGATGAGATTACCACTAGCTGCAAACGTGGTAACGACCATGCACTTGTTCCACGCCACCGAGATGAGCATCCGTGCAACAAATTTTTTGCACACTTTTGTTGCGCTTCTCAAAAGCCATGCATCGAACGTGCGATGAGATTACCAATGACTCCAAACGTGGTAACGACCGTGCACTTGTTCCACGTCACCTAAGATGAGCATCCGGTGCAACAAAACTTTTTTCACACTTCTGGTGCGCTTCCCAAGGGCCGTGCATTGAACATGCGACGAGATTACCACTGACTCCAAACGTGGTTACGACCGTGCACTTGTTCCACGTCACCTAAGATGAGCATCCAGTGCAACACAATTTTTTGCACACTTTTGGTGCGCTTCTCGGAAGCCATGCATGGAACGTGCGATGAGATTACCAATGACTCCAAACGTGGTAACGACCGTGCACTTGTTCCACGTCACCTAAGATGAGCATCCGGTGCAACAAAACTTTTTTCACACTTCGGTGCGCTTCCCAAGAGCCGTGCATTGAACATGCGACGAGATTACCACCGACTCCAAACGTGGTTACGACCGCGCACTTGTTCCACGTCACCTAAGATGAGCATCCAAAGGCAACACAATTTTTTTGCACACTTCGTGCGCTTCCCGAAAGACGTGCATCAAACGTGCGATGAGATTACCACTAATCGCAAACGTGGTAACGACCGTGCACTTGTTCCACGTCACCCGAGATGAGCATCCGGTGCAACAAATTTTTTTTTGCACACTTTTGGTGCGCTTCTCGAAAGCCATGCATCGAACGCGTGCGATGGGATTACCAATGACTCCAAACGTGGTAACGACCGTGCACTTGTTCCACGTCACCTAAGATGAGCATCCGGTGCAACAAAACTTTTTGCACACTTGTGGTGCTCTTCCCTCTTCCCAAGAGCCGTGCATTCAACGTGCGACGAGATTACCACTGGCTCCAAACGTGGTAACGGCCAGGTGCACTTGTTCCACGTCACCTAAGATGAGCATCCAAAGGCAACACAATTTTTTTGCACACTTCTGGTGCGCTTCCCGAAAGACGTGCATCAAACGTGTGAGATTACCACTAACCGCAAACGTGGTAACGACCATGCACTTGTTCCACGCCACCGAGATGAGCATCCGGTGCAATAAAATTTTTTTGCACACTTCGGTGCTCTTCCCAAGAGCCGTGCACTCAACGTGCGACGAGATTACCACTGGCTCCAAACGTGGTAACGATCGTGCACTTGTTCCACGTCACCTAAGATGAGCATCCAGTGCAACACAATTTTTTTGCACACTTCGGTGCGCTTCCCGAAAGACGTGCATCAAACGTGCGATGAGATTACCACTAACTGCAAACGTGGCAACGACCGTGCACTTGTTCCACGTCACCTGAGATGAGCATCCGATGCAACAAATTTTTTTGCACACTTTTTGTGCGCTTCTCGAAAGCCATGCATCGAACGTGCGATGGGATTACCAATGACTCCAAACGTGGTAACGACCGTGCACTTGTTCCACGTCACCTAAGATGAGCATCCGGTGCAACAAAACTTTTTGCACACTTCGGTGCTCTTCCCAAGAGCCGTGCATTCAACGTGCGACGAGATTACCACTGGCTCCAAACGTGGTAACGACCGTGCACTTGTTCCACGTCACCTAAGATGAGCATGCAGTGGAACACAATTTTTTTGCACACTTCTGGTGCCCTCCCGAAAGCCGTGCATCGAACGTACGACGAGATTACCACTAACTCCAAACGTGGTAATGACCTTGCACTTATTCCACGTCACCTTAGATGAGAATCCGGTGCAACAAAATTTTTTTTGCACACTTCTAGTGCGCTTCCCGAAAGCCGTGCATCGAACGTGCAACGAGATTACCACTAACTCCAAACGTTGTAACGATCGTGCACTTGTTCCACGTCACCTAAGATGTGCATCCGGTGCCACAAAATTTTTTTGCACACTTGTGGTGCGTTTCTCGAAAGCCGTGCATCGAACGTGTGATGAGATTACCACCGACTCCAAACATTGTAACGACCGTGCACTTGTTCCACGTCACCTAAGATGAGCATCCGGTGCAACAAAATTTTTTTCATAATTGTGGTGCGTTTCCCGAAAGCCGTGCATCGAACGTGTGATGAGATTACCACTGACTCCAAACATTGTAACGACCGTGCACTTGTTCCCCGTCACCTAAGACGAGCATCCGGTGCAACAAAAATTTTGTGCACACTTGTGCGCTTCCCGAATGCCGTGCATCGAACGTGCAACGAGATTACCACCGACTCCAAACGTGGTAACGACCGTGCATTTGTTCCACGTCACCTAAGATGAGCATCCGGTGCAACAAATTTTTTTGCACACTTCGGGTGCGCTTCCCGAATGCCCGCATCGAATGTGCGACAAGATTACCACTGATTCCAAACGCGGTAATGACCCGGCACTTGTTCCACGTCTCCTAAGATGAGCATCCAAAGTGCAACACAACTTTTTGCACACTTCTAGTGCGCTTCCCGAAAGTCGTGCATCGAACGTGCGACGACATTACCACTAACTCCAAACGTGGTATTGACCGAGCACTTATTCCACGTCACCTAAGATGAGAACGGTGCATCAAAATTTTTTTGCACACTCCTAGTGCGCTTCCCGAAAGCCGTGCATCGAACGTGCAACGAAGTTTACCACTAACTCCAAACGTGGTAACGATCGCGGCACTTGTTCCACGTCACCTAAGATGAAAATCCGGTGCGACAAAAATTTTTTTTGCACACTTCTAGTGCCCTTCCCGAAAGCCGTGCATCGAACGTGCGACGAGATTACCACTAACTCCAAACGTGGTAATGACCGTGCACTTATTCCACGTCACCTTAGATGAGAATCCGATTGCAATAAAATTTTTTTGCACACTACCAAAGTGCGCTTCTTCGAAAGCCGTGCATCGAACGTGCAACGAGATTACCACTAGCTCCAAACGTTGTAACGATCGTGCACTTGTTCCACGCCACCTAAGATGTGCATCCGCTGCCACAAAATTTTTTGCACACTTGTGGTGCGTTTTCCGAAAAAGCCGCATCGAACGTGCGACGAGATTACCACCGACTCCAAATGTAGTAACGACCGAGCACTTATTCCACGTCACCTAAGATGAGAATCCGGTGCATCAAAATTTTTTGCACACTCCTAGTGCGCTTCCCGAAAGCCGTGCATCGAACGTGTAACGAGTTTACCACTACCTCCAAACGTGTTAACGATCGTGCACTTGTTTCACGTCACCTAAGATTGGAATCCGGTGCAACAAAATTTTTTTGCACACTTCTAGTGCCCTTCCCGAAAGCCGTGCATCAAACGTGCAACGAGATGACCACTAACTCCAAACGTTGTAACGATCATGCACTTGTTCCACGTCACCTAAGATGAGCATCCGGTGCAACTAATTTTTTTGCACACTTGTCGTATGCGTTTCCGAAAAGCCGCCGCATCGAACGTGCGACGAGATTACCACCGACTCCAAACGTTGTAACGACCGTGCACTTGTTCCACGTCACCTAAGACGAGCATCCGGTGTAACAAAAAATTTTTGCACACTTCTGGTGCGCTTCTCGAACCAATGACTCCAAACGTGGTAACGACCATGCACTTGTTCCACGTCACCTAAGATGAGAATCCGGTGCAACAAAATTTTTTTGCACACTTCTAGTGCCCTTCCCGAAAGCCGTGCATCAAACGTGCAACGAGATGACCACTAACTCCAAACGTTGTAACGATCATGCAGTTGTTCCACGTCACCTAAGATGAGCATCCGGTGCAACAAAATTTTTTTGCACACTTCTGGTGCGCTTCCCAAGAGCCGTGCATTGAACGTGTGACGAGATTACCACTGACTCCAAACGTGGTAACGACCATGCACTTGTTCCACGTCACCTAAGATGAGCATCCAGTGCAACACAATTTTTTTGCACACTTCTGGTGCACTTCCCGAAGCCGTGCATCGAACGCGTGGCGATGAGATTATCAATAACTCCAAACGTGGTAATGACCGTGCACTTATTCCACATCACCTAAGATGAGAATCCGGTGCAACAAAAATTTTTTGCACACTTCTAGTGCGCTTCCCAAAAGCCGTGCATCGAACGTGCAACGAGATTACCACCAACTCCAAACGTTGTAACGATCGTGCACTTGTTCCACGTCACCTAAGATGAGCATCCGGTGCAACAAAATTTTTTTGCACACTTGTGGGTGCTTTCCCCGAAAAGCCGTGCATCGAACGTGCGACGAGATTACCACCGACTCCAAACATAGTAACGACCGTGCACTTGTTCCACGTCACCCAAGATGAGCATCCGGTGCAACAAAATTTTTTGCACACTTGTGGTGCGTTTCCGAAAAGCCGTGCATCGAACGTGCGACGAGATTACCACCGACTCCAAACATGGTAACGACCCCGCACTTGTTCGACGTCACCTAAGATGAGCATCCGATGCAACAAAATTTTTTTGCTCACTTCGTGCGCTTCTCGAAAGACGTGCATCAAACATGCGATGGGATTACCAATGACTCCAAACGTGGTAACGACCGTGCACTTGTTCCACGTCACCTAAGATCAGCATCCGGTGCAACAAAATTTTTTTCACACACTTCAGTGCGCTTCCCAAAAGCCGCATTGAACGTGCGACGAGATTACCACCGACTCCAAACGTGGTAACGACCGTGCACTTGCTCCACGTCACCTAAGATGAGCATCCAAAGTGCAACACAATTTTTTGCACACTTCCGTGCGCTTCCCCGAAAAGCCGTGCATTGAACGTGCGACGAGATTACCACTCGACTCCAAACGTGGTAACGACCGTGCACTTGTTCCACGTCACCTAAGATGAGCATCTAGTGCAACATAATTTTTTTTGCACACTTCGGTGCGCTTCCCGAAAAGCCGCGGCATCGAACGCGGCGACGAGATTACCACTAACTCCAAACGTGGTAATGACCGTGCACTTATTCCACGTCACCTAAGATGAGAATCCGGTGCATCAAAATTTTTTTGCACACTCCTAGTGCGCTTCCCGAAAGCCGTTGCATCGAACGTGCAACGAGTTTACCACTAACTCCAAACGTGGTAACGATCGTGCACTTGTTCCACGTCACCTAAGATGAGAATCCGTGCAACAAAATTTTTTTGCACACTTCTAGTGCCCTTCCCGAAAAGCCGTGCATCGAACGTGCGACGAGATTACCACTAACTCCAAACGTGGTAATGACCGTGCACTTATTCCACGTCACCTTAGATGAGAATCCGGTGCAATAAAATTTTTTGCACACTTCCAAAGGCGCTTCCCGAAAGCCGTGCATCGAAGCGTGCGACGAGATTACCACCGACTCCAAACATGGTAACGACCATGCACTTGTTCGACGTCACCTAAGATGAGCATCCGATGCAACAAAATTTTTTGCTCACTTCTGGTGCGTTTTCGAAAGCCGTGCATCAAACATGCGATGGGATTACCAATGACTCCAAACGTGGTAACGACGTGCACTTGTTCCACGTCACCTAAGATCAGCATCCGGTGCAACAAAATTTTTTGCACACTTCTGGTGCGCTTCCCAAAAGCCGTGCATTGAACGTGCGACGAGATTACCACCGACTCCAAACGTGGTAACGACCGGTGCACTTGCTCCACGTCACCTAAGATGAGCATCCAAAGGCAACACAATTTTTTGCACACTTCTGGTGCGCTTCCCGAAAAGCCGTGCATTGAAGCGTGCGACGAGACTACCACCGACTCCAAACGTGGTAACGACCGTGCACTTGTTCCACGTCACCTAAGATGAGCATCTAGTGCAATACAATTTTTTGCACACTTGGTGCGCTTCCCGAAAAGCCGTGCATCGAACGTGCGACGAGATTACCACTGACTCCAAACGTGGTAACGACCGTGCACTTATTCCACGTCACCTAAGATGAGAATCCGGTGCATCAAAATTTTTTTGCACACTCCTAGTGCGCTTTCCCGAAAGCCGTGCATCGAACGTGCAACGAAGTTTACCACTAACTCCAAACGTGGTAACGATCGTGCACTTGTTCCACGTCACCTAAGATGAGAATCCGGTGCAACAAAAATTTTTTTGCACACTTCTAGTGCCCTTCCCGAAAAGCCGTGCATCGAACGTGCGACGAGATTACCACTAACTCCAAACGTGGTAATGACCGTGCACTTATTCCACGTCACCTTAGATGAGAATCCGGTGCAATAAAATTTTTTTGCACACTTCCAGTGCGCTTCCCGAAAGCCGTGCATCGAACGTGCGACGAGATTACCACTGACTCCAAACATGGTAACGACCATGCACTTGTTCGACGTCACCTAAGATGAGCATCCGATGCAACAAAATTTTTTGCTCACTGTGCGTTTCTCGAAAGCCGTGCATCAAACATGCGATGGGATTACCAATGACTCCAAACGTGGTAACGACCGTGCACTTGTTCCACGTCACCTAAGATCAGCATCCGGTGCAACAAAATTTTTTGCACACTTCTCGGTGCGCTTCCCAAAAGCCGTGCATTGAGCGTGCGCGACGAGATTACCACCGACTCCAAACGTGGTAACGACCGTGCACTTGCTCCACGTCACCTAAGATGAGCATCCAAAGGCAACACAATTTTTTGCACACTGTGCGCTTCCGAAAAGCCGCGGCATTGAACGTGCGACGAGATTACCACCGACTCCAAACGTGGTAACGACCGTGCACTTGTTCCACGTCACCTAAGATGAGCATCTAGTGCAACACAATTTTTTTGCACACTTCTGGTGCGCTTCCCGAAAGCCGTGCATCGAACGTGCGACGAGATTACCACTAACTCCAAACGTGGTAACGACCGTGCACTTATTCCACGTCACCTAAGATGAGAATCCGGTGCATCAAAATTTTTTTGCACACTCCTAGTGCGCTTCCCGAAAGCCGTGCATCGAACGTGCAACGAGTTTACCACTAACTCCAAACGTGGTAACAATCGTGCACTTGTTCCACGTCACCTAAGATGAGAATCCGGTGCAACAAAATTTTTTTTGCACACTTCTAGTGCCCTCCGAAAAGCCGTGCATCGAACGTGCGACGAGATTACCACTAACTCCAAACGTGGTATTGACCGTGCACTTATTCCACGTCACCTTAGATGAGAATCGGTGCAATAAAATTTTTTTGCACACTTCCAAAGTGCGCTTCCCGAAAAGCCGTGCATCGAAGCGTGCAACGAGATTACCACTAGCTCCAAACGTTGTAACGATCGTGCACTTGTTCCACGTCACCTAAGATGTGCATCCGGTGCCACAAAAATTTTTTGCACACTTGTGGTGCGTTTCCGAAAAAGCCGTGCATCGAACGCGTGCGACGAGATTACCACCGACTCCAAACATAGTAACGACCGAGCACTTATTCCACGTCACCTAAGATGAGAATCCGGTGCATCAAAATTTTTTGCACACTCCTAGTGCGCTTCCCGAAAGCCGTGCATCGAACGTGCAACGAGTTTACCACTACCTCCAAACGTGTTAACGATCGTGCACTTGTTTCACGTCACCTAAGATGAGAATCCGTGCAACAAAAATTTTTGCACACTTCTAGTGCCCCTCCCGAAAGCCGTGCATCAAACGTGCAACGAGATGACCACTAACTCCAAACGTTGTAACGATCATGCACTTGTTCCACGTCACCTAAGATGAGCATCCGGTGCAACTAATTTTTTGCACACTTGTGGTGCGTTTCCCGAAAGCCGTGCATCGAACGTGCGACGAGATTACCACTGACTCCAAACGTTGTAACGACCGTGCACTTGTTCCACGTCACCTAAGACGAGCATCTGGTGTAACAAAAATTTTTTGCACACTTCTGGTGCGCTTCTCGAACCAATGACTCCAAACGTGGTAACGACCATGCACTTGTTCCACGTCACCTAAGATGAGAATCCGGTGCAACAAAAATTTTTTGCACACTTCTAGTGCCCTTCCCGAAAGCCGTGCATCAAACGTGCAACGAGATGACCACTAACTCCAAACGTTGTAACGATCATGCAGTTGTTCCACGTCACCTAAGATGAGCATCCGGTGCAACAAAATTTTTTTGCACACTTCTGGTGCGCTTCCCAAGAGCCGTGCATTGAACGTGTGACGAGATTACCACTGACTCCAAACGTGGTAACGACCATGCACTTGTTCCACGTCACCTAAGATGAGCATCCAGTGCAACACAATTTTTTTGCACACTTCTGGTGCACTTCCCGGAAGCCGTGCATCGAACGTGCGATGAGATTATCAATAACTCCAAACGTGGCAATGACCGTGCACTTATTCCACATCACCTAAGATGAGAATCCGGTGCAACAAAAATTTTTTGCACACTTCTAGTGCGCTTCCCAAAAGCCGTGCATCGAACGTGCAACGAGATTACCACTAACTCCAAGCGTTGTAACGATCGTGCACTTGTTCCACGTCACCTAAGATGAGCATCCGGTGCAACAAAATTTTTTTGCACACTTGTGGTGCGTTTCCCGAAAGCCGTGCATCGAACGTGCGACGAGATTACCACTGACTCCAAACATAGTAACGACCGTGCACTTGTTCCACGTCACCCAAGATGAGCATCCGGTGCAACAAAATTTTTTTGCACACTTGTGGTGCGTTTCCCGAAAGCCGTGCATCGAACGTGCGACGAGATTACCACTGACTCCAAACATGGTAACGACCATGCACTTGTTCGACGTCACCTAAGGTGAGCATCCGATGCAACAAAATTTTTTTGCTCACTTCTGGTGCGCTTCTCGAAAGCCGTGCATCAAACATGCGATGGGATTACCAATGACTCCAAACGTGGTAACGACCGTGCACTTGTTCCACGTCACCTAAGATCAGCATCCGTGCAACAAAATTTTTTTTCACACTTCTCGGTGCGCTTCCCAAAAGCCGTGCATTGAGCGTGCGACGAGATTACCACCGACTCCAAACGTGGTAACGACCGTGCACTTGCTCCACGTCACCTAAGATGAGCATCCAGTGCAACACAATTTTTTTGCACACTTCTGGTGCGCTTCCCGAAAGCCGTGCATTGAACGTGCGACGAGATTACCACTGACTCCAAACGTGGTAACGACCGTGCACTTGTTCCACGTCACCTAAGATGAGCATCTAGTGCAACGCAATTTTTTTGCACACTTCTGAGTGCGCTTCCCGAAAGCCGTGCATCGAACGTGCGACGAGATTACCACTAACTCCAAACGTGGTAATGACCGTGCACTTATTCCACGTCACCTAAGATGAGAATCCGGTGCATCAAAATTTTTTTGCACACTCCTAGTGCGCTTCCCGAAAGCCGTGCATCGAACGTGCAACGAGTTTACCACTAACTCCAAACGTGGTAACGATCGTGCACTTGTTCCACGTCACCTAAGATGAGAATCCGGTGCAACAAAATTTTTTTGCACACTTCTAGTGCCCTTCCCGAAAGCCGTGCATCGAACGTGCGACGAGATTACCACTAACTCCAAACGTGGTAATGACCGTGCACTTATTCCACGTCACCTTAGATGAGAATCCGGTGCAATAAAATTTTTTTGCACACTTCCAGTGCGCTTCCCGAAAGCCGCGCATCGAACGTGCGACGAGATTACCACTGACTCCAAACATGGTAACGACCATGCACTTGTTCGACGTCACCTAAGATGAGCATCCGATGCAACAAAATTTTTTTGCTCACTTCTGGTGCGTTTCTCGAAAAGCCGTGCATCAAACATGCGATGGGATTACCAATGACTCCAAACGTGGTAACGACCGTGCACTTGTTCCACGTCACCTAAGATCAGCATCCGGTGCAACAAAATTTTTTTGCACACTTCTGGTGCGCTTCCCAAAAGCCGTGCATTGAACGTGCGACGAGATTACCACTGACTCCAAACGTGGTAACGACCGTGCACTTGTTCCACGTCACCTAAGATGAGCATCCAAAGGCAACACAATTTTTTGCACACTTCTCGTGCGCTTTCCCGAAAAGCCGTGCATTGAACGTGCGACGAGATTACCATCGACTCCAAACGTGGTAACGACCGTGCACTTGTTCCACGTCACCTAAGATGAGCATCTAGTGCAACACAATTTTTTTGCACACTTCTGGTGCGCTTCCCGAAAGCCGTGCATCGAACGTGCGACGAGATTACCACTAACTCCAAACGTGGTAATGACCGTGCACTTATTCCACGTCACCTAAGATGAGAATCCGGTGCAACAAAATTTTTTGCACACTCCTAGTGCGCTTCCCGAAAGCCGTGCATCGAACGTGCAACGAGTTTACCACTAACTCCAAACGTGGTAACGATCGTGCACTTGTTCCACGTCACCTAAGATGAGAATCCGGTGCAACAAAATTTTTTTGCACACTTCTAGTGCCCTTCCCGAAAGCCGTGCATCGAGCGTGCGACGAGATTACCACTAACTCCAAACGTGGTAATGACCCGTGCACTTATTCCACGTCACCTTAGATGAGAATCCGGTGCAATAAAATTTTTTGCACACTTCCGGTGCGCTTCGAAAGCCGTGCATCGAGCGTGCGACGAGATTACCATCGACTCCAAACATGGTAACGACCATGCACTTGTTCGACGTCACCTAAGATGAGCATCCGATGCAACAAAATTTTTTTGCTCACTTCTGGTGCGTTTCTCGAAAGCCGTGCATCAAACATGCGATGGGATTACCAATGACTCCAAACGTGGTAACGACCGTGCACTTGTTCCACGTCACCTAAGATCAGCATCCGGTGCAACAAAATTTTTTTGCACACTTCTGGTGCGCTTCCCAAAAGCCGTGCATTGAACGTGCGACGAGATTACCACTGACTCCAAACGTGGTAACGACCGTGCACTTGCTCCACGTCACCTAAGATGAGCATCCAGTGCAACACAATTTTTTTGCACACTTCTGGTGCGCTTCCCGAAAGCCGTGCATTGAACGTGCGACGAGATTACCACTGACTCCAAACGTGGTAACGACCGTGCACTTGTTCCACGTCACCTAAGATGAGCATCTAGTGCAACGCAATTTTTTTGCACACTTCTGGTGCGCTTCCCGAAAGCCGTGCATCGAACGTGCGACGAGATTACCACTAACTCCAAACGTGGTAATGACCGTGCACTTATTCCACGTCACCTAAGATGAGAATCCGGTGCATCAAAATTTTTTTGCACACTCCTAGTGCGCTTCCCGAAAGCCGTGCATCGAACGTGCAACGAGTTTACCACTAACTCCAAACGTGGTAACGATCGTGCACTTGTTCCACGTCACCTAAGATGAGAATCGGTGCAACAACAAATTTTTTTGCACACTTCTAGTGCCCTTCCCGAAAGCTGTGCATCGAACGTGCGACGAGATTACCACTAACTCCAAACGTGGTAATGACCGTGCACTTATTCCACGTCACCTTAGATGAGAATCCGGTGCAATAAAATTTTTTTGCACACTTCCAGTGCGCTTCCCGAAAGCCGTGCATCGAACGTGCGACGAGATTACCACTGACTCCAAACATGGTAACGACCATGCACTTGTTCGACGTCACCTAAGATGAGCATCCGATGCAACAAAATTTTTTTGCTCACTTCTGGTGCGTTTCTCGAAAGCCGTGCATCAAACATGCGATGGGATTACCAATGACTCCAAACGTGGTAACGACCGTGCACTTGTTCCACGTCACCTAAGATCAGCATCCGGTGCAACAAAATTTTTTGCACACTTCTGGTGCGCTTCCCAAAAGCCGTGCATTGAACGTGCGACGAGATTACCACCGACTCCAAACGTGGTAACGACCGTGCACTTGCTCCACGTCACCTAAGATGAGCATCCAAAGTGCAACACAATTTTTTGCACACTTCGGTGCGCTTCCCGAAAGCCGTGCATTGAACGTGCGACGAGATTACCACTCGACTCCAAACGTGGTAACGACCGTGCACTTGTTCCACGTCACCTAAGATGAGCATCTAGTGCAACACAATTTTTTTGCACACTTCTGGTGCGCTTCCCGAAAGCCGTGCATCGAACGTGCGACGAGATTACCACTAACTCCAAACGTGGTAATGACCGTGCACTTATTCCACGTCACCTAAGATGAGAATCCGGTGCATCAAAATTTTTTGCACACTCCTAGTGCGCTTCCGAAAGCCGTGCATCGAGCGTGCAACGAGTTTACCACTAACTCCAAACGTGGTAACGATCGTGCACTTGTTCCACGTCACCTAAGATGAGAATCCGGTGCAACAAAATTTTTTTGCACACTTCTAGTGCCCTTCCCGAAAGCCGTGCATCGAACGTGCGACGAGATTACCACTAACTCCAAACGTGGTAATGACCGTGCACTTATTCCACGTCACCTTAGATGAGAATCCGGTGCAATAAAATTTTTTTGCACACTTCCAGTGCGCTTCCCGAAAGCCGTGCATCGAACGTGCGACGAGATTACCACTGACTCCAAACATGGTAACGACCATGCACTTGTTCGACGTCACCTAAGATGAGCATCCGATGCAACAAAATTTTTTTGCTCACTTCTGGTGCGTTTCTCGAAAGCCGTGCATCAAACATGCGATGGGATTACCAATGACTCCAAACGTGGTAACGACCGTGCACTTGTTCCACGTCACCTAAGATCAGCATCCGGTGCAACAAAATTTTTTTGCACACTTCTGGTGCGCTTCCCAAAAGCCGTGCATTGAACGTGCGACGAGATTACCACTGACTCCAAACGTGGTAACGACCGTGCACTTGCTCCACGTCACCTAAGATGAGCATCCAGTGCAACACAATTTTTTTGCACACTTCGTGCGCTTCAAAAGCCGTGCATTGAACGTGCGACGAGATTACCACCGACTCCAAACGTGGTAACGACCGTGCACTTGTTCCACGTCACCTAAGATGAGCATCTAGTGCAACGCAATTTTTTTGCACACTTCGGTGCGCTCCCGAAAGCCGTGCATCGAGCGTGCGACGAGATTACCACTAACTCCAAACGTGGTAATGACCGTGCACTTATTCCACGTCACCTAAGATGAGAATCCGGTGCATCAAAATTTTTTGCACACTCCTAGTGCGCTTCCCGAAAGCCGTGCATCGAACGTGCAACGAGTTTACCACTAACTCCAAACGTGGTAACGATCGTGCACTTGTTCCACGTCACCTAAGATGAGAATCCGGTGCAACAAAATTTTTTTGCACACTTCTAGTGCCCTTCCGAAAAAGTTGTGCATCGAACGTGCGACGAGATTACCACTAACTCCAAACGTGGTAATGACCGTGCACTTATTCCACGTCACCTTAGATGAGAATCCGGTGCAATAAAATTTTTTTGCACACTTCCAGTGCGCTTCCCGAAAGCCGCGCATCGAACGTGCGACGAGATTACCACTGACTCCAAACATGGTAACGACCATGCACTTGTTCGACGTCACCTAAGATGAGCATCCGATGCAACAAAATTTTTTTGCTCACTTCTGGTGCGTTTCTCGAAAGCCGTGCATCAAACATGCGATGGGATTACCAATGACTCCAAACGTGGTAACGACCGTGCACTTGTTCCACGTCACCTAAGATCAGCATCCGGTGCAACAAAATTTTTTTGCACACTTCTGGTGCGCTTCCCAAAAGCCGTGCATTGAACGTGCGACGAGATTACCACCCGACTCCAAACGTGGTAACGACCGTGCACTTGCTCCACGTCACCTAAGATGAGCATCGATTGCAACACAATTTTTTTGCACACTTCGGTGCGCTTCGAAAAGCCGTGCATTGAGCGTGCGACGAGATTACCATCGACTCCAAACGTGGTAACGACCGTGCACTTGTTCCACGTCACCTAAGATGAGCATCTAGTGCAACACAATTTTTTTGCACACTTCTGGTGCGCTTCCCGAAAGCCGTGCATCGAACGTGCGACGAGATTACCACTAACTCCAAACGTGGTAATGACCGTGCACTTGTTCCACGTCATCTAAGATGAGCATCTAGTGCAACACAATTTTTTTGCACACTTCTGGTGCGCTTCCCGAAAGCCGTGCATCGAACGTGCGACGAGATTACCACTAACTCCAAACGTGGTAATGACCGTGCACTTATTCCACGTCACCTAAGATGAGAATCCGGTGCATCAAAATTTTTTTGCACACTCCTAGTGCGCTTCCCGAAAGTCGTGCATCGAAGCGTGCAACGAGTTTACCACTAACTCCAAACGTGGTAACGATCGTGCACTTGTTCCACGCCACCTAAGATGAGAATCCGGTGCAACAAAATTTTTTTGCACACTTCTAGTGCCCTTCCCGAAAGCCGTGCATCGAACGTGCGACGAGATTACCACTGACTCCAAACATAGTAACGACCGTGCACTTGTTCCACGTCACCCAAGATGAGCATCCGGTGCAACAAAATTTTTTGCACACTTGTGGTGCGTTTCGAAAAGCCGTGCATCGAGCGTGCGACGAGATTACCATCGACTCCAAACATGGTAACGACCATGCACTTGTTCGGCGTCACCTAAGATGAGCATCCGATGCAACAAAATTTTTTGCTCACTTCGGTGCGCTTCTCGAAAGCCGTGCATCAAACATGCGATGGGATTACCAATGACTCCAAACGTGGTAACGACCGTGCACTTGTTCCACGTCACCTAAGATCAGCATCCGGGGCAACAAAATTTTTTTCACACTTCCGTGCGCTTCCCAAAAGCCGTGCATTGAAGCGTGCGACGAGATTACCACCGACTCCAAAGCGTGGTAACGACCGTGCACTTGCTCCACGTCACCTAAGATGAGCATCCAAGTGCAACACAATTTTTTGCACACTTCTGGTGCGCTTCCCGAAAGCCGTGCATTGAGCGTGCGACGAGATTACCAGCGACTCCAAACGTGGTAACGACCGTGCACTTGTTCCACGTCACCTAAGATGAGCATCTAGTGCAACACAATTTTTTTGCACACTTCGGTGCGCTTCCCGAAAGCCGTGCATCGAGCGTGCGACGAGATTACCACTAACTCCAAACGTGGTAATGACCGTGCACTTATTCCACGTCACCTAAGATGAGAATCCGGTGCATCAAAATTTTTTGCACACTCCTAGTGCGCTTCCCGAAAGCCGTGCATCGAACGTGCAACGAGTTTACCACTAACTCCAAACGTGGTAACGATCGTACACTTGTTCCACGTCACCTAAGATGAGAATCCGGTGCAACAAATTTTTTTTTGCACACTTCTAGTGCCCTTCCCGAAAGCCGTGCATCGAGCGTGCGACGAGATTACCACTAACTCCAAACGTGGTAATGACCGTGCACTTATTTCACGTCACCTTAGATGAGAATCCGGTGCAATAAAATTTTTTGCACACTTCGGGCGCTTTCCCGAAAGCCGTGCATCGAGCGTGCGACGAGATTACCACCGACTCCAAACATGGTAACGACCATGCACTTGTTCGACGTCACCTAAGATGAGCATCCGATGCAACAAAATTTTTTGCTCACTTCGGTGCGTTTCTCGAAAGCCGTGCATCAAACATGCGATGGGATTACCAATGACTCCAAACGTGGTAACGACCGTGCACTTGTTCCACGTCACCTAAGATCAGCATCCGGTGCAACAAAATTTTTTGCACACTGGTGCGCTTCCCAAAAGCCGTGCATTGAACGTGCGACGAGATTACCACTGACTCCAAACGTGGTAACGACCGTGCACTTGCTCCACGTCACCTAAGATGAGCATCCAGTGCAACACAATTTTTTTGCACACTTCTGGTGCGCTTCCCGAAAGCCGTGCATTGAACGTGCGACGAGATTACCACTGACTCCAAACGTGGTAACGACCGTGCACTTGTTCCACGTCACCTAAGATGAGCATCTAGTGCAACACAATTTTTTTGCACACTTCTGGTGCGCTTCCCGAAAGCCGTGCATCGAACGTGCGACGAGATTACCACTAACTCCAAACGTGGTAATGACCGTGCACTTATTCCACGTCACCTAAGATGAGAATCCGTGCATCAAAATTTTTTTTGCACACTCCTAGTTCGCTTCCCGAAAGCCGTGCATCGAGCGTGCAACGAGTTTACCACTAACTCCAAACGTGGTAACGATCGTGCACTTGTTGCACGTCACCTAAGATGAGAATCCGGTGCAACAAAATTTTTTTGCACACTTCTAGTGCCCTTCCCGAAAGCCGTGCATCGAACGTGCGACGAGATTACCACTAACTCCAAACGTGGTAATGACCGTGCACTTATTCCACGTCACCTTAGATGAGAATCCGGTGCAATAAAATTTTTTTGCACACTTCCCGGTGCGCTTCCGAAAGCCGTGCATCGAACGTGCGACGAGATTACCACTGACTCCAAACCTGGTAACGACCATGCACTTGTTCGACGTCACCTAAGATGAGCATCCGATGCAACAAAATTTTTTGCTCACTGGGGCGTTTCTCGAAAGCCGTGCATCAAACATGCGATGGGATTACCAATGACTCCAAACGTGGTAACGACCGTGCACTTGTTCCACGTCACCTAAGATCAGCATCCGGTGCAACAAAATTTTTTTGCACACTTCTGGTGCGCTTCCCAAAAGCCGTGCATTGAACGTGCGACGAGATTACCACCGACTCCAAACGTGGTAACGACCGTGCACTTGCTCCACGTCACCTAAGATGAGCATCCAATTGCAACACAATTTTTTGCACACTTCTGGTGCGCTTCCCGAAAGCCGTGCATTGAGCGTGCGACGAGATTACCATCGACTCCAAACGTGGTAACGACCGTGCACTTGTTCCACGTCACCTAAGATGAGCATCTAGTGCAACACAATTTTTTGCACACTTCTGGTGCGCTTCCCCGAAAGCCGTGCATCGAACGTGCGACGAGATTACCACTAACTCCAAACGTGGTAACGACCGTGCACTTATTCCACGTCACCTAAGATGAGAATCCGGTGCATCAAAATTTTTTGCACACTCCTAGTGCGCTCCCCTAAAGAAAGCCGTGCATCGAACGTGCAACGAGTTTACCACTAACTCCAAACGTGGTAACGATGCGTGCACTTGTTCCACGTCACCTAAGATGAGAATCCGTGCAACAAAAATTTTTTTTGCACACTTCTAGTGCCCTTCCCGAAAGCCGTGCATCGAACGTGCGCGACGAGATTACCACTAACTCCAAACGTGGTATTGACCGTGCACTTATTCCACGTCACCTTAGATGAGAATCCGGTGCAATAAAATTTTTTTGCACACTTCCAAAGGCGCTTCCTGAATGCCGCATCGAACGTGCGACGAGATTACCACGACTCCAAACATGGTAACGACCATGCACTTGTTCGACGTCACCTAAGATGAGCATCCGATGCAACAAAATTTTTTGCTTGCTCACTTCTGGTGCGTTTCTCGAAAGCCGTGCATCAAACATGCGATGGGATTACCAATGACTCCAAACGTGGTAACGACCGTCCACTTGTTCCACGTCACCTAAGATCAGCATCCGTGCAACAAAATTTTTTTGCACACTTCGGGTGCGCTTCCCAAAAGCCGTGCATTGAAGCGTGCGACGAGATTACCACCGACTCCAAACGTGGTAACGACCGTGCACTTGCTCCACGTCACCTAAGATGAGCATCCGAGTGCAACACAATTTTTTTGCACACTTCGTGTGCGCTTCCCGAAAGCCGTGCATTGAGCGTGCGACGAGATTACCACCGACTCCAAACGTGGTAACGACCGTGCACTTGTTCCACGTCACCTAAGATGAGCATCTAGTGCAACACAATTTTTTGCACACTTCTGGTGCGCTTCCCGAAAGCCGTGCATCGAGCGTGCGGCGAGATTACCACTAACTCCAAACGTGGTAATGACCGTGCACTTATTCCACGTCACCTAAGATGAGAATCCGGTGCATCAAAATTTTTTTGCACACTCCTAGTGCGCTTCCTGAAAGCCGTGCATCGAACGTGCAACGAGTTTACCACTAAATCCAAACGTGGTAACAATCGTGCACTTGTTCCACGTCACCTAAGATGAGAATCGGTGCAACAAAATTTTTTTGCACACTTCTAGTGCCCTTCCCGAAAGCCGTGCATCGAACGTGCGACGAGATTACCACTAACTCCAAACGTGGTAATGACCGTGCACTTATTCCACGTCACCTTAGATGAGAATCCGGTGCAATAAATTTTTTTTGCACACTCCCAGTGCGCTTCCCGAAAGCCGTGCATCGAACGTGCAACGAGATTACCACTAGCTCCAAACGTTGCAACGATCGTGCACTTGTTCCACGTCACCTAAGATGTGCATCCGGTGCCACAAAATTTTTTTGCACACTTGTGGTGCGTTTCCGAAAAGCCGTGCATCGAACGTGCGACGAGATTACCACCGACTCCAAACATAGTAACGACCGAGCACTTATTCCACGTCACCTAAGATGAGAATCCGGTGCATCAAAATTTTTTTTGCACACTCCTAGTGCGCTTCCCGAAAGCCGTGCATCGAGCGTGCAACGAGTTTACCACTACCTCCAAACGTGTTAACGATCGTGCACTTGTTTCACGTCACCTAAGATGAGAATCCGGTGCAACAAAATTTTTTGCACACTTCTAGTGCCCTTCCCGAAAGCCGTGCATCGAGCGTGCAACGGGATGACCACTAACTCCAAACGTTGTAACGATCATGCACTTGTTCCATGTCACCTAAGATGAGCATCCGGTGCAACTAATTTTTTTTGCACACTTGTGGTGCGCTTCCCGAAAGCCGTGCATCGAACGTGCGACGAGATTACCACTGACTCCAAACGTTGTAACGACCGTGCACTTGTTCCACGTCACCTAAGACGAGCATCTGGTGTAACAAAAATTTTTGCACACTTCTGGTGCGCTTCTCGAACCAATGACTCCAAACGTGGTAACGACCATGCACTTGTTCCACGTCACCTAAGATGAGAATCCTGTGCAACAAAATTTTTTTGCACACTTCTAGTGCCCTTCCCGAAAGCCGTGCATCGAGCGTGCGACGAGATTACCACTAACTCCAAACGTGGTAATGACCGTGCACTTATTCCACGTCACCTTAGATGAGAATCCGGTGCAATAAAATTTTTTGCACACTTCCAAAGGCGCTTCCGAAAGCCGTGCATCGAGCGTGCGACGAAATTACCACCGACTCCAAACATGGTAACGACCATGCACTTGTTCGACGTCACCTAAGATGAGCATCCGATGCAACAAAATTTTTTTGCTCGCCACGGTGCGTTTCTCGAAAGCCGTGCATCAAACATGCGATGGGATTACCAATGACTCCAAACGTGGTAACGACCGTCCACTTGTTCCACGTCACCTAAGATCAGCATCCGGTGCAACAAAATTTTTTGCACACTTCGGGTGCGCTTCCCAAAAGCCGTGCATTGAAGCGTGCGACGAGATTACCACCGACTCCAAACGTGGTAACGACCGTGCACTTGCTCCACGTCACCTAAGATGAGCATCAATTGCAACACAATTTTTTTGCACACTTCGGTGCGCTTCCGAAAGCCGTGCATTGAAGCGTGCGACGAGATTACCACCGACTCCAAACGTGGTAACGACCGTGCACTTGTTCCACATCACCTAAGATGAGCATCTAGTGCAACACAATTGTTTTGCACACTTCTGGTGCGCTTCCCGAAAGCCGTGCATCGAACGTGCGACGAGATTACCACTAACTCCAAACGTGGTAATGACCGTGCACTTATTCCACGTCACCTAAGATGAGGAAAGCTTATCAAGTCTACTTTCATATGGATCCAGCCTCAAGTACATATATCTGCTCCGAGCTGGACGCAGCCCTCAATTTACTTGAGAGACCTATTTTCTGTCCAGTGCTGCGACACCTTGTTTTAGCCCAATGGGCTAAGTATCGTCTTAGAATCCATTAAGGATGCGTCTTAGGGTTAGAGCACGAACCCAGCACCCTTGTGGTCGTCCTCCTCATGTCATATACCCCTTGGCCGCCACCAAGAACAATTGGGTTTTGTTTTCGCAAGTTAGCTCGCTACTTCCTTGTAAACGCAGCGTGCAGTCCAGCCGCCCGCCTACTTGAATTCGAACCCCACCATAATTGCGATTCATCTTTGATTTCCTCAATTCGCATACACATTTAGTGCTTGTTTACTTGTTCTTGCTGGTTCTTCGATTGCTTGCGGGGACGAGTGCCCTAGTGGCCGGTTGTCGCACCGCAGGATCGCGCCAATCATTGGAGGTGGTGTATCGGTCGCTAAGGCGCAACGTCTTGGACGGTTGTAGTCGGGCCGTGAACGTCGTCTCTTTCCATCAATCGAGTTATCCACGCCCTCTCATCGAAAGATCGGAACCAAACCCCGGGGTTGGATGAAGAGCCCGACACACCGATCCGGATTCCCTGAATCCTGCAATCTTAGCACCGACAGCCGAAATTAAGATGCACCGATCCGGCTACAACGCCACTAGGGGCCTCTTGTTGCGCCTCGGCAATCTTAGCACCGCACCGGCGCACCCTTCCGGAAAAGGCCCAATCGCCCCAAAAGATTAGTCCGATGGGGGAAGGGTGGCTCTCCCCTTTAAGGTGGCTTCCTCCTCCCAAGCTAAGTAAGGTGGGATTATTTAGAGGCTCACACGGTCACCGCCCGACTACAATGGGCCACTTGGCCAATTTTTTTGTTGCGTCTTTGCCAGCGGGTAATAGTGGAGGATGTCCTCATCAGTGCATCAAACGTACAACGAGATTACCACTAACTTCAAACGTTGTAACGACCATGCACTTGTTCCACGTCACCTAAGATGAGCATCCGGTGCAACAATTTTTTTTTTACGCACACTTGTGGTGCGTTTCCGAAAAGCCGTGCATCGAACGTGCGCGATGAGATTACCACCGACTCCAAACATGGTAATGGCCATGCACTTGTTCGACGTCACCTAAGATGAGCATCCGATGCAACAAAATTTTTTGCTCACTTCTGGTGCGCTTCGAAAGCCGTGCATCAAAGCGTGCGATGAGATTACCACTAACCGCAAAAGTGGTAATGACCGTGCACTTGTTCCACGTCACCGAGATGAGGATCCGGTGCAACAAATTTTTTTGCACACTTTTGGTGCGCTTCTCGAAAAGCCATGCATCAAACGTGCAATGAGATTACCAATGACTCCAAACGTGGTAACGACCGTGCACTTGTTCCACGTCACCTAAGATGAGCATCCGGTGCAACATAATTTTTTTGCACACTTCGGTGCGCTTCCCAAGAGCCGTGCATTGAAGCGTGCGACTAGATTACCATCGACTCCAAACGTGGTAACGACCGTGCACTTGTTCCACGTCACCTAAGTTGAGCATCCAAAGGCAACACAATTTTTTTGCACACTTCTGGAGCACTTCCCGAAAGCCGTGCATCGAACGTGTGACGAGATTACCACTAACTCCAAACGTGGTAATGACCGTGCACTTATTCCACGTCACCTAAGATGAGAATCCGGTGCAACAAAATTTTTTTTTGCACACTTCGTGCGCTTCCCCAAAAAGCCGTGCATCGAACGTGCAACGAGATTATCACTAACTCCAAACGTTGTAACGATAGTGCACTTGTTCCACGTCACCTATGATGAGCATCCGGTGCAACAAAATTTTTTTGCACACTTGTGGTCCGTTTCCCGAAAGCCGTGCATCGAACGTGCGACGAGATTACCACTGACTCCAAGCATAGTAACGACCGTGCACTTCTTCCACGTCACCTAAGATGAGCATCCGATGCAACAAAATTTTTTTGCTCACTTCTGGTGCGTTTTCCGAAAAAAGCCGTGCATCGAACGTGCGACGAGATTACCACTCGACTCCAAACATGGTAACGACCATGCACTTGTTCGACGTCACGAGATGAGCACCCAAAGTGCAACAAATTTTTTGCACACTTTTGGTGCGCTTCTCGAAAGCCATGCATCGAAACGTGCGATGGGATTACCAATGACTCCAAACGTGGTAACGACCGTGCACTTGTTCCACGTCACCTGAGATGAGCATCCGGTGCGACAAAATTTTTTTGCACACTTCTGGTGCGCTTCCCATGAGCCATGCATCGAACGTGCGATGAGATTACCACTGACTCCAAATGTGGTAACAACAGTACACTTGTTCCACATCACCTAAGATGAGCATCCAAAGTGCAACACAATTTTTTTGCACACTTCTGGTGCGCTTTCCGAAAGCCGTGCATCGAACGTGCGACGAGATTACCACTAATTCCATACGTGGTAAGGACACGTGCACTTATTCCACGTCACCTAAGATGAGAATCCGGTGCAACACAATTTTTTGCACACACGGTGCGCTTCCCGAAAGCCGTGCATCGAACGAGCGACGAGATTACCACTAACGACAAACGTTGTAACGATCGTGCACTTGTTCCACGTCACCTAAGATGAGCATCCGGTGCAACAAAATTTTTTTGCACACTTGTGGTGCGTTTTTCGAAAGCCGTGCATCGAACGTGCAACGAGATTACCACTAACGACAAACGTTGTAACGATCGTGCACTTGTTCCACGTCACCTAAGATGAGCATCCGGTGCAACAAAATTTTTTTGCAGACTTGTGGTGCGTTTCCCGAAAGCCGTGCATCGAACGTGCGATGAGATTACTAGTGACTCCAAACATGGTAACGACCACGCACTTGTTCGACGTCACCTAAGATGAGCATCCGGTGCAACAAAATTTTTTTGCAAACTTGTGGTGCGCTTCCCGAAAGCCGTGCATCGAACGCGTGATGAGATTACCACCGACTCCAAACGTTGTAACGACCGTGCACTTGTTCCACTTCACCTAAGATGAGCATCTGGTGCAACAAAATTTTTTTGCACACTTCTGGTTCGCTTCCCGAATGCCGTGCATCGAACGTGCGACGAGATTACCACTGACTCCAAACGTAGTAACGATCGTGCACTTGTTCCACGTCACCTAAGATGAGAATCCGGTGCAACAAAATTTTTTTGCACACTTCTAGTGCGCTTCCCGAAAAGCCGTGCATCGAACGTGCAACGAGATTACCACTAACTCCAAACGTTGTAACGATCATGCACTTGTTCCACGTCACCTAAGATGAGCATCTGGTGCAACAAAATTTTTTTGCACACTTGTGGTCCGTTTCTTGAAAGCCGTGCATCGAACGTGCGACGAGATTACCACTAACTCCAAACACGGTAACGACCGTGCACTTGTTCCACGTCAGCTAAGATGAGCATCCGGTGCAACAAATTTTTTTGCAAACTTGTGGTGCGCTTCCCGAAAGCCGTGCATCGAACGCGTGATGAGATTACCACTGACTCCAAACGTTGTAACGACCATGCACTTGTTCCACATCACCTAAGACGAGCATCTGGTGCAATAAATTTTTTTGCACACTTCTGGAGCGCTTCCCGAATGCCATGCATCGAACGTGCGACGAGATTACCACCGACTCCAAACGTGGTAACGATCGTGCACTTGTTCCACGTCACCTAAGATGAGAATCCGGTGCAACAAAATTTTTTTGCACACTTCTAGTGCGCTTCTCGAAAGCCGTGCATCGAACGTGCAACGAGATTACCACTAACTCCAAACGTTGTAACGATCATGCAATTGTTCCACGTCACCTAAGATGAGCATCCGGTGCAACAAAATTTTTTTGCAAAGTTGTGGTGCGCTTCCCGCAAGCCGTGCATCGAACGCGTGATGAGATTACCACTGACTCCAAACGTTGTAACGATCGTGCACTTGTTCCTCGTCACCTAAGATGAGCATCCGGTGCCACAAAATTTTTTTGCACACTTGTGGTGCGTTTCCCGAAAGCCGTGCATCGAACGTGCGACGATATTACCACTGACTCCAAACATAGTAACGACCGTGCACTTGTTCTAATGAGGACATCAGCACCACACCAACTCCAGTGCCTATTGCTGGTCCTCTCACTCGTGCTCGTGCTCGTCAACTTAATTATCAAGTGAGTTCTCTCTTAAGTGTATGTCCATCTTGTTTAGATCTTGGAGACGCGTGCACTCTTGTTTTGATCAGGAATCAAGGAGAACAACTAAACGGAGACGGACTCGCGCTGGCTGGATTCGGACTGCAGCACAACTCCAATTTCTGAGAGTCGCCACGGTCACTTACGGAGTCGGATTGGGACAGTTCAGGACTCTTTGGAAAGCTTATCAAGTCTACTTTCATATGGATCCAGCCTCAAGTACATATCTGCTCCGAGCTGGACGCAGCCCTCAATTTACTTGAGAGACCTATTTCTGTCCAGGTGCTGCGACACCTTGTTTTAGCCCAATGGGCTATGTATCGTCTTAGAATCCATTAAGGATGCGTCTTAGGGTTAGAGCACGAACCCAGCACCCTTGTGGTCGTCCTCCTCATGTCATATACCCCTTGGCCGCCGCCAAGAACGATTGGGTTTTTTGTTTTCGCAAGTTAGCTCGCTACTTCCTTGTAAACGCGTGCAGTCCAGCCGCCCGTCTACTTGAATTCGAACCCCACCATAATTGCGATTCATCTTTGATTTCCTCAATTCGGCGTACACATTTAGTGCTTGTTTACTTGTTCTTGCTGGTTCTTCGATTGCTTGCAGGACGAGTGCCCTAGTGGCCGGTTGTCGCACCGCAGGATCGCGCCAATCGGTCGCTAAGGCGCAACGTCTTGGACGGTTGTAGTCGGGCCGTGAACGTCGTCTCCTTCCATCAATCGAGTTATCCACGCCCTCTCATCGAAAGATCGGAACCAAACCCCAGCGGGTTTCTATCACCTAAGATGAGAATCCGGGGCAACAAAATTTTTTTGCACACTTCTAGTGCGCTTCCCGAAAGCCGTGCATCAAACGTGCAACGAGATTACTACTAACGCCAAACGTTGTAACGATCATGCACTTGTTCCACGTCACCTAAGATGAGCATCCGGTGCAACAAAATTTTTTTGCACACTTCTGGTGCGCTTCCCAAGAGCCGTGCATTGAACGTGCGACGAGATTACCACTGACTCCAAACGTGGTAACGACCGTGCACTTGTTCCACGTCACCTAAGATGAGCATCCAGTGCAACACAATTTTTTTGCACACTTCTGGTGCGCTTCCCGAAAGCCGTGCATCGAACGTGCGACGAGATTAGCACTAGCTCTAGACGTGGCAACGACCGTGCACTTATTCCATGTCACCTAAGATGAAAATCCGGTGCAACAAAATTTTTTTCACACTTCTAGTGCGCTTCCCAAAAGCCGTGCATTGAACGTGCAACGAGATTACCACCAACTCCAAACGTTGTAACGATCGTGCACTTATTCCACGTCACCTAAGATGAGCATCTGGTGCAACAAAATTTTCTTGCACACTTGTGGTGCGTTTCCCGAAAGCCGGGCATCGAACGTGCGACGAGATTACCACTGACTCCAAACATAGTAACGACCGTGCACTTGTTCCACGTCGCCTAAGATGAGCATCCGGTGCAACAAAAATTTTTTGCACACTTGTGGTCCGCTTCCCGAAAGCCGTGCATCGAACGTGTGATGAGATTACCACTGACTCCAAACGTTGTAACGACCGTGCACTTGTTCCATGTCACCTAAGACGAGCATCTGGTGCGCTTCCCGAATGCCGTGCATCGAACGTGCGACGAGATTACCTCTGACTCCAAACGTGGTAACGATCGTGCACTTGTTCCACGTCACCTAAGATGAGAATCCGGTGCAACAAAATTTTTTTGCACACTTCTGGTGCGCTTCCCGAATGCCGTGCATCGAACGTGCGACGAGATTACCTCTGACTCCAAACGTGGTAACGATCGTGCACTTGTTCCACGTCACCTAAGATGAGAATCGAGACAACAAAATTTTTTTGCACACTTCTAGTGCGCTTCCCGAAAGCCGTGCATCGAACGTGCAACGAGATTACCACTAACTCCAAACGTTGTAAACGATCATGCATTTGTTCCACGTCACCTAAGATGAGCATCCGGTGCAACAAAATTTTTTGCAAACTTGTGGTGCGCTTCCCGAAAGCCGTGCATCGAACGCGTGATGAGATTACCGCTGACTCGAAACGTTGTAACGACCGTGCACTTGTTCCACATCACCTAAGATGAGCATCTGGTGCAACAAAATTTTTTTGCACACTTCTGGTGCGCTTCCCGAATGCCGTGCATCGAACGTGCGACGAGATTACCACTGACTCCAAACGTGATAACGATCGTGCACTTGTTCCACGTCACCTAAGATGAGAATCCGGGGCAACAAAATTTTTTTGCACACTTCTAGTGCGCTTCCCGAAAGCCGTGCATCAAACGTGCAACGAGCTTACCACTAACGCCAAACGTTGTAACGATCATGCACTTGTTCCACGTCACCTAAGACGAGCATCTGGTGCAACAAAATTTTTTTGCACACTTCTGGTGCGCTTCCCAAGAGCCGTGCATTGAACGTGCGACGAGATTACCACTGACTCCAAACGTGGTAACGACCGTGCACTTGTTCCACGTCACCTAAGATGAGCATCCAGTGCAACACAATTTTTTTGCACACTTCTGGTGCGCTTCCCGAAAGCCGTGCATCGAACGTGCGACGAGATTAGCACTAGCTCTAGACATGGTAATGACCGTGCACTTATTCCACGTCACCTAAGATGAAAATCCGGTGCAACAAAATTTTTTTCACACTTCTAGTGCGCTTCCCAAAAGCCGTGCATTGAACGTGCAACGAGATTACCACCAACTCCAAACGTTGTAACGATCGTGCACTTGTTCCACGTCACCTAAGATGAGCATCTGGTGCAACAAAATTTTCTTACACACTTGTGGTGCGTTTCCCGAAAGCCGTGCATCGAACGTGCGACGAGATTACCACTGACTCCAAACATAGTAACGACCGTGCACTTGTTCCACGTCGCCTAAGATGAGCTTCCGGTGCAACAAAAATTTTTTGCACACTTGTGGTCCGCTTCCCGAAAGCCGTGCATCGAACGCGTGATGAGATTACCACTGACTCCAAACGTTGTAACGACCGTGCACTTGTTCCACATCACCTAAGACGAGCATCTGGTGCAACAAAATTTTTTTGCACACTTCTGGTGCGCTTCCCGAATGCCGTGCATCGAACGTGCGACGAGATTACCTCTGACTCCAAACGTGGTAACGATCGTGCACTTGTTCCACGTCACCTAAGATGAGAATCCGGTGCAACAAAATTTTTTTGCACACTTCTAGTGCGCTTCCCGAAAGCCGTGCATCGAACGTGCAACGAGATTACCACTAACTCCAAACGTTGTAACGATCATGCAATTGTTCCACGTCACCTAAGATGAGCATCCGGTGCAACAAAATTTTTTTGCAAACTTGTGGTGCGCTTCCCGAAAGCCGTGCATCGAACGCGTGATGAGATTACCACTGACTCGAAACGTTGTAACGACCGTGCACTTGTTCCATATCACCTAAGATGAGCATCTGGTGCAACAAAATTTTTTTGCACACTTCTGGTGCGCTTCCCGAATGCCGTGCATCGAACGTGCGACGAGATTACCACTGACTCCAAACGTGATAACGATCGTGCACTTGTTCCACGTCACCTAAGATGAGAATCCGGGGCAACAAATTTTTTTTGCACACTTCTAGTGCGCTTCCCGAAAGCCGTGCATCAAACGTGCAACGAGATTGCCACTAACGCCAAACGTTGTAACGATCATGCACTTGTTCCACGTCACCTAAGATGAGCATCCGGTGCAACAAAATTTTTTTGCACACTTCTGGTGCGCTTCCCAAGAGCCGTGCATTGAACGTGCGACGAGATTACCACTGACTCCAAACGTGGTAACGACCGTGCACTTGTTCCACGTCACCTAAGATGAGCATCCAGTGCAACAAAATTTTTTTGCACACTTCTGGTGCGCTTCCCGAAAGCCGTTCATCGAACGTGCGACGAGATTAGCACTAGCTCTAGACGTGGTAATGACCGTGCACTTATTCCACGTCACCTAAGATGAAAATCCGGTGCAACAAAATTTTTTTCACACTTCTAGTGCGCTTCCCAAAAGCCGTGCATTGAACGTGCAACGAGATTACCACCAACTCCAAACGTTGTAACGATCGTGCACTTGTTCCACGTCACCTAAGATGAGCATCTGGTGCAACAAAATTTTCTTGCACACTTGTGGTGCGTTTCCCGAAAGCCGTGCATCGAACGTGCGACGAGATTACCACTGACTCCAAACATAGTAACGACCGTGCACTTGTTCCACGTCGCCTAAGATGAGCATCCGGTGCAACAAAATTTTTTTGCCCACTTCTAGTGCGCTTCCCGAAAGCCGTGCATCGAACGTGCAACGAGATTACCACTAACTCCAAACGTTGTAACGATCATGCACTTGTTCCACGTCACCTAAGATGAGCAACCGGTGCAACAAAATTTTTTTGCACACTTGTGGCCCGGTGCGTTCCCGAAAAGCCGTGCATCGAGCGTGCGACGAGATTACCACCGACTCCAAACATGGTAACGACCGTGCACTTGTTCCACGTCACCTAAGATGAGCATCGGTGCAACAAAATTTTTTGCAAACTTGTGGTGCGCTTCAAAAAGCCGTGCATCGAACGCGTGATGAGATTACCACCGACTCCAAACGTTGTAACGACCGTGCACTTGTTCCACGTCACCTAAGATGAGCATCCGGTGCAACAAAATTTTTTTTGAAAACTTGTGGTGCGCTTCCCGAAAGCCGTGCATCGAAGCGTGATGAGATTACCACTGACTCCAAACGTTGTAACGACCGTGCACTTGTTCCACATCACCTAAGACGAGCATCTGGTGCAACCAAAATTTTTTGCACACTTCTGGTGCGCTTCCCGAATGCCGTGCATCGAACGTGCGACGAGATTACCACTGACTCCAAACGTGGTAACGATCGTGCACTTGTTCCACGTCACCTAAGATGAGAATCCATTGCAACAAAATTTTTTTGCACACTTCTAGTGCACTTCCCGAAAGCCGTGCATCGAACGTGCAACGAGATTACCACTAAGTCCAAACGTTGCAACGATCATGCAATTGTTCCACGTCACCTAAGATGAGCATCCGATTGCAACAAAATTTTTTGCACACTTGTGGTGCGCTTTCCGAAAAGCCGTGCATCGAACGTGTGATGAGATTTCCGCTGACTCCAAATGTTGTGACGACCGTGCCCTTGTTCCACGTCACCTAAGATGAGCATCTGGTGCAACAAAATTTTTTGCACACTTCCGGTGCGCTTCCCGAATGCCGTGCATCGAACGTGCGATGAGATTACCACTGACTCCAAACGTGGAAACGATCGTGCACTTGTTCCACGTCACCTAAGATAAGCATCCGGTACAACAAATTTTATTTGCACACTTGTGGTGCGCTTCCTGAAAGCTGTGCATCAAACGTGTGATGAGATTACCACAGATTCCAAACGTGGTAACGACCGTGCACTTGTGCGACGTCGCCTAAGATGAGCATCCGATGCAACAAAATTTTTTTGCTCACTTCTGGTGCACTTCTCGAAAGCCTGCATCAAACATGCGATGAGATTACCACTAACTCCAAACGTGGTAACGACCGTGCACTTGTTCCACTTCACCTAAGATGACCATCCGGTGCAACAATTTTTTTTGCACACTTTTTGGTGCGCTTCTCGAAAGCCATGCATCTAACGTGCGATGAGATTACCAATGACTCCAAACGTGGTAACGACCGTGCACTTGTTCGACGTCACCTAAGATGAGCATCCGGTCCAACAAAATTTTTTGCACACTTCTGGTACGCTTCCCAAGAGCTGTGCATTGAACGTGCGACGAGATTACCATTGACTCCAAACGCGGTAACGACCATGCACTTATTCCACGTCACCTAAGATGAGCATCTAGTGCAACACATTTTTTTTGCACACTTCGTGCGCTTCACGAAAAGCCGTGGATCGAGCGTGCGACAAGATTACCACTAACTCCAAAGCGTGGTAACGACCGTGCACTTATTCCACGTCACCTAAGATGAGAACGGTGCAACACAATTTTTTGCACACTTCTGGTGCGCTTCCCGAAAGCCGTGCATTGAGCGTGCGACGAGATTACCACCGACTCCAAACGTGGTAACGACCGTGCACTTGTTCCACGTCACCTAAGAGGCGAGCATCGATTGCAACACAATTTTTTTGCACACTTCGGTGCGCTTCTCGAATGCCGTGCATCGAACGTGCGACGAGATTGCCACCGACTCCAAACGTGGTAACGATCGTGCACTTGTTCCACGTCACCTAAGATGAGCATCCGGTGCAACAAATTTTTTTTTGCACACTTGTGGTGCGCTTCTCGAAAAGCGTGCATCATCGAAGCGTGATGAGATTACCACCAGCGGACTCCAAACGTGGTAACGACCGTGCACTTGTTCGACGTCACCTAAGATGTGCATCCGATGCAACAAAATTTTTTGCTCACATCTGGTGCGCTTCTCGAAAAGCCGTGCATTAAACGTGCGATGAGATTACCACTAACTCCAAACGTGATAACGGCGTGCACTTGTTCCACGTCACCTAAGATGAGCATCCGGTGCAACAAAATTTTTTTGCACACTTCTGGTGCGCTTCCCGAATGCCGTGCATCGAACGTGCGACGAGATTACCACTGACTCCAAACGTGGTAACGATCGTGCACTTGTTCCACGTCACCTAAGATGAGAATCCGGTGCAACAAAATTTTTTTGCACACTTCTAGTGCGCTTCCCGAAAACCGTGCATCGAACGTGCAACGAGATTACCACTAACTCCAAACGTTGTAACGATGATGCAATTGTTCCACGTCACCTAAGATGAGCATCCGGTGCAACAAAATTTTTTTGCAAACTTGTGGTGCGCTTCCCGAAAGCCGTGCATCGAACGCGTCATGAGATTACAACTGACTCCAAACGTTGTAACGACCGTGCACTTGTTCCACATCACCTAAGACGAGCATCTGGTGCAACCAAAATTTTTTGCACACTTCTGGTGCGCTTCCCGAATGCCGTGCATCGAAGCGTGCGACGAGATTACCGACTCCAAACGTGGTAACGATCGTGCACTTGTTCCCCGTCACCTAAGAAGAGAATCGATTGCAACAAAATTTTTTTGCACACTTCTAGTGCGCTTCCCGAAAGCCGTGCATCGAGCGTGCAACGAGATTACCACTAACTCCAAACGTTGTAACGATCATGCACTTGTTCGACGTCACCTAAGATGAGCATCCGGTGCAACAAAATTTTTTGCACACTTGTGGTGCGTTCCGAAAGCCGTGCATCGAACGTGCGACGAGATTACCACTGACTCCAAACATGGTAACGACCGTGCACTTGTTCCACGTCACCTAAGATGAGCATCCGGTGCAACAAAATTTTTTTGCAAACTTGTGGTGCGCTTCCCGAAAAGCCCGTGCATCGAGCAGCGTGATGAGATTACCCGACTCCAAACGTTGTAACGACCGTGCACTTGTTCCACGTCACCTAAGATGAGCATCCGGTGCAACAAAATTTTTTGCAAACTTGTGGTGCGCTTCAAAAAAGCCGTGCATCAAACGCGTGATGAGATTACCACTCGACTCCAAACGTTGTAACGACCGTGCACTTGTTCCACATCACCTAAGACGAGCATCTGGTGCAACAAAATTTTTTTGCACACTTCTGGTGCGCTTCCCGAATGCCGTGCATCGAACGTGCGACGAGATTACCACTGACTCCAAACGTGGTAACGATCGTGCACTTGTTCCACGTCACCTAAGATGAGAATCCAGTGCAACAAAATTTTTTTTTGCACACTTCTAGTGCACTTCCCGAAAGCCGTGCATCGAAGCGTGCAACGAGATTACCACTAAGTCCAAACGTTGCAACGATCATGCAATTGTTCCACGTCACCTAAGATGAGCATCCGGTGCAACAAATTTTTTTTGCACACTTGTGGTGCGCTTTTCGAAAAAGCCGTGCATCGAGCGTGTGATGAGATTTCCGCTGACTCCAAATGTTGTAACGACCGTGCCCTTGTTCCACGTCACCTAAGGCGAGCATCCGGTGCAACAAAATTTTTTTGCACACTTCTAGTGCGCTTCTCGAAAGCCGTGCATCGAGCGTGCAACGAGATTACCACTAACTCCAAAGCGTTGTAACGATCATGCAATTGTTCCACGTCACCTAAGATGAGCATCCGGTGCAACAAAATTTTTTTGCAAAGTTGTGGTGCGCTTCCGCAAGCCGTGCATCGAAGCAGCGTGATGAGATTACCACCGACTCCAAACGTTGTAACGATCGTGCACTTGTTCCTCGTCACCTAAGATGAGCATCCGGTGCCACAAAATTTTTTGCACACTTGTGGTGCGTTTCCGAAAAGCCGTGCATCGAGCGTGCGACGATATTACCACTGACTCCAAACATAGTAACGACCGTGCACTTGTTCTAATGAGGACATCAGCACCACACCAACTCCAGTGCCTATTGCTGGTCCTCTCACTCGTGCTCGTGCTCGTCAACTTAATTATCAAGTGAGTTCTCTCTTAAGTGTATGTCCATCTTGTTTAGATCTTGGAGACGCGTGCACTCTTGTTTTGATCAGGAATCAAGGAGAACAACTAAACGGAGACGGACTCGCGCTGGCTGGATTCGGACTGCAGCACAACTCCAATTTCTGAGAGTCGCCACGGTCACTTACGGAGTCGGATTGGGACAGTTCAGGACTCTTTGGAAAGCTTATCAAGTCTACTTTCATATGGATCCAGCCTCAAGTACATATCTGCTCCGAGCTGGACGCAGCCCTCAATTTACTTGAGAGACCTATTTCTGTCCAGGTGCTGCGACACCTTGTTTTAGCCCAATGGGCTATGTATCGTCTTAGAATCCATTAAGGATGCGTCTTAGGGTTAGAGCACGAACCCAGCACCCTTGTGGTCGTCCTCCTCATGTCATATACCCCTTGGCCGCCGCCAAGAACGATTGGGTTTTGTTTTCGCAAGTTAGCTCTCGCTACTTCCTTGTAAACGCGCGTGCAGTCCAGCCGCCCGTCTACTTGAATTCGGAACCCCACCATAATTGCGATTCATCTTTGATTTCCTCAATTCGCGTACACATTTAGTGCTTGTTTACTTGTTCTTGCTGGTTCTTCGATTGCTTGCAGGACGAGTGCCCTAGTGGCCGGTTGTCGCACCGCAGGATCGCGCCAATCGGTCGCTAAGGCGCAACGTCTTGGACGGTTGTAGTCGGGCCGTGAACGTCGTCTCCTTCCATCAATCGAGTTATCCACGCCCTCTCATCGAAAGATCGGAACCAAACCCCAGCGGGTTTCTATCACCTAAGATGAGAATCCGGGGCAACAAAATTTTTTTGCACACTTCTAGTGCGCTTCCCGAAAGCCGTGCATCAAACGTGCAACGAGATTACTACTAACGCCAAGCGTTGTAACGATCATGCACTTGTTCCACGTCACCTAAGATGAGCATCGGTGCAACAAAATTTTTTGCACACTTCTGGTGCGCTTCCCAAGAGCCGTGCATTGAGCGTGCGGCGAGATTACCACCCGACTCCAAAGCGTGGTAACGACCGTGCACTTGTTCCACGTCACCTAAGATGAGCATCGAGTGCAACACAATTTTTTTTGCACACTTCTGGTGCGCTTCCGAAAGCCGTGCATCGAGCGTGCGGCGAGATTAGCACTAGCTCTAGGCGTGGCAACGACCGTGCACTTATTCCATGTCACCTAAGATGAAAATCCGGTGCAACAAAATTTTTTCACACTTCTAGTGCGCTTCCCAAAAGCCGTGCATTGAGCGTGCAACGAGATTACCACCAACTCCAAACGTTGTAACGATCGTGCACTTATTCCACGTCACCTAAGATGAGCATCCGGTGCAACAAAATTTTCTTGCACACTTGTGGTGCGTTTCCGAAAGCCGGGCATCGAGCGTGCGACGAGATTGCCACCGACTCCAAACATAGTAACGACCGTGCACTTGTTCCACGTCGCCTAAGATGAGCATCCGGTGCAACAAAAATTTTTTGCACACTTGTGGTCCGCTTCCGAAAGCCGTGCATCGAGCGTGTGATGAGATTACCACCGACTCCAAACGTTGTAACGACCGTGCACTTGTTCCATGTCACCTAAGGCGAGCATGCAGTGCGCTTCCCGAATGCCGTGCATCGAAGCGTGCGACGAGATTACCTCTGACTCCAAACGTGGTAACGATCGTGCACTTGTTCCACGTCACCTAAGATGAGAATCCGGTGCAACAAAATTTTTTTGCACACTTCTGGTGCGCTTCCCGAATGCCGTGCATCGAACGTGCGACGAGATTACCTCGACTCCAAACGTGGTAACGATCGTGCACTTGTTCCACGTCACCTAAGATGAGAATCCGAGACAACAAAATTTTTTTGCACACTTCTAGTGCGCTTCCCGAAAGCCGTGCATCGAGCGCGTGCAACGAGATTACCACTAACTCCAAACGTTGTAACGATCATGCAATTGTTCCACGTCACCTAAGATGAGCATCGGTGCAACAAAATTTTTTGCAAACTTGTGGTGCGCTTCCCGAAAAGCCGTGCATCGAGCGCGTGATGAGATTACCGCTGACTCGAAACGTTGTAACGACCGTGCACTTGTTCCACATCACCTAAGATGATCATCTGGTGCAACAAAATTTTTTGCACACTTCTGGTGCGCTTCCCGAATGCCGTGCATCGAGCGTGCGGCGAGATTACCACTGACTCCAAACGTGATAACGATCGTGCACTTGTTCCACGTCACCTAAGATGAGAATCCGGGGCAACAAAATTTTTTTGCACACTTCTAGTGCGCTTCCCGAAAGCCGTGCATCAAACGTGCAACGAGCTTACCACTAACGCCAAACGTTGTAACGATCATGCACTTGTTCCACGTCACCTAAGACGAGCATCTGGTGCAACAAAATTTTTTTTGCACACTTCCGTGCGCTTCCCAAGAGCCGTGCATTGAGCGTGCGACGAGATTACCACCGACTCCAAACGTGGTAACGACCGTGCACTTGTTCCACGTCACCTAAGATGAGCATCCAAAGTGCAACACAATTTTTGCACACTTACGGTGCGCTTCCGAAAGCCGTGCATCGAGCGTGCGACGAGATTAGCACTAGCTCTAGACATGGTAATGACCGTGCACTTATTCCACGTCACCTAAGATGAAAATCCGGTGCAACAAAATTTTTTTCACACTTCTAGTGCGCTTCCCAAAAGCCGTGCATTGAGCGTGCAACGAGATTACCACCAACTCCAAACGTTGTAACGATCGTGCACTTGTTCCACGTCACCTAAGATGAGCATACGGTGCAACAAAATTTTCTTACACACTTGTGGTGCGTTTCCCGAAAGCCGTGCATCGAGCGTGCGACGAGATTACCACCGACTCCAAACATAGTAACGACCGTGCACTTGTTCCCGTCGCCTAAGATGAGCTTCCGGTGCAACAAAAAATTTTTTGCACACTTGTGGTCCGCTTCCGAAAGCCGTGCATCGAGCGGCGTGATGAGATTACCACTGACTCCAAACGTTGTAACGACCGTGCACTTGTTCCACATCACCTAAGGCGAGCATCTGGTGCAACAAAAATTTTTTGCACACTTACGGTGCGCTTCCCGAATGCCGTGCATCGAGCGTGCGACGAGATTACCTCGACTCCAAAGCGTGGTAACGATCGTGCACTTGTTCCACGTCACCTAAGATGAGAATCCGGTGCAACAAAAATTTTTTGCACACTTCTAGTGCGCTTCCGAAAGCCGTGCATCGAGCGTGCAACGAGATTACCACTAACTCCAAAGCGTTGTAACGATCATGCAATTGTTCCACGTCACCTAAGATGAGCATCGGTGCAACAAAATTTTTTGCAAACTTGTGGTGCGCTTCCCCGAAAGCCGTGCATCGAGCGCGTGATGAGATTACCACTGACTCGAAACGTTGTAACGACCGTGCACTTGTTCCATATCACCTAAGATGAGCATACGGTGCAACAAAATTTTTTGCACACTTCGTGCGCTTCCGAATGCCGTGCATCGAGCGTGCGGCGAGATTACCACTGACTCCAAACGTGATAACGATCGTGCACTTGTTCCACGTCACCTAAGATGAGAATCCGGGGCAACAAATTTTTTTTTGCACACTTCTAGTGCGCTTCCGAAAGCCGTGCATCAAGCGTGCAACGAGATTGCCACTAACGCCAAACGTTGTAACGATCATGCACTTGTTCCACGTCACCTAAGATGAGCATCCGGTGCAACAAAATTTTTTGCACACTTCTGGTGCGCTTCCCAAGAGCCGTGCATTGAGCGTGCGGCGAGATTACCACTGACTCCAAACGTGGTAACGACCGTGCACTTGTTCCACGTCACCTAAGATGAGCATCGGTGCAACAAAATTTTTTTTGCACACTTTCCGGTGCGCTTCGAAAGCCGTTCATCGAGCGTGCGACGAGATTAGCACTAGCTCTAGGCGTGGTAATGACCGTGCACTTATTCCACGTCACCTAAGATGAAAATCCGGTGCAACAAAATTTTTTCACACTTCTAGTGCGCTTCCCAAAAGCCGTGCATTGAGCGTGCAACGAGATTACCACCAACTCCAAACGTTGTAACGATCGTGCACTTGTTCCACGTCACCTAAGATGAGCATCTGGTGCAACAAAATTTTCTTGCACACTTGTGGTGCGTTTCCGAAAGCCGTGCATCGAAGCGTGCGGCGAGATTACCACCGACTCAAACATAGTAACGACCGTGCACTTGTTCCACGTCGCCTAAGATGAGCATCGGTGCAACAAAATTTTTTGCCCACTTCTAGTGCGCTTCGAAAGCCGTGCATCGAGCGTGCAACGAGATTACCACTAACTCCAAACGTTGTAACGATCATGCACTTGTTCCACGTCACCTAAGATGAGCAACCGGTGCAACAAAAATTTTTTGCACACTTGTGGTGCGTTTCCGAAAGCCCGTGCATCGAAGCGTGCGACGAGATTACCACCGACTCCAAACGTGGTAACGACCGTGCACTTGTTCCACGTCACCTAAGATGAGCATCCGGTGCAACAAAATTTTTTTGCAAACTTGTGGTGCGCTTCCCGAAAGCCGTGCATCGAACGCGTGATGAGATTACCACTGACTCCAAACGTTGTAACGACCGTGCACTTGTTCCACGTCACCTAAGATGAGCATCCGGTGCAACAAAATTTTTTTTTGCAAACTTGTGGTGCGCTTCCCCGAAAAGCCGTGCATCGAACGCGTGATGAGATTACCACTGACTCCAAACGTTGTAACGACCGTGCACTTGTTCCACATCACCTAAGACGAGCATCTGGTGCAACCAAAATTTTTGCACACTTCTGGTGCGCTTCGAATGCCGTGCATCGAAGCGTGCGACGAGATTACCACCCGACTCCAAGCGTGGTAACGATCGTGCACTTGTTCCACGTCACCTAAGATGAGAATCCATTGCAACAAAATTTTTTTGCACACTTCTAGTGCACTTCGAAAGCCGTGCATCGAGCGTGCAACGAGATTACCACTAAGTCCAAACGTTGCAACGATCATGCAATTGTTCCACGTCACCTAAGATGAGCATCGGTGCAACAAAATTTTTTGCACACTTGTGGTGCGCTTTACGAAAGCCGTGCATCGAGCGTGTGATGAGATTTCCGCTGACTCCAAATGTTGTAACGACCGTGCCCCTTGTTCCACGTCACCTAAGATGAGCATACGGTGCAACAAAATTTTTGCACACTTCCGGTGCGCTTCTTCGAATGCCGTGCATCGAGCGTGCGATGAGATTACCAGCGACTCCAAACGTGGAAACGATCGTGCACTTGTTCCACGTCACCTAAGATAAGCATCCGGTACAACAAATTTTATTTGCACACTTGTGGTGCGCTTCTGAAAAGCTGTGCATCAAACGTGTGATGAGATTACCACAGATTCCAAACGTGGTAACGACCGTGCACTTGTGCGACGTCGCCTAAGATGAGCATCCGATGCAACAAAATTTTTTTTTGCTCACTTCGGTGCACTTCTCGAAAGCCTGCATCAAACATGCGATGAGATTACCACTAACTCCAAACGTGGTAACGACCGTGCACTTGTTCCACTTCACCTAAGATGACCATCCGGTGCAACAAATTTTTTTTTGCACACTTTTGGTGCGCTTCTCGAAAGCCATGCATCTAACGTGCGATGAGATTACCAATGACTCCAAACGTGGTAACGACCGTGCACTTGTTCGACGTCACCTAAGATGAGCATCCGGTCCAACAAAATTTTTTGCACACTTCTGGTACGCTTCCCAAGAGCTGTGCATTGAACGTGCGACGAGATTACCATTGACTCCAAACGCGGTAACGACCATGCACTTATTCCACGTCACCTAAGATGAGCATCTAGTGCAACACAATTTTTTTGCACACTTCTGGTGCGCTTCACGAAAGCCGTGGATCGAACGTGCGACAAGATTACCACTAACTCCAAACGTGGTAACGACCGTGCACTTATTCCACGTCACCTAAGATGAGAATCCGGTGCAACACAATTTTTTTGCACACTTCTGGTGCGCTTCCCGAAAGCCGTGCATTGAGCGTGCGACGAGATTACCACCGACTCCAAGCGTGGTAACGACCGTGCACTTGTTCCACGTCACCTAAGACGAGCATCGATTGCAACACAATTTTTTTTGCACACTTCGGTGCGCTTCTCGAATGCCGTGCATCGAACGTGCGACAGATTGCCACCGACTCCAAACGTGGTAACGATCGTGCACTTGTTCCACGTCACCTAAGATGAGCATCCGGTGCAACAAATTTTTTTTTGCACACTTGTGGTGCGCTTCCGAAAGTGTGCATCGAGCGCGTGATGAGATTACCACGGACTCCAAAGCGTGGTAACGACCGTGCACTTGTTCGACGTCACCTAAGATGTGCATCCGATGCAACAAAATTTTTTTGCTCACATCTGGTGCGCTTCTCGAAAGCCGTGCATTAAACGTGCGATGAGATTACCACTAACTCCAAACGTGATAACGACTGTGCACTTGTTCCACGTCACCTAAGATGAGCATCTGGTGCAACAAAATTTTTTTTGCACACTTCTGGTGCGCTTCCCGAATGCCGTGCATCGAACGTGCGACGAGATTACCACTGACTCCAAACGTGGTAACGATCGTGCACTTGTTCCACGTCACCTAAGATGAGAATCGGTGCAACAAAAATTTTTTTGCACACTTCTAGTGCGCTTCCCGAAAACCGTGCATCGAGGCGTTGCAGCGAGATTACCACTAACTCCAAACGTTGTAACGATGATGCAATTGTTCCACGTCACCTAAGATGAGCATCCGTGCAACAAAATTTTTTGCAAACTTGTGGTGCGCTTCCCGAAAGCCGTGCATCGAACGCGTGATGAGATTACCACTGACTCCAAACGTTGTAACGACCGTGCACTTGTTCCACATCACCTAAGACGAGCATCTGGTGCAACCAAAATTTTTTGCACACTTCTGGTGCGCTTCCCGAATGCCGTGCATCGAACGTGCGACGAGATTACCACTGACTCCAAACGTGGTAACGATCGTGCACTTGTTCCACGTCACCTAAGAAGAGAATCCAGTGCAACAAAATTTTTTTGCACACTTCTAGTGCGCTTCCCGAAAGCCGTGCATCGAACGTGCAACGAGATTACCACTAACTCCAAACGTTGTAACGATCATGCACTTGTTCGACGTCACCTAAGATGAGCATCCGGTGCAACAAAATTTTTTTGCACACTTGTGGTGCGTTTCCCGAAAGCCGTGCATCGAACGTGCGACGAGATTACCACTGACTCCAAACATGGTAACGACCGTGCACTTGTTCCACGTCACCTAAGATGAGCATCCGGTGCAACAAAATTTTTTTGCAAACTTGTGGTGCGCTTCCCGAAAGCCGTGCATCGAACGCGTGATGAGATTACCACTGACTCCAAACGTTGTAACGACCGTGCACTTGTTCCACGTCACCTAAGATGAGCATCCGGTGCAACAAAATTTTTTTGCAAACTTGTGGTGCGCTTCCAAAAAGCCGTGCATCAAACGCGTGATGAGATTACCACCGACTCCAAACGTTGTAACGACCGTGCACTTGTTCCACATCACCTAAGACGAGCATCTGCGTGCAACCAAAATTTTTGCACACTTCTGGTGCGCTTCCCGAATGCCGTGCATCGGGCGTGCGACGAGATTACCACCGACTCCAAACGTGGTAACGATCGTGCACTTGTTCCACGTCACCTAAGATGAGAATCCAAAGTGCAACAAAATTTTTTTGCACACTTCTAGTGCACTTCCGAAAAGCCGTGCATCGAACGTTGCAACGAGATTACCACTAAGTCCAAACGTTGCAACGATCATGCAATTGTTCCACGTCACCTAAGATGAGCATCCGGTGCAACAAAATTTTTTTGCACACTTGTGGTGCGCTTTCTGAAAGCCGTGCATCGAACGTGTGATGAGATTTCCGCTGACTCCAAATGTTGTAACGACCGTGCCCTTGTTCCACGTCACCTAAGACGAGCATCTGGTGCAACAAAATTTTTTGCACACTTCCGGTGCGCTTCTCGAATGCCGTGCATCGAACGTGCGATGAGATTACCACTGACTCCAAGCGTGGAAACGATCGTGCACTTGTTCCACGTCACCTAAGATAAGCATCCGGTACAACAAATTTTATTTGCACACTTGTGGTGCGCTTCCTGAAAGCTGTGCATCAAACGTGTGATGAGATTACCACAGATTCCAAAGCGTGGTAACGACCGTGCACTTGTGCGACGTCGCCTAAGATGAGCATCCGATGCAACAAAATTTTTTTTGCTCACGGTGCACTTCTCGAAGCCCTGCATCAAACATGCGATGAGATTACCACTAACTCCAAACGTGGTAACGACCGTGCACTTGTTCCACTTCACCTAAGATGACCATCCGGTGCAACAAATTTTTTTTTGCACACTTTTGGTGCGCTTCTCGAAAGCCATGCATCTAACGTGCGATGAGATTACCAATGACTCCAAACGTGGTAACGACCGTGCACTTGTTCGACGTCACCTAAGATGAGCATCCGGTCCAACAAAATTTTTTTCACACTTCCGGTACGCTTCCCAAGAGCTGTGCATTGAACGTGCGACGAGATTACCATTGACTCCAAACGCGGTAACGACCATGCACTTATTCCACGTCACCTAAGATGAGCATCTAGTGCAACACAATTTTTTGCACACTTCTGGTGCGGCTTCCGAAAGCCGTGGATCGAACGTGCGACAAGATTACCACTAACTCCAAACGTGGTAACGACCGTGCACTTATTCCACGTCACCTAAGATGAGAATCCGGTGCAACAAAATTTTTTTGCACACATGTGGTGCGTTTCCGACAGGCGTGCATTGAGCGTGCGACAAGATTACCACCGACTCCAAACATGGTAACGACCGTGCACTTGTTCCACGTCACCTAAGACGAGCATCTGGTGCAACACAATTTTTTTGCACACTTCGGTGCGCTTCTCGAATGCCGTGCATCGAGCGTGCGACGAGATTGCCATCGACTCCAAACGTGGTAACGATCGTGCACTTGTTCCACGTCACCTAAGATGAGCATCCGGTGCAACAAATGTTTTTTTTGCACACTTGTGGTGCGCTTCTGAAAAGCCGTGCATCGAGAACGCGTGATGAGATTACCACAGACTCCAAACGTGGTAACGACCGTGCACTTGTTCGACGTCACCTAAGATGTGCATCCGATGCAACAAAATTTTTTGCTCACATCCGGTGCGCTTCTCGAAAGCCGTGCATTAACGCGCGTGCGATGAGATTACCACTAACTCCAAACGTGATAACGACTGTGCACTTGTTCCACGTCACCTAAGATGAGCATCTGGTGCAACAAAATTTTTTGCACACTTCGGTGCGCTTCCCGAATGCCGTGCATCGAACGTGCGACGAGATTACCACTGACTCCAAACGTGGTAACGATCGTGCACTTGTTCCACGTCACCTAAGATGAGAATCCGGTGCAACAAAATTTTTTTGCACACTTCTAGTGCGCTTCCCGAAAACCGTGCATCGAGCGTGCAACGAGATTACCACTAACTCCAAACGTTGTAACGATCATGCAATTGTTCCACGTCACCTAAGATGAGCATCCGGTGCAACAAAAATTTTTGCAAACTTGTGGTGCGTTTCCGAAAAGCCGTGCATCGAATGCGTGATGAGATTACAACCCGACTCCAAACGTTGTAACGACCGTGCACTTGTTCCACATCACCTAAGACGAGCATCTGGTGCAACCAAAATTTTTGCACACTTTGGTGCGCTTCCGAATGCCGTGCATCGAACGTGCGACGAGATTACCATCGACTCCAAACGTGGTAACGATCGTGCACTTGTTCCACGTCACCTAAGAAGAGAATCCAGTGCAACAAAATTTTTTTGCACACTTCTTGTGCGCTTCCCGAAAGCCGTGCATCGAACGTGCAACGAGATTACCACTAACTCCAAACGTTGCAACGATCATGCAATCGTTCCACGTCACCTAAGATGAGCATCCGGTGCAACAAAATTTTTTGCACACTTGTGGTGCGTTCCCCGAAAGCCGTGCATCGAACGCGTGCGACGAGATTACCACCGACTCAAACATGGTAACGACCGTGCACTTGTTCCACGTCACCTAAGATGAGCATCCGGTGCAACAAAATTTTTTGCAAACTTGTGGTGCGCTTCCGAAAAAGCCGTGCATCGAAGCAGCGTGATGAGATTACCACCGGCGCCAAACGTTGTAACGACCGTGCACTTGTTCCACGTCACCTAAGATGAGCATCCGGTGCAACAAAATTTTTTTGCAAACTTGTGGTGCGCTTCCCGAAAGCCGTGCATCGAACGCGTGATGAGATTACAACCGACTCCAAACGTTGTAACGACCGTGCACTTGTTCCACATCACCTAAGACGAGCATCCGGTGCAACCAAAATTTTTGCACACTTCTGGTGCGCTTCCCGAATGCCGTGCATCGAACGTGCGGCGAGATTACCATCGACTCCAAACGTGGTAACGATCGTGCACTTGTTCCACGTCACCTAAGAAGTGAATCCAGTGCAACAAAATTTTTTTGCACACTTCTAGTGCGCTTCGAAAGCCGTGCATCGAGCGTGCAACGAGATTACCACTAACTCCAAACGTTGCAACGATCATGCAATCGTTCCACGTCACCTAAGATGAGCATCCGATTGCAACAAAATTTTTTGCACACTTGTGGTGCGTTTCCCGAAAAGCCGTGCATCGAAGCGTGCGACGAGATTACCACCGACTCCAAACGTGGTAACGACCGTGCACTTGTTCCATGTCACCTAAGATGAGCATCCGGTGCAACAAAATTTTTTTGCAAACTTGTGGTGCGCTTCCCGAAAGCCGTGCATCGAACGCGTGATGAGATTACCACCGACTCCAAACGTTGTAACGACCGTGCACTTGTTCCACGTCACCTAAGATGAGCATCCGGTGCAACAAAATTTTTTTGCAAACTTGTGGTGCGCTTCGAAAGCCGTGCATCGAAGCGGCGTGATGAGATTACCACTGACTCCAAACGTTGTAACGACCGTGCACTTGTTCCACATCACCTAAGACGAGCATCCGGTGCAACCAAAATTTTTGCACACACACGGTGCGCTTCCCGAATGCCGTGCATCGAACGTGCGACGAGATTACCACTGACTCCAAACGTGGTAACGATCGTGCACTTGTTCCACGTCACCTAAGATGAGAATCCAGTGCAACAAAATTTTTTTGCACACTTCTAGTGCACTTCCCGAAAGCCGTGCATCGAACGTGCAACGAGATTACCACTAAGTCCAAACGTTGCAACGATCATGCAATTGTTCCACGTCACCTAAGATGAGCATCCGGTGCAACAAAATTTTTTTGCACACTTGTGGTGCGCTTTCTGAAAGCCGTGCATCGAACGTGTGATGAGATTTCCGCTGACTCCAAATGTTGTAACGACCGTGCCCTTGTTCCACGTCACCTAAGACGAGCATCTGGTGCAACAAAATTTTTTGCACACTTCCGGTGCGCTTCCCGAATGCCGTGCATCGAACGTGCGATGAGATTACCACTGACTCCAAACGTGGAAACGATCGTGCACTTGTTCCACGTCACCTAAGATAAGCATCCGGTACAACAAATTTTATTTGCACACTTGTGGTGCGCTTCACGAAAGCTGTGCATCAAACATGTGATGAGATTACCACAGATTCCAAAACGTGGTAACGACCGTGCACTTGTGCGGCGTCGCCCTAAGATGAGCATCCGATGCAACAAAATTTTTTGCTCACTCACGGTGCACTTCTCGAAAAGCCTGCATCAAACATGCGATGAGATTACCACTAACTCCAAACGTGGTAACGACCGTGCACTTGTTCCACATCACCTAAGACGAGCATCTGGTGCAACCAAAATTTTTGCACACTTCTGGTGCGCTTCCCGAATGCCGTGCATCGAACGTGCGACGAGATTACCACTGACTCCAAACGTGGTAACGATCGTGCACTTGTTCCACGTCACCTAAGAAGAGAATCCAGTGCAACAAAATTTTTTTGCACACTTCTTGTGCGCTTCCCGAAAGCCGTGCATCGAGCGTGCAACGAGATTACCACTAACTCCAAACGTTGCAACGATCATGCAATCGTTCCACGTCACCTAAGATGAGCATCCGGTGCAACAAAATTTTTTGCACACTTGTGGTGCGTTCCAAAAGCCGTGCATCGAACGTGCGACGAGATTACCACGACTCCAAACATGGTAACGACCGTGCACTTGTTCCACGTCACCTAAGATGAGCATCCGGTGCAACAAAATTTTTTGCAAACTTGTGGTGCGCTTCGAAAGCCGTGCATCGAAGCGCGTGATGAGATTACCACCGGCGCCAAACGTTGTAACGACCGTGCACTTGTTCCCGTCACCTAAGATGAGCATCCGGTGCAACAAAATTTTTTTGCAAACTTGTGGTGCGCTTCGAAAGCCGTGCATCGAACGCGTGATGAGATTACAACTGACTCCAAACGTTGTAACGACCGTGCACTTGTTCCACATCACCTAAGACGAGCATCTGGTGCAACCAAAATTTTTGCACACTTCTGGTGCGCTTCCGAATGCCGTGCATCGAGCGTGCGGACGAGATTACCACCGACTCCAAACGTGGTAGCGATCGTGCACTTGTTCCACGTCACCTAAGAAGTGAATCCAGTGCAACAAAATTTTTTTTGCACACTTCTAGTGCGCTTCCGAAAGCCGTGCATCGAGCGTGCAACGAGATTACCACTAACTCCAAACGTTGCAACGATCATGCAATCGTTCCACGTCACCTAAGATGAGCATCCGGTGCAACAAAATTTTTTTGCACACTTGTGGTGCGTTTCCCGAAAGCCGTGCATCGAACGTGCGACGAGATTACCACTGACTCCAAACGTGGTAACGACCGTGCACTTGTTCCACGTCACCTAAGATGAGCATCGGTGCAACAAAATTTTTTGCAAACTTGTGGTGCGCTTCGAAAGCCGTGCATCGAACGGCGTGATGAGATTACCACCGACTCCAAACGTTGTAACGACCGTGCACTTGTTCCACGTCACCTAAGATGAGCATCCGGTGCAACAAAATTTTTTTGCAAACTTGTGGTGCGCTTCCCGAAAGCCGTGCATCGAACGCGTGATGAGATTACCACTGACTCCAAACGTTGTAACGACCGTGCACTTGTTCCACATCACCTAAGACGAGCATCTGGTGCAACCAAAATTTTTTGCACACTTCTGGTGCGCTTCCCGAATGCCGTGCATCGAACGTGCGACGAGATTACCACTGACTCCAAACGTGGTAACGATCGTGCACTTGTTCCACGTCACCTAAGATGAGAATCCAGTGCAACAAAATTTTTTTGCACACTTCTAGTGCACTTCCCGAAAGCCGTGCATCGAACGTGCAACGAGATTACCACTAAGTCCAAACGTTGCAACGATCATGCAATTGTTCCACGTCACCTAAGATGAGCATCCGGTGCAACAAAATTTTTTTGCACACTTCTAGTGCGCTTCCCGAAAAGCCGTGCATCGAGCGTGCAACGAGATTACCACTAACTCCAAACGTTGCAACGATCATGCAATCGTTCCACGTCACCTAAGATGAGCATCCGGTGCAACAAAATTTTTTTGCACACTTGTGGTGCGTTTCCCGAAAGCCGTGCATCGAACGTGCGACGAGATTACCACTGACTCCAAACGTGGTAACGACCGTGCACTTGTTCCATGTCACCTAAGATGAGCATCCGGTGCAACAAAATTTTTTTGCAAACTTGTGGTGCGCTTCCCGAAAGCCGTGCATCGAACGCGTGATGAGATTACCACTGACTCCAAACGTTGTAACGACCGTGCACTTGTTCCACGTCACCTAAGATGAGCATCCGGTGCAACAAAATTTTTTTGCAAACTTGTGGTGCGCTTCCCGAAAGCCGTGCATCGAACGCGTGATGAGATTACCACTGACTCCAAACGTTGTAACGACCGTGCACTTGTTCCACATCACCTAAGACGAGCATCTGGTGCAACCAAAATTTTTTGCACACTTCGGTGCGCTTCCGAATGCCGTGCATCGAGCGTGCGGTGACGAGATTACCACCGACTCCAAGCGTGGTAACGATCGTGCACTTGTTCCACGTCACCTAAGATGAGAATCCAGTGCAACAAAATTTTTTTGCACACTTCTAGTGCACTTCCGAAAGCCGTGCATCGAAGCGTGCAACGAGATTACCACTAAGTCCAAACGTTGCAACGATCATGCAATTGTTCCACGTCACCTAAGATGAGCATCCGGTGCAACAAAATTTTTTGCACACTTGTGGTGCGCTTTCGAAAGCCGTGCATCGAGCGTGTGATGAGATTTCCGCTGACTCCAAATGTTGTAACGACCGTGCCCTTGTTCCACGTCACCTAAGGCGAGCATCCGGTGCAACAAAAATTTTTGCACACTTCCGGGTGCGCTTCCCGAATGCCGTGCATCGAGCGTGCGATGAGATTACCACCGACTCCAAACGTGGAAACGATCGTGCACTTGTTCCACGTCACCTAAGATAAGCATCCGGTACAACAAATTTTATTTGCACACTTGTGGTGCGCTTCACGAAAGCTGTGCATCAAACATGTGATGAGATTACCACAGATTCCAAGCGTGGTAACGACCGTGCACTTGTGCGGCGTCGCCTAAGATGAGCATCCGATGCAACAAAATTTTTTGCTCACTTCCGGTGCACTTTCGAAAGCCTGCATCAAACATGCGATGAGATTACCACTAACTCCAAACGTGGTAACGACCGTGCACTTGTTCCACTTCACCTAAGATGACCATCCGGTGCAACAAATTTTTTTGCACACTTTTGGTGCGCTTCTCGAAAGCCATGCATCTAACGTGCGATGAGATTACCAATGACTCCAAGCGTGGTAACGACCGTGCACTTGTTCGGCGTCACCTAAGATGAGCATCCGGTCCAACAAAATTTTTTTCACACTTACGGTACGCTTCCCAAGAGCTGTGCATTGAGCGTGCGACGAGATTACCATTGACTCCAAACGCGGTAACGACCATGCACTTATTCCACGTCACCTAAGATGAGCATCTAGTGCAACACAATTTTTTGCACACTTCTGGTGCGCTTCCCGAAAGCCGTGGATCGAAGCGTGCGACAAGATTACCACTAACTCCAAAGCGTGGTAACGACCGTGCACTTATTCCACGTCACCTAAGATGAGAATCGGTGCAACAAAAATTTTTTGCACACATGTGGTGCGTTCCCGACAGGCGTGCATTGAGCGTGCGACAAGATTACCACCGACTCCAAACATGGTAACGACCGTGCACTTGTTCCCGTCACCTAAGACGAGCATCTGGTGCAACAAAATTTTTTTGCACACTTCTGGTGCGCTTCTTGAATGCCGTGCATCGAACGCGTGCGACGAGATTGCCCCCGACTCCAAACGTGGTAACGATCGTGCACTTGTTCCACGTCACCTAAGATGAGCATCCGGTACAACAAATTTTTTTTTTTTTTGCACACTTGTGGTGCGCTTCGAAAAGCTGTGCATCGAGCGCGTGATGAGATTACCACGGACTCCAAACGTGGTAACGACCGTGCACTTGTTCGACGTCACCTAAGATGTGCATCCGATGCAACAAAATTTTTTGCTCACATCTGGTGCGCTTCTCGAAAGCCGTGCATTAAACGCGTGCGATGAGATTACCACTAACTCCAAACGTGATAACGACTGTGCACTTGTTCCACGTCACCTAAGATGAGCATCACGGTGCAACAAAATTTTTTGCACACTTCGGTGCGCTTCCCGAATGCCGTGCATCGAGCGTGCGACGAGATTACCACCCGACTCCAAAGCGTGGTAACGATCGTGCACTTGTTCCACGTCACCTAAGATGAGAATCCGGTGCAACAAAATTTTTTGCACACTTCTAGTGCGCTTCCGAAAACCGTGCATCGAGCGTGCAACGAGATTACCACTAACTCCAAACGTTGTAACGATCATGCAATTGTTCCACGTCACCTAAGATGAGCATCCGGTGCAACAAAATTTTTTGCAAACTTGTGGTGCGCTTCCGAAAGCCGTGCATCGAGCGCGTGATGAGATTACAACCGACTCCAAACGTTGTAACGACCGTGCACTTGTTCCACATCACCTAAGACGAGCATGCGGTGCAACCAAAATTTTTGCACACTTCGGTGCGCTTCCCGAATGCCGTGCATCGAGCGTGCGGCGAGATTACCACCGACTCCAAACGTGGTAACGATCGTGCACTTGTTCCACGTCACCTAAGAAGAGAATCCAGTGCAACAAAATTTTTTGCACACTTCTAGTGCGCTTCAAAGCCGTGCATCGAGCGTGCAACGAGATTACCACTAACTCCAAACGTTGCAACGATCATGCAATCGTTCCACGTCACCTAAGATGAGCATCCGGTGCAACAAAATTTTTTGCACACCTCGGTGCGCTTCCCGAATGCCGTGCATCGAGCGTGCGACGAGATTACCACGACTCCGAGCGTGGTAACGATCGTGCACTTGTTCCACGTCACCTAAGAAGAGAATCCAGTGCAACAAAATTTTTTTTGCACACTTTCTAGTGCGCTTCCCGAAAGCCGTGCATCGAACGTGCAACGAGATTACCACTAACTCCAAACGTTGCAACGATCATGCAATCGTTCCACGTCACCTAAGATGAGCATCCGGTGCAACAAAATTTTTTTGCACACTTGTGGTGCGTTTCCCGAAAGCCGTGCATCGAACGTGCGACGAGATTACCACTGACTCCAAACATGGTAACGACCGTGCACTTGTTCCACGTCACCTAAGATGAGCATCCGGTGCAACAAAATTTTTTTGCAAACTTGTGGTGCGCTTCCCGAAAGCCGTGCATCGAACGCGTGATGAGATTACCACTGACTCCAAACGTTGTAACGACCGTGCACTCGTTCCACGTCACCTAAGATGAGCATCCGGTGCAACAAAATTTTTTGCAAACTTGTGGTGCGCTTCCCGAAAGCCGTGCATCGAACGGCGTGATGAGATTACCACCGACTCCAAACGTTGTAACGACCGTGCACTTGTTCCACATCACCTAAGACGAGCATCTGGTGCAACCAAAATTTTTTGCACACTTCTGGTGCGCTTCGAATGCCGTGCATCGAAGCGTGCGACGAGATTACCACCGACTCCAAACGTGGTAACGATCGTGCACTTGTTCCACGTCACCTAAGATGAGAATCCAGTGCAACAAATTTTTTTTGCACACTTCTAGTGCACTTCCGAAAAGCCGTGCATCGAGCGTGCAACGAGATTACCACTAAGTCCAAACGTTGCAACGATCATGCAATTGTTCCACGTCACCTAAGATGAGCATCCGGTGCAACAAAATTTTTTTGCACACTTGTGGTGCGCTTTCGAAAGCCGTGCATCGAAGCGTGTGATGAGATTTCCGCTGACTCCAAATGTTGTAACGGCCGTGCCCTTGTTCCACGTCACCTAAGACGAGCATCTGGTGCAACAAAATTTTTTGCACACTTTCGGTGCGCTTCGAATGCCGTGCATCGAACGTGCGATGAGATTACCATCGACTCCAAACGTGGAAACGATCGTGCACTTGTTCCACGTCACCTAAGATAAGCATCCGGTACAACAAATTTTATTTGCACACTTGTGGTGCGCGCTTCAAAAGCTGTGCATCAAACGTGTGATGAGATTACCACAGATTCCAAACGTGGTAACGACCGTGCACAATGCGACGTCGCCTAAGATGAGCATCCGATGCAACAAAATTTTTTGCTCACTTCGGTGCACTTCTCGAAAGCCCTGCATCAAACATGCGATGAGATTACCACTAACTCCAAACGTGGTAACGACCGTGCACTTGTTCCACTTCACCTAAGATGACCATCCCGGTGCAACAAATTTTTTTTGCACACTTTTGGTGCGCTTCTCGAAAGCCATGCATCTAACGTGCGATGAGATTACCAATGACTCCAAACGTGGTAACGACCGTGCACTTGTTCGACGTCACCTAAGATGAGCATCCGGTCCAACAAAATTTTTTTCACACTTCTGGTACGCTTCCCAAGAGCTGTGCATTGAACGTGCGACGAGATTACCATTGACTCCAAACGCGGTAACGACCATGCACTTATTCCACGTCACCTAAGATGAGCATCTAGTGCAACACAATTTTTTTGCACACTTCTGGTGCGCTTCCCGATAGCCGTGGATCGAACGTGCGACAAGATTACCACTAACTCCAAACGTGGTAACGACCGTGCACTTATTCCACGTCACCTAAGATGAGAATCCGGTGCAACAAAATTTTTTTGCACACATGTGGTGCGTTTCCCGACAGACGTGCATTGAACGTGCGACAAGATTACCACTGACTCCAAACATGGTAACGACCGTGCACTTGTTCCACGTCACCTAAGACGAGCATCTGGTGCAACAAAATTTTTTTGCACACTTCTGGTGCGCTTCTTGAATGCCGTGCATCGAACGTGCGACGAGATTGCCACTGACTCCAAACGTGGTAACGATCGTGCACTTGTTCCACGTCACCTAAGATGAGCATCCGGTGCAACAAATTTTTTTTTTGCACACTTGTGGTGCGCTTCCTGAAAGCTGTGCATCGAACGCGTGATGAGATTACCACAGACTCCAAACGTGGTAACGACCGTGCACTTGTTCGACGTCACCTAAGATGTGCATCCGATGCAACAAAATTTTTTTGCTCACATCATCCGCGCTTCTCGAAAGCCGTGCATTAAACGTGCGATGAGATTACCACTAACTCCAAACGTGATAACGACTGTGCACTTGTTCCACGTCACCTAAGATGAGCATCTGGTGCAACAAAATTTTTTTTGCACACTTCTGGTGCGCTTCCCGAATGCCGTGCATCGAACGTGCGACGAGATTACCACTGACTCCAAACGTGGTAACGATCGTGCACTTGTTCCACGTCACCTAAGATGAGAATCTGGTGCAACAAAATTTTTTTGCACACTTCTAGTGCGCTTCCCGAAAACCGTGCATCGAACGTGCAACGAGATTACCACTAACTCCAAACGTTGTAACGATCATGCAATTGTTCCACGTCACCTAAGATGAGCATCCGGTGCAACAAAATTTTTTTGCAAACTTGTGGTGCGCTTCGAAAAGCCGTGCATCGAACGCGTGATGAGATTACAACCGACTCCAAACGTTGTAACGACCGTGCACTTGTTCCACATCACCTAAGACGAGCATCTGGTGCAACCAAAATTTTTGCACACTTCTGGTGCGCTTCCCGAATGCCGTGCATCGAACGTGCGACGAGATTACCATCGACTCCAAACGTGGTAACGATCGCACTTGTTCCACGTCACCTAAGAAGAGAATCCAGTGCAACAAAATTTTTTTTGCACACTTCTAGTGCGCTTCCCGAAAAGCCGTGCATCGAACGTGCAACGAGATTACCACTAACTCCAAACGTTGCAACGATCATGCAATCGTTCCACGTCACCTAAGATGAGCATCCGGTGCAACAAAATTTTTTGCACACTTGTGGTGCGTTCCGAAAAGCCGTGCATCGAACGTGCGACGAGATTACCACTGACTCCAAACATGGTAACGACCGTGCACTTGTTCCACATCACCTAAGACGAGCATCTGGTGCAACAAAATTTTTTTGCACACTTCCGGTGCGCTTCCCGAATGCCGTGCATCGAACGTGCGACGAGATTACCACTGACTCCAAACGTGGAAACGATCGTGCACTTGTTCCACGTCACCTAAGATAAGCATCCGGTGCAACAAATTTTATTTGCACACTTGTGGTGCGCTTTCCCCGAAAAGCTGTGCATCAAACGTGTGATGAGATTACCACAGACTCCAAACGTGGTAACGACCGTGCACTTGTGCGACGTCGCCTAAGATGAGCATCCGATGCAACAAAAATTTTTTGCTCACTTCTGGTGCACTTCTCGAAAGCCTGCATCAAACATGCGATGAGATTACCACTAACTCCAAACGTGGTAACGACCATGCACTTGTTCCACGTCACCTAAGATGACCATCCCGTGCAACAAATTTTTTTTTTTTGCACACTTTTGGTGCGCTTCTCGAAAGCCATGCATCGAACGTGCGATGAGATTACCAATGACTCCAAACGTGGTAACGACCGTGCACTAGTTCCACGTCACCTAAGATGAGCATCCGGTGCAACAAAATTTTTGCACACTTCGGTGCGCTTCCCAAGAGTTGTGCATTGAACGTGCGACGAGATTACCATTGACTCCAAACGCGGTAACGACCATGCACTTGTTCCACGTCACCTAAGATGAGCATCCAAGGCAACACAATTTGTTTGCACACTTCGGTGCGCTTCCCGAAAGCCGTGGATCGAGCGTGCGACAAGATTACCACTAACTCCAAACGTGGTAACGACCGTGCACTTATTCCACGTCACCTAAGATGAGAATCCGGTGCAACAAAATTTTTTTGCACACTTGTGGTGCGTTTCCCGAAAGCCGTGCATTGAACGTGCGACAAGATTACCACTGACTCCAAACATGGTAACGACCGTGCACTTGTTCCACGTCACCTAAGACAAGCATCCGGTGCAACAAAATTTTTTGCACACTTCGGTGCGCTTCTCGAATGCCGTGCATCGAACGTGCGACGAGATTGCCACTGACTCCAAACGTGGTAACGATCTTGCACTTGTTCCACGTCACCTAAGATGAGCATCCGGTGCAACAAATTTTTTTTTGCACACTTGTGGTGCGCTTCCTGAAAGCTGTGCATCGAACGTGTGATGAGATTACCACAGACTCCAAACGTGGTAACGACCGTGCACTTGTTCGACGTCACCTAAGATGAGCATCCGATGCAACAAAATTTTTTTGCTCACATCTGGTGCGCTTCTCGAAAGCTGTGCATTAAACGTGCAATGAGATTACCACTAACTCCAAACGTGATAACGACTGTGCACTTGTTCCACGTCACCTAAGATGAGCATCTGGTGCAACAAAATTTTTTTGCACACTTCTGGTGCGCTTCCCGAATGCCGTGCATCGAACGTGCGACGAGATTACCACTGACTCCAAACGTGGTAACGATCGTGCACTTGTTCCACGTCACCTAAGATAAGAATCCGGTGCAACAAAAATTTTTTGCACACTTCTAGTGCGCTTCCCGAAAACCGTGCATCGAACGTGCAACGAGATTACCACTAACTCCAAACGTTGTAACGATCATGCAATTGTTCCACGTCACCTACGATGAGCATCCGGTGCAACAAAATTTTTTTGCAAACTTGTGGTGCGCTTCCCGAAAGCCGTGCATCGAACGCGTGATGAGATTACAACTGACTCCAAACGTTGTAACGACCGTGCACTTGTTCCACATCGCCTAAGACGAGCATCTGGTGCAACCAAAATTTTTTGCACACTTCTGGTGCGCTTCCCGAATGCCGTGCATCGAACGTGCGACGAGATTACCACTGACTCCAAACGTGGTAACGATCGTGCACTTGTTCCACGTCACCTAAGAAGAGAATCCAGTGCAACAAAATTTTTTTGCACACTTCTAGTGCGCTTCCCGAAAGCCGTGCATCGAACGTGCAACGAGATTACCACTAACTCCAAACGTTGCAACGATCATGCAATCGTTCCACGTCACCTAAGATGAGCATCCGGTGCAACAAAATTTTTTTGCACACTTGTGGTGCGCTTTCCGAAAGCCGTGCATCGAACGTGTGATGAGATTACCGCTGACTCCAAATGTTGTAACGACCGTGCCCTTGTTCCACGTCACCTAAGACGAGCATCTGGTGCAACAAAATTTTTTTGCACACTTCCGGTGCGCTTCCCGAATGCCGTGCATCGAACGTGCGACGAGATTACCACTGACTCCAAACGTGGAAACGATCGTGCACTTGTTCCACGTCACCTAAGATAAGCATCCGGTGCAACAAATTTTATTTGCACACTTGTGGTGCGCTTCCTGAAAGCTGTGCATCAAACGTGTGATGAGATTACCACAAACTCCAAACGTGATAACGACCGTGCACTTGTGCGACGTCGCCTAAGATGAGCATCCGATGCAACAAAATTTTTTTGCTCACTTCTGGTGCACTTCTCGAAAGCCTGCATCAAACATGCGATGAGATTACCACTAACTCCAAACGTGGTAACGACCGTGCACTTGTTCCACTTCACCTAAGATGACCATCCGGTGCAACAAATTTTTTTTTGCACACTTTTGGTGCGCTTCTCGAAAGCCATGCATCTAACGTGCGATGAGATTACCAATGACTCCAAACGTGGTAACGACCGTGCACTTGTTCGACGTCACCTAAGATGAGCATCCGGTGCAACAAATTTTATTTGCACACTTGTGGTGCGCTTCCTGAAAGCTGTGCATCAAACGTGTGATGAGATTACCACAGACTCTAAACGTGGTAACGACCGTGCACTTGTGCGACGTCGCCTAAGATGAGCATCCGATGCAACAAAATGTTTTTGCTCACTTCTGGTGCACTTCTCGAAAGCCTGCATCAAACATGCGATGAGATTACCACTAACTCCAAACGTGGTAACGACCGTGCACTTGTTCCACGTCACCTAAGATGACCATCCCGTGCAACAAATTTTTTTTTGCACACTTTTGGTGCGCTTCTCGAAAGCCATGCACCGAACGTGCGATGATATTACCAATGACTCCAAACGTGGTAACGACCCGTGCACTTGTTCCACGTCACCTAAGATGAGCATCCGGTGCAACAAAATTTGTTGCACACTTCTGGTGCGCTTCCCAAGAGCTGTGCATTGAGCGTGCGACGAGATTACCATTGACTCCAAACGCGGTAACGACCATGCACTTGTTCCACGTCACCTAAGACGAGCACCAAGTGCAACACAATTTGTTTGCACACTTAAGTGCGCGCTTCCGAAAGCCGTGGATCGAACGTGCGACAAGATTACCACTAACTCCAAACGTGGTAACGACCGTGCACTTATTCCCGTCACCTAAGATGAGAATCCGGTGCAACAAAATTTTTTTGCACACTTGTGGTGCGTTTCCCGAAAGCCGTGCATTGAACGTGCGACAAGATTACCACTGACTCCAAACATGGTAACGACCGTGCACTTGTTCCACGTCACCTAAGACGAGCATCTGGTGCAACAAAATTTTTTTGCACACTTCTGGTGCGCTTCTCGAATGCCGTGCATCGAACGTGCGACGAGATTGCCACTGACTCCAAACGTGGTAACGATCTTGCACTTGTTCGACGTCACCTAAGATGAGCATCCGGTGCAACAAATTTTTTTTTTGCACACTTGTGGTGCGCTTCCTGAAAGCTGTGCATCGAACGTGTGATGAGATTACCACAGACTCCAAACGTGGTAACGACCGTGCACTTGTTCGACGTCACCTAAGATGAGCATCCGATGCAACAAAATTTTTTTGCTCACATCTGGTGCGCTTCTCGAAAGCCGTGCATTAAACGTGCAATGAGATTACCACTAACTCCAAACGTGATAACGACCGTGCACTTGTTCCACGTCACCTAAGATGAGCATCCGGTGCAACAAAATTTTTTTGCACACTTCTGGTGCGCTTCCCGAATGCCGTGCATCGAACGTGCGACGAGATTACCACTGACTCCAAACGTGGTAACGATCGTGCACTTGTTCCACGTCACCTAAGATGAGAATCCGGTGCAACAAAATTTTTTTGCACACTTCTAGTGCGCTTCCGAAAACCGTGCATCGAGCGTGCAACGAGATTACCACTAACTCCAAACGTTGTAACGATCATGCAATTGTTCCACGTCACCTACGATGAGCATCCGGTGCAACAAAATTTTTTGCAAACTTGTGGTGCGCTTCCGAAAGCCGTGCATCGAACGCGTGATGAGATTACAACCGACTCCAAACGTTGTAACGACCGTGCACTTGTTCCACATCGCCTAAGACGAGCATCTGGTGCAACCAAAAATTTTTTGCACACTTCGGTGCGCTTCCCGAATGCCGTGCATCGAACGTGCGACGAGATTACCACTGACTCCAAACGTGGTAACGATCGTGCACTTGTTCCACGTCACCTAAGATGAGAATCCAGTGCAACAAAATTTTTTTGCACACTTCTAGTGCGCTTCCCGAAAGCCGTGCATCGAACGTGCAACGAGATTACCACTAACTCCAAACGTTGCAACGATCATGCAATTGTTCCACGTCACCTAAGCTGAGCATCCGGTGCAACAAAATTTTTTTGCACACTTGTGGTGCGCTTTCTGAAAGCCGTGCATCGAACGTGTGATGAGATTACCGCGGACTCCAACTGTTGTAACGACCGTGCCCTTGTTCCACGTCACCTAAGACGAGCATCTGGTGCAACAAAATTTTTTTGCACACTTCCGGTGCGCTTCCCGAATGCCGTGCATCGAACGTGCGACGAGATTACCACTGACTCCAAACGTGGAAACGATCGTGCACTTGTTCCACGTCACCTAAGATAAGCATCCGGTGCAACAAATTTTATTTGCACACTTGTGGTGCGCTTCCTGAAAGCTGTGCATCAAACGTGTGATGAGATTACCACAGACTCCAAACGTGGTAACGACCGTGCACTTGTGCGACGTCGCCTAAGATGAGCATCCGATGCAACAAAATTTTTTTGCTCACTTCGGTGCACTTCGAAAGCCTGCATCAAACATGCGATGAGATTACCACTGACTCCAAACGTGGTAACGACCGTGCACTTGTTCCACGTCACCTAAGATGACCATCCGGTGCAACAAATTTTTTTTTGCACACTTTTGGTGCGCTTCTCGAAAGCCATGCATCGAACGTGCGATGAGATTACCAATGACTCCAAACGTGGTAACGACCGTGCACTTGTTCCACGTCACCTAAGATGAGCATCCGGTGCAACAAAATTTTTTGCACACTTCTGGTGCGCTTCCCAAGAGCTGTGCATTGAACGTGCGACGAGATTACCATTGACTCCAAACGCGGTAACGACCATGCACTTGTTTCACGTCACCTAAGATGAGCATCCAAATTGCAACACAATTTTTTTGCACACTTCTGGTGCGCTTCCCGAAAGCCGTGGATCGAACGTGCGACAAGATTACCACTAACTCCAAACGTGGTAACGACCGTACACTTATTCCACGTCACCTAAGATGAGAAAACGGTGCAACAAAATTTTTTTGCACACTTGTGGTGCGTTTGCCTAAAGCCGTGCATTGAGCGTGCGACAAGATTACCACTCGACTCCAAACATGGTAACGACCGTGCACTTGTTCCACGTCACCTAAGACGAGCATCTGGTGCAACAAAATTTTTTTGCACACGGTGCGCTTCTCGAATGCCGTGCAGCGAACGTGCGACGAGCTTGCCATCGACTCCAAACGTGGTAACGATCGTGCACTTGTTCCACGTCACCTAAGATGAGCATCCGGTGCAACAAATTTTTTTTTGCACACTTGTGGTGCGCTTCCTGAAAGCTGTGCATCGAACGTATGATGAGATTACCACAGACTCCAAACGTGGTAACGACCGTGCACTTGTTCGACGTCACCTAAGATGAGCATCCGATGCAACAAAATTTTTTTGCTCACATCTGGTGCTTCTCGAAAGCCATGCACTAAACGTGCGATGAGATTACCACTAACTCCAAACGTGATAACGACTGTGCACTTGTTCCACGTCACCTAAGATGAGCATCTGGTGCAACAAAATTTTTTTTGCACACTTCTGGTGCGCTTCCCGAATGCCGTGCATCGAACGTGCGACGAGATTACCACTGACTCCAAACGTGGTAACGATCGTGCACTTGTTCCACTTCACCTAAGAAGAGAATCAAGTGCAACAAAATTTTTTTGCACACTTCTAGTGTGCTTCCCGAAAGCCGTGCATCGAACGTGCAACGAGATTACCACTAACTCCAAACGTTGCAACGATCATGCAATTGTTCCACGTCACCTAAGATGAGCATCCGGTGCAACAAAATTTTTTTGCACACTTGTGGTGGGCTTTCCGAAAGCCGTGCATCGAAAGTGTGATGAGATTACCGCTGACTCCAAATGTTGTAACGACCGTGCACTTGTTCCACGTCACCTAAGACGAGCATCTGGTGCAACAAAATTTTTTTGCACACTTCCGGTGCGCTTCCCGAATGCCGTGCATCGAACGTGCGACGAGATTACCACTGACTCCAAACGTGCGATGAGATTACCACTAACTCCAAACGTGATAACGACTGTGCACTTGTTCCACGTCACCTAAGATGAGCATCTGGTGCAACAAAATTTTTTTGCACACTTCTGGTGTGCTTCCCGAATGCCGTGCATCGAACGTGCGACCAGATTACCATCGACTCCAAACGTGGTAACGATCGTGCACTTGTTCCACGTCACCTAAGATAAGAATCCGGTGCAACAAAATTTTTTTGCACACTTCTAGTGCGCTTCCCGAAAACCGTGCATCGAACGTGCAACGAGATTACCACTAACTCCAAACGTTGTAACGATCATGCAATTGTTCCACGTCACCTAAGATGAGCATCCGGTGCAACAAAATTTTTTTGCAAACTTGTGGTGCGCTTCCCGAAAGCCGTGCATCGAACGCGTGATGAGATTACCACTGACTCCAAATGTTGTAACGACCGTGCACTTGTTCCACATCACCTAAGACGAGCATCCGGTGCAACCAAAATTTTTTGCACACTTCTGGTGCGCTTCCCGAATGCCGTGCATCGAATGTGCGACGAGATTACCACTGACTCCAAACGTGGTAATGATCGTGCACTTGTTCCACGTCACCTAAGATGAGAATCCAGTGCCACAAAATTTTTTTGCACACTTCTAGTGCGCTTCCCGAAAGCCGTGCATCGAACGTGCAACGAGATTACCACTAACTCCAAACGTTGCAACGATCATGCAATTGTTCCACGTCACCTAAGATGAGCATCCGGTGCAACAAAATTGTTTTGCACACTTGTGGTGGGCTTTCCGAAAGCCGTGCATCGAAAGTGTGATGAGATTACCGCTGACTCCAAATGTTGTAACGGCCGTGCCCTTGTTCCACGTCACCTAAGACGAGCATCTGGTGCAACAAAATTTTTTTGCACACTTCCGGTGCGCTTCCCGAATGCCGTGCATCGAACGTGCGACGAGATTACCACTGACCCCAAACGTGGAAACGATCGTGCACTTGTTCCACGTCACCTAAGATAAGCATCCGGTGCAACAAATTTTATTTGCACACTTGTGGTGCGCTTTCTGAAAGCTATGCATCAAACGTGTGATGAGATTACCACAGACTCCAAACGTGGTAACGACCGTGCACTTTGCGGACGTCACCTAAGATGAGCATCCGATGCAACAAAATTTTTTGCTCACTTCTGGTGCACTTCTCGAAAGCCTGCATCAAACATGCGATGAGATTACCACTAACTCCAAACGTGGTAACGACCGTGCACTTGTTCCACGTCACCTAAGATGACCATCCCGTGCAACAAATTTTTTTTTTGCACACTTTTGGTGCGCTTCTCGAAAGCCATGCATCGAACGTGCGATGAGATTACCAATGACTCCAAACGTGGTAACGACCGTGCACTTGTTCCACGTCACCTAAGATGAGCATCCGGTGCAACAAAATTTTTTGCACACTTCTGGTGCGCTTCCCAAGAGAGTGCATTGAACGCGTGCGACGAGATTACCATTGACTCCAAACGCGGTAACGACCATGCACTTGTTCCACGTCACCTAAGATGAGCATCCAGTGCAACACAATTTTTTGCACACTTCTGGTGCGCTTCCGAAAAGCCGTGGATCGAGCGTGCGACAAGATTACCACTAACTCCAAACGTGGTAACGACCGTGCACTTATTCCACGTCACCTAAGATGAGAAAACGGTGCAACAAAATTTTTTTGCACACTTGTGGTGCGTTTGCCTAAAGTCGTGCACTGAACGTGCGACAAGATTACCACCGACTCCAAACATGGTAACGACCGTGCACTCGTTCCACGTCACCTAAGACGAGCATCTGGTGCAACAAAATTTTTTTGCACACTTCTGGTGCGCTTCTCGAATGCCGTGCATCGAACGTGCGACGAGATTGCCACTGACTCCAAACGTGGTAACGATCGTGCACTTGTTCCACGTCACCTAAGATGAGCATCCGGTGCAACAAAATTTTTTTTTTGCACACTTGTGGTGCGCTTCCCCGAAAAGCCGTGCATCGAACGTGTGATGAGATTACCACGGACTCCAAACGTGGTAACGACCGTGCACTTGTTCGACGTCACCTAAGATGAGCATCCGATGCAACAAAATTTTTTGCTCACATATGGTGCGCTTCTCGAAAGCCGTGCATTAAACGTGCAATGAGATTACCACTAACTCCAAACGTGATAACGACTGTGCACTTGTTCCACGTCACCTAAGATGAGCATCTGGTGCAACAAAATTTTTTTGCACACTTCTGGTGCGCTTCCCGAATGCCGTGCATCGAACGTGCGACCAGATTACCACTGACTCCAAACGTGGTAACGATCGTGCACTTGTTCCACGTCACCTAAGATAAGAATCCGGTGCAACAAAATTTTTTTGCACACTTCTAGTGCGCTTCCCGAAAACCGTGCATCGAACGTGCAACGAGATTACCACTAACTCCAAACGTTGTAACGATCATGCAATTGTTCCACGTCACCTAAGATGAGCATCCGGTGCAACAAAATTTTTTTGCAAACTTGTGGTGCGCTTCCCGAAAGCCGTGCATCGAACGCGTGATGAGATTACCACTGACTCCAAATGTTGTAACGACCGTGCACTTGTTCCACATCACCTAAGACGAGCATCCGGTGCAACCAAAATTTTTGCACACTTCGTGCGCTTCCCGAATGCCGTGCATCGAACGTGCGACGAGATTACCTCTGACTCCAAACGTGGTAATGATCGTGCACTTGTTCCACGTCACCTAAGATGAGAATCCAGTGCAACAAAATTTTTTTGCACACTTCTAGTGCGCTTCCCGAAAGCCGTGCATCGAACGTGCAACGAGATTACCACTAACTCCAAACGTTGCAACGATCATGCAATTGTTCCACGTCACCTAAGATGAGCATCCGGTGCAACAAAATTTTTTTGCACACTTGTGGTGGGCTTTCCGAAAGCCGTGCATCGAAAGTGTGATGAGATTACCGCTGACTCCAAATGTTGTAACGACCGTGCCCTTGTTCCACGTCACCTAAGACGAGCATCTGGTGCAACAAAATTTTTTTGCACAATTCCGGTGCGCTTCCCGAATGCCGTGCATCGAACGTGCAACGAGATTACCACTAACTCCAAACGTTGTAACGATCGTGCAATTGTTCCACGTCACCTAAGATAAGCATCCGGTGCAACAAATTTTATTTGCACACTTGTGGTGTGCTTCCTGAAAGCTGTGCATCAAACGTGTGATGAGATTACCACAGACTCCAAACGTGGTAAGGACCGTGCACTTGTGCGACGTCGCCTAAGATGAGCATCCAATGCAACAAAATTTTTTTGCTCACTTTTGGTGCACTTCTCGAAAGCCTGCATCAAACATGCTATGAGATTACCACTGACTCCAAACGTGGTAACGACCGTGCACTTGTTCCACGTCACCTAAGATGACCATCCGGTGCAACAAATTTTTTTTTGCACACTTTTGGTCCGCTTCTCGAAAGCCATGCATCGAACGTGCGATGAGATTACCAATGACTCCAAACGTGGTAACGACCGTGCACTTGTTCCAGGTCACCTAAGATGAGCATCCGGTGCAACAAAATTTTTTGCACACTTCTGGTGCGCTTCCCAAGAGCTGTGCATTGAACGTGCGACGAGATTACCATTGACTCCAAACGCGGTAACGACCGTACACTTATTCCACGTCACCTAAGATGAGAAAACGGTGCAACAAAATTTTTTTGCACACTTGTGGTGCGTTTGCCTAAAGCCGTGCATTGAACGTGCGACAAGATTACCACTGACTCCAAACATGGTAACGACCGTGCACTTGTTCCACGTCACCTAAGACGAGCATCCGGTGCAACAAAATTTTTTGCACACTTCTGGTGCGCTTCTCGAATGCCGTGCATCGAACGTGCGACGAGCTTGCCATCGACTCCAAACGTGGTAACGATCGTGCACTTGTTCCACGTCACCTAAGATGAGCATCCGGTGCAACAAATTTTTTTTGCACACTTGTGGTGCGCTTCCTGAAAGCTGTGCATCGAACGTGTGATGAGATTACCACAGACTCCAAACGTGGTAACGACCGTGCACTTGTTCGACGTCACCTAAGATGAGCATCCGATGCAACAAAATTTTTTTGCTCACATCTGGTACGCTTCTCGAAAGCCGTGCATTAAACGTGCGATGAGATTACCACTAACTCCAAACGTGATAACGACTGTGCACTTGTTCCACGTCACCTAAGATGAGCATCTGGTGCAACAAAAATTTTTTTGCACACTTCTGGTGCGCTTCCCGAATGCCGTGCATCGAACGTGCGACGAGATTACCACTGACTCCAAACGTGGTAACGATCGTGCACTTGTTCCATGTCACCTAAGAAGAGAATCCAGTGCAACAAAATTTTTTTGCACACTTCTAGTGCGCTTCCCGAAAGCCGTGCATCGAACGTGCAACGAGATTACCACTAACCCCAAACGTGGCAACGATCATGCAATCGTTCCACGTCACCTAAGACGAGCATCCGGTGCAACAAAATTTTTTTGCACACTTGTGGTGCGCTTTCTGAAAGCCGTGCATCGAACGTGTGATGAGATTACCGCTGACTCCAAATGTTGTAACGACCGTGCCCTTGTTCCACGTCACCTAAGACGAGCATCTGGTGCAACAAAATTTTTTTGCACACTTCCGGTGCGCTTCCCGAATGCCGTGGATCGAACGTGCGACAAGATTACCACTAACTCCAAACGTGGTAACGACCGTGCACTTATTCCACGTCACCTAAGATGAGAAAACGGTGCAACAAAATTTTTTTTGCACACTTGTGGTGCGTTTGCCTAAAGTCGTGCATTGAGCGTGCGACAAGATTACCACTGACTCCAAACATGGTAACGACCGTGCACTCGTTCCACGTCACCTAAGACGAGCATCTGGTGCAACAAAATTTTTTTTGCACACTTCTGGTGCGCTTCTCGAATGCCGTGCATCGAACGTGCGACGAGATTGCCACTGACTCCAAACGTGATAACGACTGTGCACTTGTTCCACGTCACCTAAGATGAGCATCTGGTGCAACAAAATTTTTTTGCACACTTCTGGTGCGCTTCCCGAATGCCGTGCATCGAACGTGCGACGAGATTACCACTGACTCCAAACGTGGTAACGATCGTGCACTTGTTCCACGTCACCTAAGATGAGAATCCGGTGCAACAAAATTTTTTGCACACTTCTAGTGCGCTTCCCGAAAACCGTGCATCGAACGTGCAACGAGATTACCACTAACTCCAAACGTTGTAACGATCATGCAATTGTTCCACGTCACCTAAGATGAGCATCCGGTGCAACAAAATTTTTTTGCAAACTTGTGGTGCGCTTCCCGAAAGCCGTGCATCGAACGCGTGATGAGATTACCATTGACTCCAAACGTTGTAACGACCGTGCACTTGTTCCACATCACCTAAGACGAGCATCTGGTGCAACCAAAATTTTTTGCACACTTCTGGTGCGCTTCCCGAATGCCGTGCATCGAACGTGCGACGAGATTACCACTGACTCCAAACGTGGTAACGATCGTGCACTTGTTCCACGTCACCTAAGATGAGAATCCAGTGCAACAAAATTTTTTTGCACACTTCTAGTGCGCTTCCGAAAGCCGTGCATCGAGCGTGCAACGAGATTACCACTAACTCCAAACGTTGCAACGATCATGCAATTGTTCCACGTCACCTAAGATGAGCATCCGATGCAACAAAATTTTTTTGCTCACATCTGGTACGCTTCTCGAAAGCCGTGCATTAAAGCGTGCGATGAGATTACCACTAACTCCAAACGTGATAACGACTGTGCACTTGTTCCACGTCACCTAAGATGAGCATCTGGTGCAACAAAAAATTTTTTGCACACGCGCGGTGCGCTTCGAATGCCGTGCATCGAAGCGTGCGGCGAGATTACCACCGACTCCAAACGTGGTAACGATCGTGCACTTGTTCCATGTCACCTAAGAAGAGAATCCAGTGCAACAAAATTTTTTTTGCACACTTCTAGTGCGCTTCCCGAAAGCCGTGCATCGAGCGTGCAACGAGATTACCACTAACCCCAAACGTGGCAACGATCATGCAATCGTTCCACGTCACCTAAAAACGAGCATCCGGTGCAACAAAATTTTTTTGCACACTTGTGGTGCGCTTTCGAAAAGCCGTGCATCGAGCGTGTGATGAGATTACCGCTGACTCCAAATGTTGTAACGACCGTGCCCCTTGTTCCACGTCACCTAAGACGAGCATCCGGTGCAACAAAATTTTTTGCACACTTCCGGTGCGCTTCCCGAATGCCGTGGATCGAGCGTGCGACAAGATTACCACTAACTCCAAACGTGGTAACGACCGTGCACTTATTCCACGTCACCTAAGATGAGAAAACGGTGCAACAAAATTTTTTTGCACACTTGTGGTGCGTTTGCCTAAAGTCGTGCATTGAACGTGCGACAAGATTACCACTGACTCCAAACATGGTAACGACCGTGCACTCGTTCCACGTCACCTAAGACGAGCATCTGGTGCAACAAAATTTTTTTGCACACTTCTGGTGCGCTTCTCGAATGCCGTGCATCGAACGTGCGACGAGATTGCCACTGACTCCAAACGTGATAACGACTGTGCACTTGTTCCACGTCACCTAAGATGAGCATCTGGTGCAACAAAATTTTTTTTTGCACACTTCTGGTGCGCTTCCCGAATGCCGTGCATCGAACGTGCGACGAGATTACCACTGACTCCAAACGTGGTAACGATCGTGCACTTGTTCCACGTCACCTAAGATGAGAATCCGGTGCAACAAAATTTTTTTGCACACTTCTAGTGCGCTTCGAAAACCGTGCATCGAGCGTGCAGCGAGATTACCACTAACTCCAAACGTTGTAACGATCATGCAATTGTTCCACGTCACCTAAGATGAGCATCCGGTGCAACAAAATTTTTTGCAAACTTGTGGTGCGCTTCGAAAAGCCGTGCATCGAACGCGTGATGAGATTACCATTGACTCCAAACGTTGTAACGACCGTGCACTTGTTCCACATCACCTAAAGACGAGCATCCGGTGCAACCAAAATTTTTTGCACACCTGGTGCGCTTCCCGAATGCCGTGCATCGAACGTGCGACGAGATTACCACCGACTCCAAACGTGGTAACGATCGTGCACTTGTTCCACGTCACCTAAGATGAGAATCCAAGTGCAACAAAATTTTTTGCACACTTCTAGTGCGCTTCCCGAAAGCCGTGCATCGAACGTGCAACGAGATTACCACTAACTCCAAACGTTGCAACGATCATGCAATTGTTCCACGTCACCTAAGATGAGCATCCGGTGCAACAAAATTTTTTTGCACACTTGTGGTGCGCTTTCTGAAAGCCGTGCATCGAACGTGTGATGAGATTACCGCTGACTCCAACTGTTGTAACGACCGTGCCCTTGTTCCACGTCACCTAAGACGAGCATCTGGTGCAACAAAATTTTTTTGCACACTTCCGGTGCGCTTCCCGAATGCCGTGCATCGAACGTGCGACGAGATTACCACTGACTCCAAACGTGGAAACGATCGTGCACTTGTTCCACGTCACCTAAAATAAGCATCCGGTGCAACAAATTTTATTTGCACACTTGTGGTGCGCTTCCTGAAAGCTGTGCATCAAACGTGTGATGAGATTACCACAGACTCCAAACGTGGTAACGACCGTGCACTTGTGCGACGTCGCCTAAGATGAGCATCCGATGCAACAAAATTTTTTTGCTCACTTCTGGTGCACTTCTCGAAAGCCTGCATCAAACATGCGATGAGATTACCACTAACTCCAAACGTGGTAACGACCGTGCACTTGTTCCACGTCACCTAACATGACCATCCCGTGCAACAAATTTTTTTTGCACACTTTTGGTGCTCTTCTCGAAAGCCATGCATCGAACGTGCGATGAGATTACCAATGACTCCAAACGTGGTAACGACCGTGCACTTGTTCCACGTCACCTAAGATGAGCATCCGGTGCAACAAAAATTTTTGCACACTTTGGTGCGCTTCCCAAGAGCTGTGCATTGAACGTGCGACGAGATTACCATTGACTCCAAACGCGGTAACGACCATGCACTTGTTCCACGTCACCTAAGATGAGCATCCAAAGGCAACACAATTTTTTTGCACACTTCCGTGCGCTTCCCGAAAGCCGTGGATCGAACGTGCGACAAGATTACCACTAACTCCAAACGTGGTAACGACCGTGCACTTATTCCACGTCACCTAAGATGAGAAAACGGTGCAACAAAATTTTTTTGCACACTTGTGGTGCGTTTGCCTAAAAGTCGTGCATTGAACGTGCGACAAGATTACCACCGACTCCAAACATGGTAACGACCGTGCACTCGTTCCACGTCACCTAAGACGAGCATCTGGTGCAACAAAATTTTTTGCACACTTCGGTGCGCTTCTCGAATGCCGTGCATCGAAGCGTGCGACGAGATTGCCACCGACTCCAAACGTGGTAACGATCGTGCACTTGTTCCACGTCACCTAAGATGAGCATCCGGTGCAACAAATTTTTTTTTTTTGCACACTTGTGGTGTGCTTCCCGAAAAGCCGTGCATCGAACGTGTGATGAGATTACCACAGACTCCAAACGTGGTAACGACCGTGCACTTGTTCGACGTCACCTAAGATGAGCATCCGATGCAACAAAATTTTTTTGCTCACATCTGGTGCGCTTCTCGGAAGCCGTGCATTAAACGTGCAATGAGATTACCACTAACTCCAAACGTGATAACGACTGTGCACCTGTTCCACGTCACCTAAGATGAGCATCTGGTGCAACAAAATTTTTTTTGCACACTTCTGGTGCGCTTCCCAAGAGCTGTGCATTGAACGTGCGACGAGATTACCATTGACTCCAAACGCGGTAACGACCATGCACTTGTTCCACGTCACCTAAGACGAGCATCTGGTGCAACAAAATTTTTTTGCACACTTCTGGTGCGCTTCTCGAATGCCGTGCATCGAACGTGCGACGAGATTGCCACTGACTCCAAACGTGGTAACGATCGTGCACTTGTTCCACGTCACCTAAGATGAGCATCCGGTGCAACAAATTTTTTTTTTTTGCACACTTCTGCGCTTCCTGAAAGCTGTGCATCGAACGTGTGATGAGATTACCACAGACTCCAAACGTGGTAACGACCGTGCACTTGTTCGATGTCACCTAAGATGAGCATCCGATGCAACAAAATTTTTTTGCTCACATCTGGTGCGCTTCTCGAAAGCCGTGCATTAAACGTGCGATGAGATTACCACTAACTCCAAATGTGATAACGACTGTGCACTTGTTCCACGTCACCTAAGATGAGCATCTGGTGCAACAAAATTTTTTTGCACACTTCTGGTGCGCTTCCCGAGTGCCGTGCATCGAACGTGCGACGAGATTACCACTGACTCCAAACGTGGTAACGATCGTGCACTTGTTCCACGTCACCTAAGATAAGAATCCGGTGCAACAAAATTTTTTGCACACTTCTAGTGCGCTTCCCGAAAACCGTGCATCGAACGTGCAACGAGATTACCACTAACTCCAAACGTTGTAACGATCATGCAATTGTTCCACGTCACCTAAGATGAGCATCCTGTGCAATAAAAATTTTTTGCAAACTTGTGGTGCGCTTCCCGAAAGCCGTGCATCGAACGCGTGATGAGATTACCACTGACTCCAAACGTTGTAACGACCGTGCACATGTTCCACGTCACCTAAGACGAGCATCTGGTGCAACAAAATTTTTTTGCACACTTCTGGTGCGCTTCCCGAATGCCGTGCATCGAACGTGCGACGAGATTACCAATGACTCCAAACGTGGTAATGATCGTGCACTTGTTCCACGTCACCTAAGATGAGAATCCAGTGCAACAAAATTTTTTTACACACTTCTAGTGCGCTTCCCGAAAGCCGTGCATCGAGCGTGCAACGAGATTACCACTAACTCCAAACGTTGCAACGATCATGCAATTGTTCCACGTCACCTAAGATGAGCATCCGGTGCAACAAAATTTTTTTTGCACACTTGTGGTGGGCTTTCTCGAAAGCCGTGCATCGAAAAGTGTGATGACATTACCGCTGACTCCAAATGTTGTAACGACCGTGCCCTTGTTCCACGTCACCTAAAGGCGAGCATCTGGTGCAACAATATTTTTTGCACAATTCGGTGCGCTTCCCGAATGCCGTGCATCGAACGTGCGACGAGATTACCACCGACTCCAAACGTGGAAACGATCGTGCACTTGTTCCACGTCACCTAAGATAAGCATCCGGTGGAACAAATTTTATTTGCACACTTGTGGTGCGCTTCTGAAAAGCTGTGCATCAAACGTGTGATGAGATTACCACAGACTCCAAACGTGGTAACGACCGTGCACTTGTGCGACGTCGCCTAAGATGAGCATCCGATGCAACAAAATTTTTTTGCTCACTTCTGGTGCACTTCTCGAAAGCCTGCATCAAACATGCGATGAGATTACCACTAACTCCAAACGTGGTAACGACCGTGCACTTGTTCCACGTCTCCCAAGATGACCATCCCGTGCAACAAATTGTTTTTTGCACACTTTTGGTGCGCTTCTCGAAAGCCATGCATCGGACGCGCGATGAGATTACCAATGACTCCAAACGTGGTAACGACCGTGCACTTGTTCCACGTCACCTAAGATGAGCATCCGGTGCAACAAAATTTTTTGCACACTTCTGGTGCGCTTCCCAAGAGCTGTGCATTGAACGTGCGACGAGATTACCATTGACTCCAAACGCGGTAACGACCATGCACTTGTTCCACGTCACCTAAGATGAGCATCCAGGTGCAACACAATTTTTTGCACACTTCGTGCGCTTCCCCGAAAGCCGTGGATCGAACGTGCGACAAGATTACCACTAACTCCAAACGTGGTAACGACCGTGCACTTATTCCACGTCACCTAAGATGAGAATCCGGTGCAACAAAATTTTTTTGCACACTTGTGGTGCGCTTCTCGAATGCCGTGCATCGAACGTGCGACGAGATTGCCACTGACCCCAAACGTGGTAACGATCGTGCACTTGTTCCACGTCACCTAAGATGAGCATCCGGTGCAACAAATTTTTTTTTTGCACACTTGTGCGCTTCCTGAAAGCTGTGCATCGAACGTGTGATGAGATTACCACAGACTCCAAACGTGGTAACGACCGTGCACTTGTTCGATGTCACCTAAGATGAGCATCCGACGCAACAAAATTTTTTTGCTCACGTCTGGTGCGCTTCTCGAAAGCCGTGCATTAAACGTGCGATGAGATTACCACTAACTCCAAATGTGATAACGACTGTGCACTTGTTCCACGTCACCTAAGATGAGCATCCGGTGCAACAAAAATTTTTTTGCACACTTCTGGTGCGCTTCCCGAGTGCCGTGCATCGAACGTGCGACGAGATTACCATCGACTCCAAAACGTGGTAACGATCGTGCACTTGTTCCACGTCACCTAAGCCGAGAATCCGGTGCAACAAAATTTTTTTTGCACACTTCTAGTGCGCTTCGAAAACCGTGCATCGAACGTGCAACGAGATTACCACTAACTCCAAACGTTGTAACGATCATGCAATTGTTCCACGTCACCTAAGATGAGCATCCGGTTCAACAAAATTTTTTTGCAAACTTGTGGTGCGCTTCCCGAAAGCCGTGCATCGAACGCGTGATGAGATTACCACCGACTCCAAACGTTGTAACGACCGTGCACATGTTCCACGTCACCTAAGACGAGCATCGGTGCAACAAAATTTTTGCACACTTCTGGTGCGCTTCCCGAATGCCGTGCATCGAACGTGCGACGAGATTACCACTCGACTCCAAACGTGGTAACGATCGTGCACTTGTTCCACGTCACCTAAGATGAGCGTCGGTGCAACAAAATTTTTTGCACACTTGTGGTGTGTTTCCCAAAAGCCGTGCATCGAATGTGCGACGAGATTACCACTAACTCCAAACATGGTAACGACCGTGCACTTGTTCCACGTCAGCTAAGAAGAGCATCCGGTGCAACAAAATTTTTTTGCAAACTTGTGGTGCGCTGCCCGAAAGCCGTGTTTCGAACGCGTGATGAGATTACCAACGACTACAAACGTTGTAACGACCGTGCACTTGTTCCACATCACCTAAGACGCGCATCTGGTGCAACAAAATTTTTTGCACACTTCGCGTGCGCTTCCCGAATGCCGTGCATCGAACGTGCGACGAGATTACCACTGACTCCTAACGTGGTAACGATCGTGCACTTGTTCCACTCACCTAAGATGAGTATACGGTGCAACAAATTTTATTTGCACACTTGTGGTGGGCTTTCTGAAAGCCGTGCATTGAACGTGTGATGAGATTACCGCTGACTCCAAATGTTGTAACGACCGTGCCCTTGTTCCACGTCACCTAAGACGAGCATCCGGTGCAACAAAATTTTTTGCACACTTCCGGTGCGCTTCCCGAATGCCGTGCATCGAAGCGTGCGACGAGATTACCATCGACTCCGAACGTGGAAACGATCGTGCACTTGTTCCACGTCACCTAAGATAAGCATCCGGTGCAACAAATTTTATTTGCACACTTGTGGTGCGCTTCTCGAAAGCCATGCATCGAACGCGTGCGATGAGATTACCAATGACTCCAAACGTGGTAACGACCGTGCACTTGTTCCACGTCACCTAAGATGAGCATCCGGTGCAACAAAATTTTTTTGCACACTTTTGGTGCGCTTCCCAAGAGCTGTGCATTGAACGTGCGACAAGATTACCATTGACTCCAAACGCGGTAACGACCGTGCACTTATTCCACGTCACCTAAGATGAGAATCCGGTGCAACAAAATTTTTTTGCACACTTGTGGTGCGTTTGCCTAAAAGCCGTGCATTGAACGTGCGACAAGATTACCACCGACTCCAAACATGATAACGACCGTGCACTTGTTCCACGTCACCTAAGACGAGCATCCGGTGCAACAAAATTTTTTGCACACTTCTGGTGCGCTTCTCGAGTGCCGTCCATCGAACGTGCGACGAGATTGCCACCGACTCCAAACGTGGTAACGATCGTGCACTTGTTCCACGCCCCTAAGATGAGCATCCGGTGCAACAATTTTTTTTTTTGCACACTTGTGGTGCGCTTCCTCGAAAAGCTGTGCATCGAGCGTGTGATGAGATTACCACAGACTCCAAACGTGGTAACGACCGTGCACTTGTTCGACGTCACCTAAGATGAGCATCCGATGCAACAAAATTTTTTTTTGCTCACATCTGGTGCGCTTCTCGAAAGCCGCGCATTAAACGTGCGATGAGATTACCACTAACTCCAAATGTGATAACGACTGTGCACTTGTTCCACGTCTCCTAAGATGAGCATCTGGTGCAACAAAATTTTTTGCACACTTCTGGTGCGCTTCGAATGCCGTGCATCGAACGTGCGAGGAGATTACCATCGACTCCAAACGTGGTAACGATCGTGCACTTGTTCCACGTCACCTAAGATGAGAATCCGGTGCAACAAAATTTTTTGCACACTTCTAGTGCGCTTCCCGAAAAAACCGTGCATCGAACGTGCAACGAGATTACGACTAGCTCCAAACGTTGTAACGATCTTGCAATTGTTCCACGTCACCCGAGATGAGCATCCGGTGCAACAAATTTTTTTGCAAACTTGTGGTGCGCTTCCGAAAAGCCGTGCGTCGAACAGCGTGATGAGATTACCACCGACTCCAAACGTTGTAACGACCGTGCACTTGTTCCACATCACCTAAGACGAGCATCTGGTGCAACCAAAATTTTTTGCACACTTCTGGTGCGCTTCCCGAATGTCGTGCATCGAACGTGCGACGAGATTACCACTGACTCCAAACGTGGTAACGATCGTGCACTTGTTCCACGTCACCTAAGATGAGAATCCAGTGCAACAAAATTTTTTTGCACACTTCTAGTGCGCTTCCCGAAAGCCGTGCATCGAACGTGCAACGAGATTACCACTAACTCCAAACGTTGCAACGATCATGCAATTGTTCCACGTCACCTAAGATGAGCATCCGGTGCAACACAATTTTTTTGCACACTTCTGCGTGCGCTTCCCGAAAGCCGTGGATCGAACGTGCGACAAGATTACCACTAACTCCAAATGTGGTAACGACCGTGCACTTATTCCACGTCACCTAAGATGAGAATCCGGTGCAACAAAATTTTTTGCACACTTGTGGTGCGTTTGCCTAAAAGCCGTGCATTGAACGTGCGACAAGATTACCACCGACTCCAAACATGATAACGACCGTGCACTTGTTCCACGTCACCTAAGACGAGCATCTGGTGCAACAAAATTTTTTGCACACTTCTCGGTGCGCTTCTCGAATGCCGTCCATCGAACGTGCGACGAGATTGCCACCGACTCCAAACGTGGTAACGATCGTGCACTTGTTCCACGCCCCTAAGATGAGCATCCGGTGCAACAATTTTTTTTGCACACTTGTGGTGCGCGCTTCCCGAAAAGCGTGCATCGAACGTGTGATGAGATTACCACAGACTCCAAACATGGTAACGACCGTGCACTTGTTCGACGTCACCTAAGATGAGCATCCGATGCAACAAAATTTTTTTGCTCACATCTGGTGCGCTTCTCGAAAGCCGTGCGTCGAACGCGTGATGAGATTACCACTGACTCCAAACGTTGTAACGACCGTGCACTTGTTCCACATCACCTAAGACGAGCATCTGGTGCAACAAAATTTTTTTGCACACTTCTGGTGCGCTTCCCCGAATGCCGTGCATCGAACGTGCGACGAGATTACCATCGACTCCAAACGTGGTAACGATCGTGCACTTGTTCCACGTCACCTAAGATGAGAATCCGGTGCAACAAAATTTTTTGCACACTTCTAGTGCGCTTCCCGAAAGCCATGCATCGAACGTGCAACGAGATTACCACTAACTCCAAACGTTGCAACGATCATGCAATTGTTCCACGTCACCCGAGATGAGCATCCGGTGCAACAAAATTTTTTGCAAACTTGTGGTGCGCTTCCGAAAGCCGTGCATCGAACGCGTGATGAGATTACCACCGACTCCAAACGTTGTAACGACCGTGCACTTGTTCCACATCACCTAAGACGAGCATCTGGTGCAACCAAAATTTTTGCACACTTCGATGCGCTTCTCGAATGCCGTGCATCGAGCGTGCGACGAGATTACCACCGACTCCAAACGTGGTAACGATCGTGCACTTGTTCCACGTCACCTAAGATGAGAATCCAAGTGCAACAAAATTTTTTGCACACTTCTAGTGCGCTTCCCGAAAGCCGTGCATCGAACGTGCACCGAGATTACCACTAACTCCAAACGTTGCAACGATCATGCAATTGTTCCACGTCACCTAAGATGAGCATCCGGTGCAACAAAATTTTTTTGCACACTTGTGGTGGGCTTTCTGAAAGCCGTGCATTGAACGTGTGATGAGATTACCGCTGACTCCAAATGTTGTAACGACCGTGCCCTTGTTCCACGTCACCTAAGACGAGCATCCGGTGCAACAAAATTTTTTTTGCACACTTCCGGTGCGCTTCCCGAATGCTGTGCATCGAACGTGCGACGAGATTACCACTGACTCCGAACGTGGAAACGATCGTGCACTTGTTCCACGTCACCTAAGATAAGCATCCGGTGCAACAAATTTTATTTGCACACTTGTGGTGCGCTTGTCGAAAGCCATGCATCGAACGTGCGATGAGATTACCAATGACTCCAAACGTGGTAACGACCGTGCACTTGTTCCACGTCACCTAAGATGAGCATCCGGTGCAACAAAATTTTTTGCACACTTCTGGTGCGCTTCCCAAGAGCTGTGCATTGAACGTGCGACAAGATTACCATTGACTCCAAACGCGGTAACGACCATGCACTTGTTCCACGTCACCTAAGATGAGCATCCAGTGCAACATAATTTTTTTGCACACTTCTGGTGCGCTTCCCGAAAGCCGTGGATCGAACGTGCGACAAGATTACCACTAACTCCAAATGTGGTAACGACCGTGCACTTATTCCACGTCACCTAAGATGAGAATCCGGTGCAACAAAATTTTTTTGCACACTTGTGGTGCGTTTGCCTAAAGCCGTGCATTGAACGTGCGACAAGATTACCACTGACTCCAAACATGATAACGACCGTGCACTTGTTCCACGTCACCTAAGACGAGCATCTGGTGCAACAAAATTTTTTTGCACACTTCTGGTGCGCTTCTCGAATGCCGTCCATCGAACGTGCGACGAGATTGCCACTGACTCCAAACGTGGTAACGATCGTGCACTTGTTCCACGTCCCCTAAGATGAGCATCCGGTGCAACAATTTTTTTTTTTTGCACACTTGTGGTCCGCTTCCTGAAAGCTGTGCATCGAACGTGTGATGAGATTACCACAGACTCCAAACGTGGTAACGACCGTGCACTTGTTCGACGTCACCTAAGACGAGCATCCGATGCAACAAAATTTTTTGCTCACATCCGTGCGCTTCTCGAAAAGCCGTGCATTAAACGTGCGATGAGATTACCACTAACTCCAAACGTGATAACGACGTGCACTTGTTCCACGTCACCTAAGATGAGCATCTGGTGCAACAAAATTTTTTTTGCACACTTCTGGTGCGCTGCCCGAATGCCGTGCATCGAACGTGCGAGGAGATTACCACTGACTCCAAACGTGGTAACGATCGTGCACTTGTTCCACGTCACCTAAGATGAGAATCCGGTGCAACAAAATTTTTTTGCACACTTCTAGTGCGCTTCCCGAAAACCGTGCATCGAACGTGCAACGAGATTACCACTAACTCCAAACGTTGTAACGATCATGCAATTGTTCCACGTCACCTGAGATGAGCATCCGGTGCAACAAAATTTTTTTGCAAACTTGTGGTGCGCTTCCCGAAAGCCGTGCGTCGAACGCGTGATGAGATTACCACTGACTCCAAACGTTGTAACGACCGTGCACATGTTCCACATCACCTAAGACGAGCATCTGGTGCAACCAAAATTTTTTGCACACTTCTGGTGCGCTTCCCGAATGTCGTGCATCGAACGTGCGACGAGATTACCACTGACTCCAAACGTGGTAACGATCGTGCACTTGTTCCACGTCACCTAAGATAAGCATCCGGTGCAACAAATTTTATTTGCACACTTGTGGTGCGCTTGTCGAAAAGCCATGCATCGAACGTGCGATGAGATTACCAATGACTCCAAACGTGGTAACGACCGTGCACTTGTTCCACGTCACCTAAGATGAGCATCCGGTGCAACAAAATTTTTGCACACTTCTGGTGCGCTTCCCAAGAGCTGTGCATTGAACGTGCGACAAGATTACCATTGACTCCAAACGCGGTAACGACCATGCACTTGTTCCACGTCACCTAAGATGAGCATCCAAAGTGCAACATAATTTTTTGCACACTTTGGTGCGCTTCCCGAAAGCCGTGGATCGAAGCGTGCGACAAGATTACCACTAACTCCAAATGTGGTAACGACCGTGCACTTATTCCACGTCACCTAAGATGAGAATCCGGTGCAACAAAATTTTTTGCACACTTGTGGTGCGTTTGCCTAAAGCCGTGCATTGAACGTGCGACAAGATTACCACCGACTCCAAACATGATAACGACCGTGCACTTGTTCCACGTCACCTAAGACGAGCATCTGGTGCAACAAAATTTTTTGCACACTTCGGTGCGCTTCTCGAATGCCGTCCATCGAGCGTGCGGACGAGATTGCCACTGACTCCAAACGTGGTAACGATCGTGCACTTGTTCCACGTCCCCTAAGATGAGCATCCGGTGCAACAATTTTTTTTTTTTTGCACACTTGTGGTGCGCTTCCTGAAAGCTGTGCATCGAACGTGTGATGAGATTACCACAGACTCCAAACGTGGTAACGACCGTGCACTTGTTCGACGTCACCTAAGACGAGCATCCGATGCAACAAAATTTTTTTGCTCACATCTGGTGCGCTTCTCGAAAGCCGTGCATTAAACGTGCGATGAGATTACCACTAACTCCAAACGTGATAACGACTGTGCACTTGTTCCACGTCACCTAAGATGAGCATCTGGTGCAACAAAATTTTTTTTGCACACTTCTGGTGCGCTGCCCGAATGCCGTGCATCGAACGTGCGAGGAGATTACCACTGACTCCAAACGTGGTAACGATCGTGCACTTGTTCCACGTCACCTAAGATGAGAATCCGGTGCAACAAAATTTTTTTGCACACTTCTAGTGCGCTTCCCGAAAACCGTGCATCGAACGTGCAACGAGATTACCACTAACTCCAAACGCTGTAACGATCATGCAATTGTTCCACGTCACCCGAGATGAGCATCCGGTGCAACAAAATTTTTTGCAAACTTGTGGTGCGCTTCCGAAAAGCCGTGCGGCCGAACGCGTGATGAGATTACCACCGACTCCAAACGTTGTAACGACCGTGCACATGTTCCACATCACCTAAGACGAGCATCCGGTGCAACCAAAAAATTTTTGCACACTTCGGGTGCGCTTCCCGAATGTCGTGCATCGAACGCGTGCGACGAGATTACCACCGACTCCAAACGTGGTAACGATCGTGCACTTGTTCCACGTCACCTAAGATAAGCATCCGGTGCAACAAATTTTATTTGCACACTTGTGGTGCGCTTGTCGAAAGCCATGCATCGAACGTGCGATGAGATTACCAATGACTCCAAACGTGGTAACGACCGTGCACTTGTTCCACGTCACCTAAGATGAGCATCCGGTGCAACAAAATTTTTGCACACTTCGGTGCGCTTCCCAAGAGCTGTGCATTGAACGTGCGACAAGATTACCATTGACTCCAAACGCGGTAACGACCATGCACTTGTTCCACGTCACCTAAGATGAGCATCCAAGTGCAACATAATTTTTTGCACACTTCTGGTGCGCTTCCCGAAAAGCCGTGGATCGAGCGTGCGACAAGATTACCACTAACTCCAAATGTGGTAACGACCGTGCACTTATTCCACGTCACCTAAGATGAGAATCCGGTGCAACAAAATTTTTTTGCACACTTGTGGTGCGTTTGCCTAAAGCCGTGCATTGAACATGCGACAAGATTACCACTGACTCCAAACATGATAACGACCGTGCACTTGTTCCACGTCACCTAAAGGCGAGCATCCGGTGCAACAAAATTTTTTGCACACTTCTGGTGTGCGCTTCTCGAATGCCGTCCATCGAACGTGCGGACGAGATTGCCACCGACTCCAAACGTGGTAACGATCGTGCACTTGTTCCACGCCCCCTAAGATGAGCATCGGTGCAACAATTTTTTTTTTTTGCACACTTGTGGTGCGCTTCACGAAAGCCGTGCATCGAGCGTGTGATGAGATTACCACGGACTCCAAACGTGGTAACGACCGTGCACTTGTTCGACGTCACCTAAGACGAGCATCCGATGCAACAAAATTTTTTTTGCTCACATCTGGTGCGCTTCTCGAAAGCCGTGCATTAAACGTGCGATGAGATTACCACTAACTCCAAACGTGATAATGACTGTGCACTTGTTCCACGTCACCTAAGATGAGCATCCGGTGCAACAAAATTTTTTTGCACACGGTGCGTTGCCCGAATGCCGTGCATCGAACGTGCGAGGAGATTACCATCGACTCCAAACGTGGTAACGATCGTGCACTTGTTCCACGTCACCTAAGATGAGAATCCGGTGCAACAAAATTTTTTGCACACTTCTAGTGCGCTTCCCGAAAACCGTGCATCGAACGTGCAACGAGATTACCACTAACTCCAAACGCTGTAACGATCATGCAATTGTTCCACGTCACCGAGATGAGCATCCGGTGCAACAAAATTTTTTTGCAAACTTGTGGTGCGCTTCCCGAAAGCCGTGCGTCGAACAGCGTGATGAGATTACCACCGACTCCAAACGTTGTAACGACCGTGCACATGTTCCACATCACCTAAGACGAGCATCTGGTGCAACCAAAATTTTTGCACACTTCTCGTGCGCTTCCCGAATGTCGTGCATCGAGCGTGCGACGAGATTACCATCGACTCCAAACGTGGTAACGATCGTGCACTTGTTCCACGTCACCTAAGATGAGAATCCAGTGCAACAAAATTTTTTTGCACACTTCTAGTGCGCTTCCCGAAAGCCGTGCATCGAACGTGCAACGAGATTACCACTAACTCCAAACGTTGCAACGATCATGCAATTGTTCCACGTCACCTAAGATGAGCATCCGGTGCAACAAAATTTTTTTGCAAACTTGTGGTGCGCTTCCCGAAAGTCGTGCATCGAACGCGTGATGAGATTACCACTGACTCCAAACGTTGTAACGACCGTGCACTTGTTCCACATCACCTAAGACGAGCATCCGGTGCAACCAAAATTTTTGCACACTTGGTGCGCTTCTCGAATGCCGTGCATCGAACGTGCGACGAGATTACCACGACTCCAAACGTGGTAACGATCGTGCACTTGTTCCACGTCACCTAAGATGAGAATCCAAAGTGCAACAATTTTTTTTTGCACACTTCTAGTGCGCTTCCCGAAAGCCGTGCATCGAACGTGCACCGAGATTACCACTAACTCCAAACGTTGCAACGATCATGCAATTGTTCCACGTCACCTAAGATGAGCATCCGGTGCAACAAAATTTTTTTGCACACTTGTGGTGGGCTTTCTGAAAGCCGTGCATTGAACGTGTGATGAGATTACCGCTGACTCCAAATGTTGTAACGACCGTGCCCTTGTTCCACGTCACCTAAGACGAGCATCTGGTGCAACAAAAATTTTTTGCACACTTCCGGTGCGCTTCCCGAATGCTGTGCATCGAACGTGCGACGAGATTACCACTGACTCCGAACGTGGAAACGATCGTGCACTTCTTCTACGTCACCTAAGATAAGCATCCGGTGCAACAAATTTTATTTGCACACTTGTGGTGCGCTTTGTCGAAAGCCATGCATCGAACGTGCGATGAGATTACCAATGACTCCAAACGTGGTAACGACCGTGCACTTGTTCCACGTCACCTAAGATGAGCATCCGGTGCAACAAAATTTTTTGCACACTTCTGGTGCGCTTCCCAAGAGCTGTGCATTGAAGCGTGCGACAAGATTACCATTGACTCAAACGCGGTAACGACCATGCACTTGTTCCACGTCACCTAAGATGAGCATCCGGTGCAACATAATTTTTTGCACACTTCTGGTGCGCTTCGAAAGCCGTGGATCGAGCGTGCGACAAGATTACCACTAACTCCAAATGTGGTAACGACCGTGCACTTATTCCACGTCACCTAAGATGAGAATCCGGTGCAACAAAATTTTTTTGCACACTTGTGGTGCGTTTGCCTAAAGCCGTGCATTGAACGTGCGACAAGATTACCACTGACTCCAAACATGATAACGACCGTGCACTTGTTCCACGTCCCCTAAGATGAGCATCCGGTGCAACAATTTTTTTTTTTGCACACTTGTGGTGCGCTTCCTGAAAGCTGTGCATCGAACGTGTGATGAGATTACCACAGACTCCAAACGTGGTAACGACCGTGCACTTGTTCGACGTCACCTAAGACGAGCATCCGATGCAACAAAATTTTTTTGCTCACATCTGGTGCGCTTCGAAAGCCGTGCATTAAACGTGCGATGAGATTACCACTAACTCCGAACGTGATAACGACGTGCACTTGTTCCACGTCACCTAAGATGAGCATCCGGTGCAACAAAATTTTTTTGCACACTTCGGTGCGCTGCCCGAATGCCGTGCATCGAACGCGTGCGAGGAGATTACCACCGACTCCAAACGTGGTAACGATCGTGCACTTGTTCCACGTCACCTACGATGAGAATCCGGTGCAACAAATTTTTTTTGCACACTTCTAGTGCGCTTCGAAAACCGTGCATCGAACGTGCAACGAGATTACCACTAACTCCAAACGTTGTAACGATCATGCAATTGTTCCACGTCACCTGAGATGAGCATCCGGTGCAACAAAATTTTTTTGCAAACTTGTGGTGCGCTTCCCGAAAGCCGTGCGTCGAACGCGTGATGAGATTACCACTGACTCCAAACGTTGTAACGACCGTGCACATGTTCCACATCACCTAAGACGAGCATCTGGTGCAACCAAAATTTTTTGCACACTTCTGGTGCGCTTCCCGAATGTCGTGCATCGAACGTGCGACGAGATTACCACTGACTCCAAACGTGGTAACGATCGTGCACTTGTTCCACGTCACCTAAGATGAGAATCCAGTGCAACAAAATTTTTTTGCACACTTCTAGTGCGCTTCGAAAGCCGTGCATCGAACGTGCACCGAGATTACCACTAACTCCAAACGTTGCAACGATCATGCAATTGTTCCACGTCACCTAAGATGAGCATCGGTGCAACAAAATTTTTTTTGCACACTTGTGGTGGGCTTTTTGAAAGCCGTGCATTGAACGTGTGATGAGATTACCGCTGACTCCAAATGTTGTAACGACCGTGCCCTTGTTCCACGTCACCTAAGACGAGCATCTGGTGCAACAAAAATTTTTTGCACACTTCCGGTGCGCTTCCCGAATGCTGTGCATCGAACGTGCGACGAGATTACCACCGACTCGAGCGTGGAAACGATCGCACTTCTTCTACGTCACCTAAGATAAGCATCCGGTGCAACAAATTTTATTTGCACACTTGTGGTGCGCTTGTCGAAAGCCATGCATCGAACGTGCGATGAGATTACCAATGACTCCAAACGTGGTAACGACCGTGCACTTGTTCCACGTCACCTAAGATGAGCATCCGGTGCAACAAAATTTTTTGCACACTTCTGGTGCGCTTCCCAAGAGCTGTGCATTGAACGTGCGACAAGATTACCATTGACTCCAAACGCGGTAACGACCATGCACTTGTTCCACGTCACCTAAGATGAGCATCCAGTGCAACATAATTTTTTGCACACTTCTGGTGTGCGCTTCCCGAAAAGCCGTGGATCGAGCGTGCGACAAGATTACCACTAACTCCAAATGTGGTAACGACCGTGCACTTATTCCACGTCACCTAAGATGAGAATCCGGTGCAACAAAATTTTTTGCACACTTGTGGTGCGTTTGCCTAAAGCCGTGCATTGAGCGTGCGACAAGATTACCACCGACTCCAAACATGATAACGACCGTGCACTTGTTCCACGCCCCCTAAGATGAGCATCCGGTGCAACAATTTTTTTTTGCACACTTGTGGTGCGCTTCCCCGAAAGCTATGCATCGAAGCGTGTGATGAGATTACCACAGACTCCAAACGTGGTAACGACCGTGCACTTGTTCGACGTCACCTAAGACGAGCATCCGATGCAACAAAATTTTTTGCTCACATCTGGTGCGCTTCTCGAAAAGCCGTGCATTAAACGTGCGATGAGATTACCACTAACTCCGAACGTGATAACGACTGTGCACTTGTTCCACGTCACCTAAGATGAGCATCCGGTGCAACAAAATTTTTTTGCACACTTCGGTGCGCTGCCCGAATGCCGTGCATCGAACGTGCGAGGAGATTACCACTGACTCCAAACGTGGTAACGATCGTGCACTTGTTCCACGTCACCTGAGATGAGAATCCGGTGCAACAAAATTTTTTGCACACTTCTAGTGCGCTTCCCGAAAACCGTGCATCGAACGTGCAACGAGATTACCACTAACTCCAAACGTTGTAACGATCATGCAATTGTTCCACGTCACCTGAGATGAGCATCCGGTGCAACAAAATTTTTTTGCAAACTTGTGGTGCGCTTCCCGAAAGCCGTGCGTCGAACGCAGCGTGATGAGATTACCACCGACTCCAAACGTTGTAACGACCGTGCACATGTTCCACATCACCTAAGACGAGCATCTGGTGCAACCAAAATTTTTTGCACACTTCTGGTGCGCTTCCCGAATGTCGTGAATCGAACGTGCGACGAGATTACCACTGACTCCAAACGTGGTAACGATCGTGCACTTGTTCCACGTCACCTAAGATGAGAATCCAGTGCAACAAAATTTTTTTGCACACTTCTAGTGCGCTTCCCGAAAGCCGTGCATCGAACGTGCAACGAGATTACCACTAACTCCAAACGTTGCAACGATCATGCAATTGTTCCACGTCACCTAAGATGAGCATCCGGTGCAACAAAATTTTTTTGCAAACTTGTGGTGCGCTTCCCGAAAGTCGTGCATCGAACGCGTGATGAGATTACCACTGACTCCAAACGTTGTAACGACCGTGCACTTGTTCCACATCACCTAAGACGAGCATCTGGTGCAACCAAAATTTTTTGCACACTTCTGGTGCGCTTCTCGAATGCCGTGCATCGAACGTGCGACGAGATTACCACTGACTCCAAACGTGGTAACGATCGTGCACTTGTTCCACGTCACCTAAGATGAGAATCCAGTGCAACAAAATTTTTTTGCACACTTCTAGTGCGCTTCCCGAAAGCCGTGCATGGAACGTGCACCGAGATTACCACTAACTCCAAACGTTGCAACGATCATGCAATTGTTCCACGTCACCTAAGATGAGCATCCGGTGCAACAAAATTTTTTTGCACACTTGTGGTGGGCTTTCTGAAAGCCGTGCATTGAACGTGTGATGAGATTACCGCTGACTCCAAATGTTGTAACGACCGTGCCCTTGTTCCACGTCACCTAAGACGAGCATCTGGTGCAACAAAAATTTTTTGCACACTTCCGGTGCGCTTCCCGAATGCTGTGCATCGAACGTGCGACGAGATTACCACTGACTCCGAACGTGGAAACGATCGTGCACTTGTTCTACGTCACCTAAGATAAGCATCCGGTGCAACAAATTTTATTTGCACACTTGTGGTGCGCTTGTCGAAAGCCATGCATCGAACGTGCGATGAGATTACCAATGACACCAAACGTGGTAACGACCGTGCACTTGTTCCACGTCACCTAAGATGAGCATCCGGTGCAACAAAATTTTTTGCACACTTCTGGTGCGCTTCCCAAGAGCTGTGCATTGAACGTGCGACAAGATTACCATTGACTCCAAACGCGGTAACGACCATGCACTTGTTCCACGTCACCTAAGATGAGCATCCAGTGCAACATAATTTTTTTGCACACTTCTGGTGCGCTTCCCGAAAGCCGTGGATCGAACGTGCGACAAGATTACCACTAACTCCAAATGTGGTAACGACCGTGCACTTATTCCACGTCACCTAAGATGAGAATCCGGTGCAACAAAATTTTTTTGCACACTTGTGGTGCGTTTGCCTAAAGCCGTGCATTGAACGTGCGACAAGATTACCACTGACTCCAAACATGATAACGACCGTGCACTTGTTCCACGTCACCTAAGACGAGCATCTGGTGCAACAAAATTTTTTTGCACACTTCTGGTGCGCTTCTCGAATGCCGTCCATCGAACGTGCGACGAGATTGCCACTGACTCCAAACGTGGTAACGATCGTGCACTTGTTCCACGTCCCCTAAGATGAGCATCCGGTGCAACAATTTTTTTTTTGCACACTTGTGGTGCGCTTCCTGAAAGCTGTGCATCGAACGTGTGATGAGATTACCACAGACTCCAAACGTGGTAACGACCGTGCACTTGTTCGTCGTCACCTAAGACGAGCATCCGATGCAACAAAATTTTTTGCTCACATCTGGTGCGCTTCTCGAAAAGCCGTGCATTAAACGTGCGATGAGATTACCACTAACTCCAAACGTGATAACGACTGTGCACTTGCTCCACGTCACCTAAGATGAGCATCCGGTGCAACAAAATTTTTTGCACACTTCGTGCGCTGCCCAAATGCCGTGCATCGAACGTGCGAGGAGATTACCACCGACTCCAAACGTGGTAACGATCGTGCACTTGTTCCACGTCACCTAAGATGAGAATCCGGTGCAACAAAATTTTTTGCACACTTCTAGTGCGCTTCCGAAAACCGTGCATCGAGCGTGCAACGAGATTACCACTAACTCCAAACGTTGTAACGATCATGCAATTGTTCCACGTCACCCGAGATGAGCATCCGGTGCAACAAAATTTTTTGCAAACTTGTGGTGCGCTTCCCGAAAAGCCGTGCGTCGAACGCGTGATGAGATTACCACCACGACTCCAAACGTTGTAACGACCGTGCACTTGTTCCACATCACCTAAGACGAGCATCTGGTGCAACCAAAATTTTTGCACACTTCGGTGCGCTTCCCGAATGTCGTGCATCGAACGTGCGACGAGATTACCACCGACTCCAAACGTGGTAACGATCGTGCACTTGTTCCACGTCACCTAAGATGAGAATCCAGTGCAACAAAATTTTTTTGCACACTTCTAGTGCGCTTCGAAAAGCCGTGCATCGAACGTGCAACGAGATTACCACTAACTCCAAACGTTGCAACGATCATGCAATTGTTCCACGTCACCTAAGATGAGCATCCGGTGCAACAAAATTTTTTGCACACCTGTGGTGGGCTTTCTGAAAGCCGTGCATCGAACTTGTGATGAGATTACCGTTGACTCTAAATGTTGTAACGACCGTGCCCTTGTTCCTCGTCACCTAAGACGAGCATCTGGTGCAACAAAATTTTTTTGCACACTTCCGGTGCGCTTCCCGAATGCCGTGCATCGAACGTGCGACGAGATTACCACTGACTCCAAACGTGGAAACGATCGTGCACTTGTTCCACGTCACCTTAGATAAGCATCCGGTGCAACAAATTTTATTTGCACACTTGTGGCGCGCTTCCTGAAAGCTGTGCATCAAACGTGTGATGAGATTACCACAGACTCCAAACGTGGTAACGACCGTGCACTTGTGCGACGTCGCCTAAGATGAGCATCCGATGCAACAAAATTTTTTTGCTCACTTCTGGTGCACTTCTCGAAAGCCTGCATCAAACATGCGATGAGATTACCACTAACTCCAAACGTGGTAACGACCGTGCACTTGTTCCACGTCACCTAAGATGACCATCCCGTGCAACAAATTTTTTTTGCACACTTTGGTGCGCTTCTCGAAAGCCATGCATCGAACGTGCGATGAGATTACCAATGACTCCAAACGTGGTAACGACCGTGCACTTGTTCCACGTCACCTAAGATGAGCATCCGGTGCAACAAAATTTTTTGCACACTTCTGGTGCGCTTCCCAAGAGCTGTGCATTGAACGTGCGACGAGATTACCATTGACTCCAAACGCGGTAACTTCCATGCACTTGTTCCACGTCACCTAAGATGAGCATCCAGTGCAATACAATTTTTTTGCACACTTGTGGTGCGCTTCCCGAAAGCCGTGGATCCAACGTGCGACAAGATTACCACTGACTCCAAACATGGTAACGACCGTGCACTTGTTCCACGTCACCTAAGACGAGCATCTGGTGCAACAAAATTTTTTTGCACACTTACGGTGCGCTTCTCGAATGCCGTGCATCGAACGTGCGACGAGATTGCCACTGACTCCAAACGTGGTAACGATCGTGCACTTGTTCCACGTCACCTAAGATGCGCATCCGGTGCAACAAATTTTTTTTGTACACTTGTGGTCCGCCTCCTGAAACCTGTGCATCGAACGTGTGATGAGATTACCACAGACTCCAAACGTGGTAACGACCGTGCACTTGTTCGACGTCACCTAAGATGAGCATCCGATGCAATAAAATTTTTTTGCTCACATCGGTGCGCTTCTCGAAAAGCCGTGCATTAAACGTGCGATGAGATTACCACTAACTCCAAACGTGATAACGACGTGCACTTGTTCCACGTCACCTAAGATGAGCATCTGGTGCAACAAAATTTTTTGCACACTTCTGGTGCGCTTCCCGAAGTGCCGTGCATCGAACGTGGGGACGAGATTACCACCGACTCCAAACGTGGTAACGATCGTGCACTTGTTCCACGTCTCCTTAGATGAGAATCCGGTGCAACAAAATTTTTTTGCACACTTCTAGTGCGCTTCCCGAAAACCGTGCATCGAACGTGCAACGAGATTACCACCAACTCCAAACGTTGTAACGATCATGCAATTGTTCCACATCACCTAAGATGAGCATCCGGTGCAACAAAATTTTTTTGCAAACTTGTGGAGCGCTTCCCGAAAGCCGTGCATCGAACGCGTGATGAGATTACCACTGACTCCAAACGTTGTAACGACCGTGCACATGTTCCACGTCACCTAAGACGAGCATCTGGTGCAACAAAATTTTTTTGCACACTTCTAGTGCGCTTCCCGAATGCCGTGCATCGAACGTGCGACGAGATTACCACTGACTCCAAATGTCGTAACGATCGTGCACTTGTTCCACGTCACCTAAGATGAGCGTCCGGTGCAACAAAATTTTTTTGCACACTTCTAGTGCGCTTCCCGAAAGCCGTGCATCGAACGTGCAACGAGATTACCACTAACTCCAAAAGTTGTAACGATCAAGCACTTGTTCCACGTCACCTAAGATGAGCGTCCGGTGCAACAAAATTTTTTTGCACACTTGTGGTGTGTTTCCCAAAAGCCGTGCATCGAATGTGCGACGAGATTACCACTAACTCCAAACATGGTAACGACCGTGCACTTGTTCCACGTCAGCTAAGATGAGCGTCCGGTGCAACAAAATTTTTTTGCAAACTTGTGGTGCGCTTCCCGAAAGCCGTTGATGTGAACCCGTTAGGGTTTTTGCCCGATCTTTCGATTGGAGGCGTGGGATAACTCGATTGGTGAATGGAGATGACGTTCACGGCTCGACTACAGCCTTCCAAGACTGCGCCTTAGCAACCGATACACCACCCCAATGGCTGTCACGATCTTGTGGGAGCGCAACACCCGGCCACTAGGGCACTCGTCCCTGCAAGCAATCGAAGAACCAGCAAGAACAAGTAGAACAAGCACTGAATTACTAAATATAAATGAAGGTTTCAACTCAATCTCCAATGAAGTGGGGTTCCGAAGACAAGAAGACGGGCGGCTGATCCAGCACGCGCGCTTACAAGCAAGTAGCGAAGGCTAAACTTGATCTAAACAAAACCCAATCTGTTTGTGGCGGCTATGGGGGTATATGAGAGGGTAGAGGACGTCCTTGACCTGGTATAGGTCGTCCCACAACCCTAGGACGCGCCCTTATTGGGCCCCACTTGATACACGGCCCATCAGGCAACAATCAGGTGACACAGCACCCTGGACAGGAAAAGGTCTCTGTATTAAATCGATGATTCCGGCCGCCTCGTAGAAGATATGGACATGATTCTGGATCCATATGAAAGTAGACTTTATAAGCTTTCCATGAAGTACTAGAACATCCCAATCGGAGTCTATATGAAGTCGTGGTGGCCCATGCAAGCTGGAGTTGTTCTGCAGTCCGAATTCAATTCCAAAACGTGTTGGATTTGGACTCTTTCTTTCCCTGTGCCAAAGGTGACGTGGTGGCTTGGTGGAGGACATTATGGATACTTGGACCTGGTCCCCAATCAACCTCATGAACCATCCATGCTTCCCGGATGCGATCCACTCTACTCTTGATCCATGTAAGCACTACTGAAAATGAAAACAAAGACACTTTCTGGTGCAGCAACAATTCATCAAATATATAGAATGTAAACCTAACATGGATTAACTTCACCTTTGGTTTAGAAGTGGTTAACTTGATCATATCTGAGCTGGTGATGTTCTCATCATTCTCCCTTTCTTGGCTGCAAGGCCCTCGACTTGCTCCGGTGGCATCTAAAGGTGCTTGCCTTGATGTTGGAACTCGGAGTGACTAGTATGCTGCAAAGCGACAACCAGCAATTCTCCCCTTCTTTGGGTTGACCCTGTTGCTTAAGGGAAAAACTAGAAGGACTTTGCAAGACATTATTAGTGTTAGTGCAGCCCCTATTTGATCATGATATTGTAGGCCAAAAGGATATTTCAGATTAGAGCAAATATAAATTTTATGCACCAAATACTCTCCTTTGCAATTATACTTGCCAATAAAAAGTGATATGTACGATTCAACAAGAATGACAATTTAGAATATGCAAAAAGCTTCTCCTCTAAACAGTTTAGATCACAAAGAATATCGAATTCAATATAAACTAGAGTATTTAAAGAAGACAACAAATTCAGTTCATCTTGTGCACAAGTAATAGGATGAAAAAGCTTTTCTTTTGCACACTTGTATGGTTCCAAACCAAAAGTATCAGATTTATTCACTACTTGTGGCATAGGAGTAAAAAAGAATGATCATCACACAAGTCCTCTTTATCACAAGGAACAACTAGTAATTTATGTTTTGACAAACATAAATCAGCAGCAGGTTCCACTATTTGTTGCTCTTGATCAGCATGCAAATTGTACAAAATTTCAACGTTATGGTTCACATCATTCATGCAAGTACTCGCAGATAAAAGAATATCCTTTTCAGCACTAAGAGCAAGCCAAAACAATGAACCAATATTGTTGTATGATTTGCAAATTAATAAGATTTGAATTTCAGAATTGAGCACTTTCATGAACCTACTCATAACATCTTCCTTGCATTCATCTAATCCACCAAACATGACACAAATCTTTAAAAGTATGATAGTATTTGTTGACAGTCCTACTACCTTGATTCAAGTTGTCTAATTTTGCAAGCAAACAATCAACATAATGGCTGATCCAGCACGCGCGCTTACAAGCAAGTAGCGAAGGCTAAACTTGATCTAAACAAAACCCAATCTGTTTGTGGCGGCTATGGGGGTATATGAGAGGGTAGAGGACGTCCTTGACCTGGTATAGGTCGTCCCACAACCCTAGGACGCGCCCCTATTGGGCCCCACTTGATACACGGCCCATCGGGCAACAATCAGGTGACACAGCACCCTGGACAGGAAAAGGTCTCTGTATTAAATCGATGATTTCGGCCGCCTCGGAGAAGATATGGACATGATTCTGGATCCATATGAAAGTAGACTTTATAAGCTTTCCATGAAGTACTAGAACATCCCAATCGGAGTCTATATGAAGTCGTGGTGGCCCGTGCAAGCTGGAGTTGTTCTGCAGTCCGAATCCAATTCCAAAACGTGTTGGATTTGGACTCTTTCTTTCCCTGTGCCAAAGGTGACGTGGTGGCTTGGTGGAGGACATTATGGATACTTGGACCTGGTCCCCAATCAACCTCATGAACCATCCATGCTTCCCGGATGCGATCCACTCTACTCTTGATCCATGTAAGCACTACTGAAAATGAAAACAAAGACACTTTCTGGTGCAGCAACAATTCATCAAATATATAGAATGTAAACCTAACATGGATTAACTTCACCTTTGGTTTAGAAGTGGTTAACTTGATCATATCTGAGCTGGTGATGTTCTCATCATTCTCCCTTTCTTGGCTGCAAGGCGTCCTCGACTTGCTCCGGTGGCATCTAAAGGTGCTTGCCTTGATGTTGGAACTCGGAGTGACTAGTATGCTGCAAAGCGACAACCAGCAATTCTCCCCTTCTTTGGGTTGACCCTGTTGCTTAAGGGAAAAACTAGAAGGACTTTGCAAGACATTATTAGTGTTAGTGCAGCCCCCTATTTGATCATGATATTGTAGGCCAAAAGGATATTTCAGATTAGAGCAAATATAAATTTTATGCACCAAATACTCTCCTTTGCAATTATACTTGCCAATAAAGTGATATGTACGATTCAACAAGAATGACAATTTAGAATATGCAAAAAGCTTCTCCTCTAAACAGTTTAGATCACAAAGAATATCGAATTCAATATAAACTAGAGTATTTAAAGAAGACAACAAATTCAGTTCATCTTGTGCACAAGTAATAGGATGAAAAAAAAGCTTTTCTTTTGCACACTTGTATGGTTCCAAACCAAAAGTATCAGATTTATTCACTACTTGTGGCATAGGAGTAAAAGAATGATCATCACACAAGTCCTCTTTATCACAAGGAACAACTAGTAATTTATGTTTTGACAAACATAAATCAGCAGCAGGTTCCACTATTTGTTGCTCTTGATCAGCATGCAAATTGTACAAAATTTCAACGTTATGGTTCACATCATTCATGCAAGTACTCGCAGATAAAAAGAATATCCTTTTCAGCACTAAGAGCAAGCCAAAACAATGAACCAATATTGTTGTATGATTTGCAAATTAATAAGATTTGAATTTCAGAATTGAGCACTTTCATGAACTTACTCATAACATCTTCCTTGCATTCATCTAATCCACCAAACATGACACAAATCTTAAAAGTATGATAGTATTTGTTGACAGTCCTACTACCTTGATTCAAGTTGTCTAATTTTGCAAGCAAACAATCAACATAATGGCTGATCCAGCACGCGCGCTTACAAGCAAGTAGCGAAGGCTAAACTTGATCTAAACAAAACCCAATCTGTTTGTGGCGGCTATGGGGGTATATGAGAGGGTAGAGGACGTCCTTGACCTGGTATAGGTCGTCCCACAACCCTAGGACGCGCCCTTATTGGGCCCCACTTGATGCACGGCCCATCAGGCAACAATCAGGTGACACAGCACCCTGGACAGGAAAAGGTCTCTGTATTAAATCGATGATTTCGGCCGCCTCGGAGAAGATATGGACATGATTCTGGATCCATATGAAAGTAGACTTTATAAGCTTTCCATGAAGTACTAGAACATCCCAATCGGAGTCTATATGAAGTCGTGGTGGCCCGTGCAAGCTGGAGTTGTTCTGCAGTCCGAATCCAATTCCAAAACGTGTTGGATTTGGACTCTTTCTTTCCCTGTGCCAAAGGTGACGTGGTGGCTTGGTGGAGGACATTATGGATACTTGGACCTAGTCCCCAATCAACCTCATGAACCATCCATGCTTCCCGGATGCGATCCACTCTACTCTTGATCCATGTAAGCACTACTGAAAATGAAAACAAAGACACTTTCTGGTGCAGCAACAATTCATCAAATATATAGAATGTAAACCTAACATGGATTAACTTCACCTTTGGTTTAGAAGTGGTTAACTTGATCATATCTGAGCTGGTGATGTTCTCATCAGCCGTGCATCGAACGCGTGATGAGATTACCACTGACTCCAAACGTTGTAACGACCGTGCACTTGTTCCACATCACCTAAGACGAGCATCTGGTGCAACAAAATTTTTTTGCACACTTCTGGTGCGCTTCCCGAATGCTGTGCATCGAACGTGCGACGAGATTACCACTGACTCCAAACGAGGTAACGATCGTGCACTTGTTCCACTCACCTAAGATGAGAATCCGGTGCAACAAATTTTTTTTGCACACTTCTAGTGCGCTTCCCAAAAGCCGTGCATCGAGCGTGCAACGAAATTACCACTAACTCCAAACGTTGTAACGATCATGCAATTGTTCCACGTCACCTAAGATGAGCATCCGTGCAACAAAATTTTTTTGCAAACTTGTGGTGCGCTTCCCGAAAGCCGTGCATCGAACGCGTGATGAGATTACCACCGACTCCAAACGTAGTAACGACCGTGGACTTGTTCCACATCACCTAAGACGAGCATCTGGTGCAACAAAATTTTTTGCACACTTCGGTGCGCTTCGAATAACGTGCATCGAACGTGCGGACGAGATTACCATCGACTCCAAACGTGGTAACGATCGTGCACTTGTTCCACGTCACCTAAGATGAGAATCCGGTACAACAAAATTTTTTGCACACTTCTAGTGCGCTTCCGAAAAGCCGTGCATCAAACGTGCAATGAGATTACCACTAACGCCAAACATTGTAACGATCATGCACTTGTTCCACGTCACCGAAGATGAGCATCCGGTGCAACAAAATTTTTTTTGCACACTTCTGGTGCGCTTCCCAAGAGCCGTGCATTGAACGTGCGATGAGATTACCACTGACTCCAAACGTGGTAACGACCGTGCACTTGTTCCACGTCACCTAAGATGAGCATCCAGTGCAACACAATTTTTTTGCACACTTCTAGTGCGCTTCCCGAAAGCCGTGCATCGAACGTGCGATGAGATTACCACTAACTCCAGACGTGGTAACGACCGTGCACTTATTCCACGTCACCTAAGATGAGAATCCGGTGCAACAAAATTTTTTTCACACTTCTAGTGCGCTTCCCAAAAGCCGTGCATCGAACGTGCAACGAGATTACCACCAACTCCAAACGTTGTAACGATCGTGCACTTGTTCCACGTCACCTAAGATGACCATTCGGTGCAACAAATTTTTTTTTGCACACTTTTGGTGCGCTTCTCGAAAGCCATGCATCGAACGTGCGATGAGATTACCAATGACTCCAAACGTGGTAACGACCGTGCACTTGTTCCACGTCACCTAAGATGAGCATCCCGTGCAACAAAATTTTTTGCACACTTCTAGTGCGCTTGCCAAGAGCTGTGCAAAGTGAACGTTCGACAAGATTACCATTGACTCCAAACGCGGTAACGACCATGCACTTGTTCCACGTCACCTAAGATGAGCATCCGATTGCAACACAATTTTTTGCACACTTCTGGTGCGCTTCCGAAAAGCCGTGGATCGAGCGTGCGACAAGATTACCACTAACTCCAAACGTGGTAACGACCGTGCACTTATTCCACGTCACCTTAGATGAGAATCCGGTGCAACAAAATTTTTTGCACACTTGTGGTGCGTTTGCCTAAAGCCGTGCATTGAACGTGCGACAAGATTACCACTCGACTCCAAACATGGTAACGACCGTGCACTTGTTCGACGTCACCAAAGACGAGCATCCGGTGCAACAAAATTTTTTGCACACTTCGGTGCGCTTCTCGAATGCCGTGCATCGAACGTGCGACGAAGTTTGCCACCGATTCCAAATGTGGTAACGACCGTGCACTTGTTCCACATCACCTAAGCCGAGCATCCGGTGCAACACAATTTTTTTTTGCACACTGCGCGTGCGCGCTTCCCGAAAGCCGTGCATCGAACGTGCAACGAGATTACCACCAACTCCAAACGTTGTAACGATCGTGCACTTGTTCCACGTCACCTAAGATGAGCATCCGGTGCAATAAAATTTTCTTGCACACTTGTGGTGCGCGTTTCCGAAAAGCCGTGCATCGAACGTGCGACGAGATTACCACCGACTCAAACATAGTAACGACCGTGCACTTGTTCCTCGTCGCCTAAGATGAGCATCGGTGCAACCAAAATTTTTGCACACTTGTGGTCCGCTTCGAAAAGCCGTGCATCGAACGTATGATGAGATTACCACCGACTCCAAACGTTGTAACGACCGTGCACTTATTCCACGTCACCTAAGGCGAGCATCCGGTGCAACAAAATTTTTTGCACACTTCTCGTGCGCTTCGGAATGCTCGCATCGAAGCGTGCGACGAGATTACCACCGACTCCAAACGTGGTAATGATCGTGCACTTGTTCCACGTCACCTAAGATGAGAATCCGTGCAACAAAATTTTTGGCACACTTCTGGTGCGCTTCGAAAGCCGTGCATCGAACGTGCAACGAGATTACCACTAACTCCAAACGTTGTAACGATCATGCACTTGTTCCACGTCACCTAAGATGAGCATCCGGTGCAACAAAAATTTTTTGCACACTTGTGGTGCGTTCCGAAAAAGCCGTGCATCGAACGTGCGACGAGATTACCACTGACTCCAAACATGGTAACGACCGTGCACTTGTTCCACGTCACCTAAGATGAGCATCCGTGCAACAAATTTTTTTTTTTTGCACACTTGTGGTGCGCTTCACGAAAGTTGTGCATCGAGCGTGTGATGAGATTACCACGGACTCCAAACGTGGTAACGACCGTGCACTTGTTCGTCGTCACCTAAGATGAGCATCCGATGCAACAAAAATTTTTTGCTCACATCCGTGCGCTTCTCGAAAAGCCGTGCATTAAACGTGCGATGAGATTACCACTAACTCCAAACGTGATAACGACTATGCACTTGTTCCACGTCACCTAAGATGAGAATCCGGTGCAACAAAATTTTTTGCACACTTCTAGTGCGCTTCCCCGAAAACCGTGCATCGAGCGTGCAACGAGATTACCACTAATTCCAAACGTTGTAACGATCATGCAATTGTTCCACGTCACCTAAGATGAGCATCCGGTGCAACAAAATTTTTTGCAAACTTGTGGTGCGCTTACCGAAAAGCCGTGCATCGAAGCGGCGTGATGAGATTACCACCGACTCCAAACGTTGTAACGACCGTGCACTTGTTCCACATCACCTAAGACGAGCATCCGGTGCAACCAAAATTTTTTGCACACTGGTGCGCTTCCCGAATGCCGTGCATCGAACGTGCGACGAGATTACCACCGACTCCAAACGTGGTAACGATCGTGCACTTGTTCCACGCCACCTAAGATGAGAATCCAAGTGCAACATAATTTTTTGCACACTTCTAGTGCGCTTCCCGAAAGCCGTGCATCGAACGTGCAACGAGATTACCACTAACTCCAAACGTTGCAACGATCATGCAATTGTTCCACGTCACCTAAGATGAGCATCCGGTGCAACAAAATTTTTTTGCACACTTCCGGTGCGCTTCCCGAATGCCGTGCATCGAACGTGCGACGAGATTACCACTGACTCCAAACGTGGAAACGATCGTGCACTTGTTCCACGTCACCTAAGATAAGCATCCGGTGCAACAAATTTTATTTGCACACTTGGGGTGCGCTTCAAAAAAAGCTGTGCATCAAACGTGTGATGAGATTACCACGGACTCAAACGTGGTAACGACCGTGCACTTGTGCGACGCCGCTTAAGATGAGCATCCGATGCAACAAAATTTTTTGCTCACTTCTGGTGCACTTCTAAAGCCTGCATCAAACATGCGATGAGATTACCACTAACTCCAAACGTGGTAACGACCGTGCACTTGTTCCACGTCACCTAAGATGACCATCCCGTGCAACAAATTTTTTTTGCACACTTTTGGTGCGCTTCTCGAAAGCCATGCATCGAACGTGCGATGAGATTACCAATGACTCCAAACGTGGTAACGACCGTGCACTTGTTCCACGTCACCCAAGGTGAGCATCCGGTGCAACAAAATTTTTTGCACACTTCCGTGCGCTTCCCAAGAGCCGTGCATTGAGCGTGCGACGAGATTACCATTGACTCCAAACGCGGTAACGACCATGCACTTGTTCCACGTCACCTAAGATGAGCATCCAATTGCAACACAATTTTTTGCACACTTCGTGCGCGCTTCGAAAAGCCGTGGATCGAACGTGCGACAAGATTACCACTAACTCCAAACGTGGTAACGACCGTGCACTTATTCCACGTCACCTAAGATGAGAATCCGTGCAACAAAATTTTTTTGCACACTTGTGGTAAGTTTGCCTAAAGCCGTGAATTGAACGTGCGACAAGATTACCACCGACTCCAAACATGGTAACGACCGTGCACTTGTTCCACGTCACCTAAGACGAGCATCCGGTGCAACAAATTTTTTTTTTTTTTTTGCACACTTGTGGTGCGCTTCTCGAAAAGCTGTGCATCGAACGTGTGATGAGATTACCACAGACTCCAAACGTGGTAACGACCGTGCACTTGTTCGACGTCACCTAAGATGAGCATCCGATGCAACAAAATTTTTTCTCACATCTGGTGCGCTTCTCGAAAGCCGTGCATTAAACGTGCGATGAGATTACCACTAACTCCAAACGTGATAACGACTATGCACTTGTTCCACGTCACCTAAGATGAGAATCCGGTGCAACAAATTTTTTTTGCACACTTCTAGTGCGCTTCCGAAAACCGTGCATCGAAGCGTGCAACGAGATTACCACTAACTCCAAACGTTGTAACGATCATGCAATTGTTCCACGTCACCTAAGATGAGCATCCGGTGCAACAAAATTTTTTGCAAACTTGTGGTGCGCTTCCCGAAAAGCCGTGCATCGAACGCAGCGTGATGAGATTACCACCGACTCCAAACGTTGTAACGACCGTGCACTTGTTCCACATCACCTAAGACGAGCATCTGGTGCAACCAAAATTTTTGCACACTTCTGGTGCGCTTCCCGAATGCCGTGCATCGAACGCGTGCGATGAGATTACCACCGACTCCAAACGTGGTAACGATCGCGTGCACTTGTTCCACGTCACCTAAGATGAGAATCCAAAGGCAACATAATTTTTTTGCACACTTCTAGTGCGCTTCCCGAAAAGCCGTGCATCGAACGTGCAACGAGATTACCACTAACTCCAAACGTTGCAACAATCATGCGGTTGTTCCACGTCACCTAAGATGAGCATCCGGTGCAGCAAAATTTTTTGCACACTTCCGGTGCGCTTCCCGATGCCGTGCATCGAACGCGTGCGACGAGATTACCATCGACTCCAAACGTGGAAACGATCGTGCACTTGTTCCACGTCACCTAAGATAAGCATCCGGTGCAACAAATTTTATTTGCACACTTGGGGTGCGCTTCCTGAAAGCTGTGCATCAAACGTGTGATGAGATTACCACAGACTCCAAACGTGGTAACGACCGTGCACTTGTGCGACGTCGCTTAAGATGAGCATCCGATGCAACAAAATTTTTTTGCTCACTTCTGGTGCACTTCTCGAAAGCCTGCATCAAACATGCGATGAGATTACCACTAACTCCAAACGTGGTAACGACCGTGCACTTGTTCCACGTCACCTAAGATGACCATCCCGTGCAACAAATTTTTTTTGCACACTTTTGGTGCGCTTCTCGAAAGCCATGCATCGAACGTGCGATGAGATTACCAATGACTCCAAACGTGGTAACGACCGTGCACTTGTTCCACGTCACCCAAGGTGAGCATCCGGTGCAACAAAATTTTTTGCACACTTCTGGTGCGCTTCCCAAGAGCTGTGCATTGAACGTGCGACGAGATTACCATTGACTCCAAACGCGGTAACGACCATGCACTTGTTCCACGTCACCTAAGATGAGCATCCAGTGCAACACAATTTTTTTGCACACTTCTGGTGCGCTTCCCGAAAGCCGTGGATCGAACGTGCGACAAGATTACCACTAACTCCAAACGTGGTAACGACCGTGCACTTATTCCACGTCACCTAAGATGAGAATCCGGTGCAACAAAATTTTTTTGCACACTTGTGGTAAGTTTGCCTAAAGCCGTGAATTGAACGTGCGACAAGATTACCACTGACTCCAAACATGGTAACGACCGTGCACTTGTTCCACGTCACCTAAGACGAGCATCCGGTGCAACAAATTTTTTTTTTGCACACTTGTGGTGCGCTTCCTGAAAGCTGTGCATCGAACGTGTGATGAGATTACCACAGACTCCAAACGTGGTAACGACCGTGCACTTGTTCGACGTCACCTAAGATGAGCATCCGATGCAACAAAATTTTTTTGCTCACATCTGGTGCGCTTCTTGAAAGCCGTGCATTAAACGTGCGATGAGATTACCACTAACTCCAAACGTGATAACGACTGTGCACTTGTTCCACGTCACCTAAGATGAGCATCCGGTGCAACAAAATTTTTTTTGCACACTTCGCGCGCTTCCCGAATGCCGTGCATCGAAGCGTGCGACGACGAGATTACAACCGACTCCAAACGTGGTAACGATCGTGCACTTGTTCCACGTCACCGAGATGAGAATCCGGTGCAACAAAATTTTTTGCACACTTCTAGTGCGCTTCCCGAAAACCGTGTATCGAGCGTGCAACGAGATTACCACTAACTCCAAACGTTGTAACGATCATGCAATTGTTCCACGTCACCTAAGATGAGCATCCGGTGCAACAAAATTTTTTGCAAACTTGTGGTGCGCTTCCGAAAAGCCGTGCATCGAACGCGTGATGAGATTACCACCGACTCCAAACGTTGTAACGACCGTGCACTTGTTCCACATCACCTAAGACGAGCATCCGGTGCAACCAAAATTTTTGCACACTTCTGGTGCGCTTCCCGAATGCCGTGCATCGAGCGTGCGACGAGATTACCACCGACTCCAAACGTGGTAACGATCGTGCACTTGTTCCACGCCACCTAAGATGAGAATCCAGTGCAACATAATTTTTTGCACACTTTCTAGTGCGCTTCCCGAAAGCCGTGCATCGAACGTGCAACGAGATTACCACTAACTCCAAACGTTGTAACGATCATGCAATTGTTCCACGTCACCTAAGATGAGCATCCGGTGCAACAAAATTTTTTTGCAAACTTGTGGTGCGCTTCCCGAAAGCCGTGCATCGAACGCGTGATGAGATTACCACCCGACTCCAAACGTTGTAACGACCGTGCACTTGTTCCACATCACCTAAGACGAGCATCCGGTGCAACCAAAATTTTTGCACACTTCGTGCGCTTCCCGAATGCCGTGCATCGAACGCGTGCGATGAGATTACCACCGACTCCAAACGTGGTAACGATCGTGCACTTGTTCCACGTCACCTAAGATGAGAATCCAGTGCAACATAATTTTTTTGCACACTTCTAGTGCGCTTCCCGAAAGCCGTGCATCGAACGTGCAACGAGATTACCACTAACTCCAAACGTTGCAACAATCATGCAGTTGTTCCACGTCACCTAAGATGAGCATCCGGTGCAGCAAAATTTTTTTGCACACTTCCGGTGCGCTTCCCGAATGCCGCATCGAACGTGCGGCGAGATTACCACCGACTCCAAACGTGGAAACGATCGTGCACTTGTTCCACGTCACCTAAGATAAGCATCCGGTGCAACAAATTTTATTTGCACACTTGGGGTGCGCGCTCGAAAAAGCTGTGCATCAAACGTGTGATGAGATTACCACGGACTCCAAACGTGGTAACGACCGTGCACTTGTGCGACGTCGCTAAGATGAGCATCCGATGCAACAAAATTTTTTGCTCACTTCGGTGCACTTCTAAAGCCTGCATCAAACATGCGATGAGATTACCACTAACTCCAAACGTGGTAACGACCGTGCACTTGTTCCACGTCACCTAAGATGACCATCCCGTGCAACAAATTTTTTTTTGCACACTTTTGGTGCGCTTCTCGAAAAGCCATGCATCGAACGTGCGATGAGATTACCAATGACTCCAAACGTGGTAACGACCCGTGCACTTGTTCCACGTCACCCAAGGTGAGCATCCGGTGCAACAAAATTTTTTGCACACTTCGGTGCGCTTCCCAAGAGCTGTGCATTGAGCGTGCGACGAGATTACCATTGACTCCAAACGCGGAAACGACCATGCACTTGTTCCACGTCACCTAAGATGAGCATCCAAAGGCAACACAATTTTTTTTGCACACTTCGGTGCGCTTCCCGAAAAGCCGTGGATCGAACGTGCGACAAGATTACCACTAACTCCAAACGTGGTAACGACCGTGCACTTATTCCACGTCACCTAAGATGAGAATCCGGTGCAACAAAATTTTTTTGCACACTTGTGGTAAGTTTGCCTAAAGCCGTGAATTGAACGTGCGACAAGATTACCACTGACTCCAAACATGGTAACGACCGTGCACTTGTTCCACGTCACCTAAGACGAGCATCCGGTGCAACAAATTTTTTTTTTGCACACTTGTGGTGCGCTTCCTGAAAGCTGTGCATCGAACGTGTGATGAGATTACCACAGACTCCAAACGTGGTAACGACCGTGCACTTGTTCGACGTCACCTAAGATGAGCATCCGATGCAACAAAATTTTTTTGCTCACATCTGGTGCGCTTCTTGAAAGCCGTGCATTAAACGTGCGATGAGATTACCACTAACTCCAAACGTGATAACGACTGTGCACTTGTTCCACGTCACCTAAGATGAGCATCCGTGCAACAAAATTTTTTTGCACACTTCGCGTGCGCTCCCGAATGCCGTGCATCGAACGTGCGACGAGATTACAACCGACTCCAAACGTGGTAACGATCGTGCACTTGTTCCACGTCACCTGAGATGAGAATCCGGTGCAACAAAATTTTTTTGCACACTTCTAGTGCGCTTCCCGAAAACCGTGTATCGAACGTGCAACGAGATTACCACTAACTCCAAACGTTGTAACGATCATGCAATTGTTCCACGTCACCTAAGATGAGCATCCGGTGCAACAAAATTTTTTTGCAAACTTGTGGTGCGCTTCCCGAAAGCCGTGCATCGAACGCGTGATGAGATTACCACTGACTCCAAACGTTGTAACGACCGTGCACTTGTTCCACATCACCTAAGACGAGCATCTGGTGCAACCAAAATTTTTTGCACACTTCTGGTGCGCTTCCCGAATGCCGTGCATCGAACGTGCGACGAGATTACCACTGACTCCAAACGTGGTAACGATCGTGCACTTGTTCCACGCCACCTAAGATGAGAATCCAGTGCAACATAATTTTTTTGCACACTTCTAGTGCGCTTCCCGAAAGCCGTGCATCGAACGTGCAACGAGATTACCACTAACTCCAAACGTTGCAACGATCATGCAATTGTTCCACGTCACCTAAGATGAGCATCCGGTGCAACAAAATTTTTTTGCACACTTCCGGTGCGCTTCCCGAATGCCGTGCATCGAACGTGCGACGAGATTACCACTGACTCCAAACGTGGAAACGATCGTGCACTTGTTCCACGTCACCTAAGATAAGCATCCGGTGCAACAAATTTTATTTGCACACTTGGGGTGCGCTTCCTGAAAGCTGTGCATCAAACGTGTGATGAGATTACCACGGACTCAAACGTGGTAACGACCGCACTTGTGCGACGCCGCTTAAGATGAGCATCCGATGCAACAAAATTTTTTGCTCACTTCGTGCACTTCTAAAGCCTGCATCAAACATGCGATGAGATTACCACTAACTCCAAACGTGGTAACGACCGTGCACTTGTTCCACGTCACCTAAGATGACCATCCCGTGCAACAAATTTTTTTTGCACACTTTTTGGTGCGCTTCTCGAAAGCCATGCATCGAGCGTGCGATGAGATTACCAATGACTCCAAACGTGGTAACGACCCGTGCACTTGTTCCACGTCACCCAAGGTGAGCATCCGGTGCAACAAAATTTTTGCACACTTCTGCGTGCGCTTCCCAAGAGCTGTGCATTGAACGTGCGACGAGATTACCATTGACTCCAAACGCGGTAACGACCATGCACTTGTTCCACGTCACCTAAGATGAGCATCCAAAGGCAACACAATTTTTTTGCACACTTCGGTGCGCCTTCCCGAAAAGCCGTGGATCGAACGTGCGACAAGATTACCACTAACTCCAAACGTGGTAACGACCGTGCACTTATTCCACGTCACCTAAGATGAGAATCCGGTGCAACAAAATTTTTTGCACACTTGTGGTAAGTTTGCCTAAAGCCGTGAATTGAGCGTGCGACAAGATTACCACCGACTCCAAACATGGTAACGACCGTGCACTTGTTCCACGTCACCTAAGACGAGCATCGATTGCAACAAATTTTTTTTGCACACTTGTGGTGCGCTTCCCGAAAAGCCGTGCATCGAACGTGTGATGAGATTACCACGGACTCCAAACGTGGTAACGACCGTGCACTTGTTCGACGTCACCTAAGATGAGCATCCGATGCAACAAAATTTTTTTGCTCACATCCGTGCGCTTCTTGAAAGCCGTGCATTAAACGTGCGATGAGATTACCACTAACTCCAAACGTGATAACGACTGTGCACTTGTTCCACGTCACCTAAGATGAGCATCCGATTGCAACAAAATTTTTTTGCACACTTTGGTGCGCTTCCCGAATGCCGCATCGAACGTGCGACGAGATTACAACCGACTCCAAACGTGGTAACGATCGTGCACTTGTTCCACTCACCTAAGATGAGAATCCCGGTGCAACAAAAATTTTTTTGCACACTTCTAGTGCGCCCCGAAAACCGTGTATCGAACGTGCAACGAGATTACCACTAACTCCAAACGTTGTAACGATCATGCAATTGTTCCACGTCACCTAAGATGAGCATCCGGTGCAACAAAATTTTTTTTGCAAACTTGTGGTGCGCTTCCCGAAAGCCGTGCATCGAACGCAGCGTGATGAGATTACCACCGACTCCAAACGTTGTAACGACCGTGCACTTGTTCCACATCACCTAAGACGAGCATCTGGTGCAACCAAAATTTTTGCACACTTCGGGTGCGCTTTCCCGAATGCCGTGCATCGAACGTGCGACGAGATTACCACCGACTCCAAACGTGGTAACGATCGTGCACTTGTTCCACGCCACCTAAGATGAGAATCCAGTGCAACATAATTTTTTGCACACTTCTAGTGCGCTTCCCGAAAAGCCGTGCATCGAACGTGCAACGAGATTACCACTAACTCCAAACGTTGCAACGATCATGCAATTGTTCCACGTCACCTAAGATGAGCATCCGGTGCAACAAAATTTTTTGCACACTTCGGGTGCGCTTCCCCGAATGCCGTGCATCGAACGTGCGACGAGATTACCATCGACTCCAAACGTGGAAACGATCGTGCACTTGTTCCACGTCACCTAAGATAAGCATCCGGTGCAACAAATTTTATTTGCACACTTGGGGTGCGCTTCCCGAAAGCGTGCATCAAACGTGTGATGAGATTACCCAGACTCCAAACGTGGTAACGACCGTGCACTTGTGCGACGCCGCTTAAGATGAGCATCCGATGCAACAAAAATTTTTTGCTCACTTCGGTGCACTTCTCGAAAGCCCGCATCAAACATGCGATGAGATTACCACTAACTCCAAACGTGGTAACGACCGTGCACTTGTTCCACGTCACCTAAGATGACCATCCCGTGCAACAAATTTTTTTTTGCACACTTTTTGGTGCGCTTCTCGAAAGCCATGCATCGAACGTGCGATGAGATTACCAATGACTCCAAACGTGGTAACGACCGTGCACTTGTTCCACGTCACCCAAGGTGAGCATCCGGTGCAACAAAATTTTTTGCACACTTCTGGTGCGCTTCCCAAGAGCTGTGCATTGAACGTGCGACGAGATTACCATTGACTCCAAACGGTAACGACCATGCACTTGTTCCACGTCACCTAAGATGAGCATCCAAAGGCAACACAATTTTTTGCACACTTCTGGTGCGCTTCCCGAAAGCCGTGATCGAACGAACGTGCGACAAGATTACCACTAACTCCAAACGTGGTAACGACCGTGCACTTATTCCACGTCACCTAAGATGAGAATCCGGTGCAACAAAATTTTTTGCACACTTGTGGTAAGTTTGCCTAAAGCCGTGAATTGAACGTGCGACAAGATTACCACTGACTCCAAACATGGTAACGACCGTGCACTTGTTCCACGTCACCTAAGACGAGCATCCGGTGCAACAAATTTTTTTTTTGCACACTTGTGGTGCGCTTCCTGAAAGCTGTGCATCGAACGTGTGATGAGATTACCACGGACTCCAAACGTGGTAACGACCGTGCACTTGTTCGACGTCACCTAAGATGAGCATCCGATGCAACAAAATTTTTTGCTCACATCCGTGCGCTTCTCGAAAAGCCGTGCATTAAACGTGCGATGAGATTACCACTAACTCCAAACGTGATAACGACTATGCACTTGTTCCACGTCACCTAAGATGAGAATCCGGTGCAACAAATTTTTTTTGCACACTTCTAGTGCGCTTCCCGAAAACCGTGCATCGAACGTGCAACGAGATTACCACTAACTCCAAACGTTGTAACGATCATGCAATTGTTCCACGTCACCTAAGATGAGCATCCGGTGCAACAAAATTTTTTTGCAAACTTGTGGTGCGCTTCCCGAAAAGCCGCATCGAACGCGTGATGAGATTACCACTCGACTCCAAACGTTGTAACGACCGTGCACTTGTTCCACATCACCTAAGACGAGCATCTGGTGCAACCAAAATTTTTGCACACTTCGGTGCGCTTCCCGAATGCCGTGCATCGAACGTGCGACGAGATTACCATCGACTCCAAACGTGGTAACGATCGTGCACTTGTTCCACGTCACCTAAGATGAGAATCCAAAGTGCAACATAATTTTTTTGCACACTTCTAGTGCGCTTCCCGAAAGCCGTGCATCGAACGTGCAACGAGATTACCACTAACTCCAAACGTTGCAACAATCATGCAGTTGTTCCACGTCACCTAAGATGAGCATCCGTGCAGCAAAAATTTTTTGCACACTTCCGGTGCGCGCCCCGAATGCCGTGCATCGAACGTGCGACGAGATTACCACCGACTCCAAACGTGGAAACGATCGTGCACTTGTTCCACGCCACCTAAGATAAGCATCCGTGCAACAAATTTTATTTGCACACTTGGGGTGCGCTTCGAAAAGCTGTGCATCAAACGTGTGATGAGATTACCACGGACTCCAAACGTGGTAACGACCGTGCACTTGTGCGACGCCGCTTAAGATGAGCATCCGATGCAACAAAATTTTTTGCTCACTTCGGTGCACTTCTCGAAAGCCTGCATCAAACATGCGATGAGATTACCACTAACTCCAAACGTGGTAACGACCGTGCACTTGTTCCACGTCACCTAAGATGACCATCCGTGCAACAAATTTTTTTTGCACACTTTTGGTGCGCTTCTCGAAAGCCATGCATCGAACGTGCGATGAGATTACCAATGACTCCAAACGTGGTAACGACCGTGCACTTGTTCCACGTCACCCAAGGTGAGCATCCGGTGCAACAAAATTTTTTGCACACTTCGGTGCGCTTCCCAAGAGCTGTGCATTGAACGTGCGACGAGATTACCATTGACTCCAAACGCGGTAACGACCATGCACTTGTTCCACGTCACCTAAGATGAGCATCCAAGTGCAACACAATTTTTTTGCACACTTCGTGCGCTTCCGAAAGCCGTGGATCGAACGCGTGCGACAAGATTACCACTAACTCCAAACGTGGTAACGACCGTGCACTTATTCCACGTCACCTAAGATGAGAATCCGGTGCAACAAAATTTTTTGCACACTTGTGGTAAGTTTGCCTAAAGCCGTGAATTGAACGTGCGACAAGATTACCACCGACTCCAAACATGGTAACGACCGTGCACTTGTTCCACGTCACCTAAGACGCAGCATCCGGTGCAACAAATTTTTTTTTTGCACACTTGTGGTGCGCTTCCCAAAAGCTGTGCATCGAGCGTGTGATGAGATTACCACAGACTCCAAACGTGGTAACGACCGTGCACTTGTTCGACGTCACCTAAGATGAGCATCCGATGCAACAAAATTTTTTGCTCACATCGTGCGCTTCTTGAAAGCCGTGCATTAAACGTGCGATGAGATTACCACTAACTCCAAACGTGATAACGACTGTGCACTTGTTCCACGTCACCTAAGATGAGCATCCGGTGCAACAAAATTTTTTTTGCACACTTCTGGTGCGCTTCCCGAATGCCGTGCATCGAACGTGCGACGAGATTACAACTGACTCCAAACGTGGTAACGATCGTGCACTTGTTCCACGTCACCTGAGATGAGAATCCGGTGCAACAAAATTTTTTTGCACACTTCTAGTGCGCTTCCGAAAACCGTGTATCGAACGTGCAACGAGATTACCACTAACTCCAAACGTTGTAACGATCATGCAATTGTTCCACGTCACCTAAGATGAGCATCCGGTGCAACAAAATTTTTTGCAAACTTGTGGTGCGCTTCCCGAAAAGCCGTGCATCGAACGCGTGATGAGATTACCACCGACTCCAAACGTTGTAACGACCGTGCACTTGTTCCACATCACCTAAGACGAGCATCCTGGTGCAACCAAAATTTTTGCACACTTCTGGTGCGCTTCCCGAATAACGTGCATCGAACGTGCGGCGACGAGATTACCATCGACTCCAAACGTGGTAACGATCGTGCACTTGTTCCACGTCACCTGAGATGAGAATCCGGTGCAACAAAATTTTTTGCACACTTCTAGTGCGCTTTCCCGAAAGCCGTATCGAACGTGCAACGAGATTACCACTAACTCCAAACGTTGTAACGATCATGCAATTGTTCCACGTCACCTAAGATGAGCATCCGGTGCAACAAAATTTTTTTGCAAACTCTTCCCAAAAGCCGTGCATCGAACGCGTGATGAGATTACCACCGACTCCAAACGTTGTAACGACCGTGCACTTGTTCCACATCACCTAAGACGAGCATCCGGTGCAACCAAAATTTTTGCACACTTTCGGTGCGCTTCCCGAATAACGCATCGAACGTGCGACGAGATTACCACCGACTCCAAACGTGGTAACGATCGTGCACTTGTTCCACGTCACCTAAGATGAGAATCCAAGTGCAACAAAATTTTTTTGCACACTTCTAGTGCGCCCGAAAAGCCGTGCATTGAACGTGTGATGAGATTACCGCTGACTCCAAATGTTGTAACGACCCGTGCCCTTGTTCCACGTCACCTAAGACGCGCATCTGGTGCAACAAAATTTTTTTGCACACTTCTGGTGCGCTTCCCGAATGCCGTGCATCGAACGTGCGACGAGATTACCACTGACTCCTAACGTGGTAACGATCGTGCACTTGTTCCACGTCACCTAAGACGCGCATCTGGTGCAACAAAATTTTTTTGCACACTTCCGGTGCGCTTCCCGAATGCCGTGCATCTAACGTGCGACGAGATTACCACTGACTCCAAACGTAGAAACGATCGTGCACTTGTTCCACGTCACCTAAGATAAGCATCCGGTGCAACAAATTTTCTTTGCACACTTGTGGTGCGCTTCCTGAAAGCTGTGCATCAAACGTGTGATGAGATTACCACAGACTCGAAACGTGGTAACGACCGTGCACTTATTCCACGTCACCTAAGATGAGAATCCAGTGCAACACAATTTTTTTGCACACTTCTGGTGCGCTTCCCGAAAGCCGTGGATCGAACGTGCGAAAAGATTACCACTAACTCCAAACGTGGTAACGACCGTGCACTTATTCCACGTCACCTAAGATGAGAATCCAGTGCAACAAAATTTTTTTGCACACTTGTGGTGCGTTTCCCGAAAGCCGTGCATTGAACGTGCGACAAGATTACCACTAACTCCAAACAGGGTAACGACCGTGCACTTGTTCCACGTCACCTAAGACGAGCATCTGGTGCAACAAAAATTTTTTGCACACTTCTGGTGCGCTTCTCGAATGCCATGCATCGAACGTGCGACGAGATTGCCACTGACTCCAAACGTGGTAACGATCGTGCACTTGTTCCACGTCACCTAAGATGAGCATCCGGTGCAACAATTTTTTTTTTGCACACTTGTGGTGCGCTTCCTGAAAGCTGTGCATCGAACGTGTGATGAGATTACCACAGACTCCAAACGTGGTAACGACCGTGCACTTGTTCGACGTCACCTAAGATGAGCATCCGATGCAACAAAATTTTTTTGCTCACATCAGGTGCGCTTCTCGAAAGCCGTACATTAAACGTGCGATGAGATTACCACTAACTCCAAACGTGATAACGACTGTGCACTTGTTCCACGTCACCTAAGATGAGCATTTGGTGCAACAAAATTTTTTTTGCACACTTCTGGTGCGCTTCCCGAGTGCCGTGCATCGAACGTGCGACGAGATTACCACTGACTCCAAACGTGGTAACGATCGTGCACTTGTTCCTCGTCACCTAAGATGAGAATCCGGTGCAACAAATTTTTTTTGCACACTTCTAGTGCGCTTCCCGAAAACCGTGCATCGAACATGCAACGAGATTACCACTAACTCCAAACGTTGTAACGATCATGCAATTGTCCCACGTCACCTAAGATGAGCATCCGGTGCAACAAAATTTTTTTGTAAACTTGTGGTGCGCTTCCCGAAAGCCGTGCATCGAACGCGTGATGAGATTACCACTGACTCCAAACGTTGTAACGACCGTGCACATGTTCCACGTCACCTAAGACGAGCATCTGGTGCAACAAAATTTTTTTGCACACTTCTGGTGCGCTTCCCGAATGCCGTGCATCGAACGTGCGACGAGATTACCACTGACTCCAAACGTGGTAACGATCGTGCACTTGTTCCACGTCACCTAAGATGAGCGTCCGGTGCAACAAAATTTTTTTGCACACTTCTAGTGCGCTTCTCGAAAGCCGTGCATCGAACGTGCAACGAGATTACCACACTAACTCCAAAAGTTGTAACGATCAAGCACTTGTTCCACGTCACCTAAGATGGCGTCGGTGCAACAAAATTTTTTTTGCACACTTGTGGTGTGTTTCCCAAAAGCCGTGCATCGTATGTGCGACGAGATTAGCACTAACTCCAAACATGGTAACGACCGTGCACTTGTTCCACGTCAGCTAAGATGAGCATCCGGTGCAACAAATTTTTTTTGCAAACTTGTGGTGCGCTTCCCGAAAGCCGTGCATCGAACGCGTGATGAGATTACCACGGACTCCAAACGTTGTAACGACCGTGCACTTGTTCCACATCACCTAAGACGAGCATCTGGTGCAACAAAATTTTTTGCACACTTCTGGTGCGCTTCCCGAATGCCGTGCATCGAACGTGCGACGAGATTACCACTGACTCCAAACGTGGTAACGATCGTGCACTTGTTCCACTCACCTAAGATGAGAATCCGGTGCAACAAAATTTTTTTGCACACTTCTAGTGCGCTTCCCGAAAGCCGTGCATCGAACGTGCAACGAAATTACCACTAACTCCAAACGTTGTAACGATCATGCAATTGTTCCACGTCACCTAAGATGAGCATCCGGTGCAACAAAATTTTTTTGCAAACTTGTGGTGCGCTTCCGGAAAGCCGTGCATCGATCGCGTGATGAGATTACCACTGACTCCAAACGTAGTAACGACCGTGGACTTGTTCCACATCACCTAAGACGAGCATCTGGTGCAACAAAATTTTTTTGCACACTTCTGGTGCGCTTTCGAATGCCGTGCATCGAACGTGCGACGAGATTACGACCCGACTCCAAACGTGGTAACGATCGTGCACTTGTTCCACGTCACCTAAGATGAGAATCCGGTGCAACAAAATTTTTTGCACACTTCTAGTGCGCTTCGAAAAGCCGTGCATCAAACGTCCAACGAGATTACCACTAACGCCAAACATTGTAACGATCATGCACTTGTTCCACGTCACCTAAGATGAGCATCCGGTGCAACAAATTTTTTTTGCACACCGATGCGCTTCCCAAGAGCCGTGCGTTGAACGTGCGACGAGATTACCATCGACTCCAAACGTGGTAACGACCGTGCACTTGTTCCACGTCACCTAAGATGAGAATCCAGTGCAACAAAATTTTTTGCACACTTCTAGTGCGCTTCCCGAAAGCCGTGCATCGAGCGTGCAACGAGATTACCACTAACTCCAAACGTTGCAACGATCATGCAATTGTTCCACGTCACCTAAGATGAGCATCCGGTGCAACAAAATTTTTTTGCAAACTTGTGGTGCGCTTCCCGAAAAGCCGTGCATCGAACGCGTGATGAGATTACCACCGACTCCAAACGTTGTAACGACCGTGCACTTGTTCCACATCACCTAAGACAAGCATCTGGTGCAACCAAAATTTTTGCACACTTCGGGTGCGCTTCCGAATGCCGTGCATCGAACGCGTGCGACGAGATTACCACCGACTCCAAACGTGGTAACGATCGCGGCACTTGTTCCACGTCACCGAGATGAGAATCCGGTGCAACAAAATTTTTTGCACACTTCTAGTGCGCTTCCGAAAAACCGTATCGAACGTGCAGCGAGATTACCACTAACTCCAAACGTTGTAACGATCATGCAATTGTTCCACGTCACCTAAGATGAGCATCCGGTGCAACAAAATTTTTTGCAAACTTGTGGTGCGCTTCGAAAGCCGTGCATCGAACAGCGTGATGAGATTACCACCGACTCCAAACGTTGTAACGACCGTGCACTTGTTCCACATCACCTAAGACGAGCATCCGGTGCAACCAAAAATTTTTGCACACTTCTGGTGCGCTTCCCGAATGCCGCATCGAGCGTGCGACGAGATTACCACCGACTCCAAACGTGGTAACGATCGTGCACTTGTTCCACGTCACCTAAGATGAGAATCCAGTGCAACAAAATTTTTTGCACACTTCTAGTGCGCTTCGAAAGCCGTGCATCGAACGTGCAACGAGATTACCACTAACTCCAAACGTTGCAACGATCATGCAATTGTTCCACGTCACCTAAGATGAGCATCCGGTGCAACCAAATTTTTTGCACACTTGTGGTGGGCTTTCTGAAAGCCGTGCATCGAACGTGTGATGAGATTACCGCTGACTCCAAATGTTGTAACGACCGTGCCCTTGTTCCACGTCACCTAAGACGAGCATCTGGTGAAACAAAATTTTTTTGCACACTTCCGGTGCGCTTCCCGAATGCCGTGCATCTAACGTGCGACGAGATTACCACTGACTCCAAACGTAGAAACGATCGTGCACTTGTTCCACGTCACCTAAGATAAGCATCCGGTGCAACAAATTTTCTTTGCACACTTGTGGTGCGCTTCACGAAAAGCTGTGCATCAAAGCGTGTGATGAGATTACCACGGACTTCGAAACGTGGTAACGACCGTGCACTTATTCCACGTCACCTAAGATGAGAATCCGATTGCAACACAATTTTTTTGCACACTGGTGCGCTTCCCGAAAGCCGTGGATCGAGCGTGCGACAAGATTACCACTAACTCCAAACGTGGTAACGACCGTGCACTTATTCCACGTCACCTAAGATGAGAATCCGGTGCAACAAAATTTTTTGCACGCTTGTGGTGCGTTCCGAAAGCCGTGCATTGAGCGTGCGACAAGATTACCACCGACTCCAAACATGGTAACGACCGTGCACTTGTTCCACGTCACCTAAGGCGAGCATCTGGTGCAACAAAAATTTTTGCACACTTCTGGTGCGCTTCTCGAATGCCGTGCATCGAGCGTGCGACGAGATTGCCAGCGACTCCAAACGTGGTAACGATCGTGCACTTGCTCCACGTCACCTAAGATGAGCATCCGGTGCAACAATTTTTTTTTTGCACACTTGTGGTGCGCTTCCTGAAAGCTGTGCATCGAGCGTGTGATGAGATTACCACGGACTCCAAACGTGGTAACGACCGTGCACTTGTTCGGCGTCACCTAAGATGAGCATCCGATGCAACAAAATTTTTGTGCTCACATCAGGTGCGCTTCTCGAAAGCCGTACATTAAAGCGTGCGATGAGATTACCACTAACTCCAAAGCGTGATAACGATCGTGCACTTGTTCCACGTCACCTAAGATGAGCATTTGGTGCAACAAAATTTTTTGCACACTTACGTGCGCTTCGAGTGCCGTGCATCGAACGTGCGACGAGATTACCACTCGACTCAAACGTGGTAACGATCGTGCACTTGTTCCTCGTCACCTAAGATGAGAATCCTGTGCAACAAATTTTTTTGCACACTTCTAGTGCGCTTCCGAAAACCGTGCATCGAACATGCAACGAGATTACCACTAACTCCAAACGTTGTAACGATCATGCAATTGTCCCACGTCACCTAAGATGAGCATCCGGTGCAACAAATTTTTTTTGTAAACTTGTGGTGCGCTTCCAAAGCCGTGCATCGAGCGCGTGATGAGATTACCACCGACTCAAAGCGTTGTAACGACCGTGCACATGTTCCACGTCACCTAAGACGAGCATCTGGTGCAACAAAATTTTTTGCACACACGGTGCGCTTCCCGAATGCCGTGCATCGAGCGTGCGACGAGATTACCACCGACTCCAAACGTGGTAACGATCGTGCACTTGTTCCACATCACCTAAGATGAGCGTCCGGTGCAACAAAATTTTTTGCACACTTCTAGTGCGCTTCCGAAAAGCCGTGCATCGAGCGTGCAACGAGATTACCACTAACTCCAAAAGTTGTAACGATCAAGCACTTGTTCCACGTCACCTAAGATGGCGTCCGGTGCAACAAAATTTTTTTTTGCACACTAGTGGTGTGTTTCCCAAAAGCCGTGCATCGTATGTGCGGCGAGATTAGCACCAACTCCAAACATGGTAACGACCGTGCACTTGTTCCACGTCGCCTAAGATGAGCATCCGGTGCAACAAAATTTTTTGCAAACTTGTGGTGCGCTTCCAAAGCCGTGCATCGAACGCGTGATGAGATTACCACGGACTCCAAACGTTGTAACGACCGTGCACTTGTTCCACATCATCTAAGACGAGCATGCGGTGCAACAAAATTTTTTGCACACTTTCGGTGCGCTTCCCGAATGCCGTGCATCGAGCGTGCGACGAGATTACCACCGACTCCAAACGTGGTAATGATCGTGCACTTGTTCCACTCACCTAAGATGAGAATCCGGTGCAACAAAATTTTTTTTGCACACTTCTAGTGCGCTTCCCGAAAGCCGTGCATCGAGCGTGCAACGAAATTACCACTAACTCCAAACGTTGTAACGATCATGCAATTGTTCCACGTCACCTAAGATGAGCATCCGGTGCAACAAAATTTTTTTTTGCAAACTTGTGGTGCGCTTCCCGAAAAAGCCGTGCATCGAACGGCGTGATGAGATTACCACCGACTCGAAACGTAGTAACGACCGTCGACTTGTTCCACATCACCTAAGACGAGCATCCGGTGCAACAAAATTTTTTGCACACTTCTGGTGCGCTTCGAATGCCGTGCATCGAACGCGTGCGACGAGATTACCACTCGACTCCAAAGCGTGGAAACGATCGTGCTCTTGTTCCACGTCACCTAAGATAAGCATCCGGTGCAACAAATTTTATTTGCACACTTGTGGTGCGCTTCACGAAAGCTGTGCATCAAACGTGTGATGAGATTACCACGGACTCCAAACGTGGTAACGACCGGGCACTTGTGCGGCGTCGCTTAAGATGAGCATCAATGCAACAAAATTTTTTGCTCACTTCGGTGCACTTCTCGAAAGCCTGCATCAAACATGCGATGAGATTACCACTAACTCCAAACGTGGTAACGACCGTGCACTTGTTCCACGTCACCTAAGATGACCATCCGTGCAACAAATTTTTTTTGCACACTTTTTGGTGCGCTTCTCGAAAGCCGGGCCTCGAACGTGCGATGAGATTACCAATGACTCCAAACGTGGTAACGACCGTGCACTTGTTCCACGTCACCTAAGGTGAGCATCCGGTGCAACAAAATTTTTGCACACTTCTGGTGCGCTTCCCAAGAGCTGTGCATTGAGCGTGCGACGAGATTACCATTGACTCCAAACGCGGTAACGACCATGCGGTTGTTCCACGTCATCTAAGATGAGCATCCGATTGCAACACGATTTTTTTGCACACTTCGGTGCGCTTCGAAAGCCGTGGATCGAGCGTGCGACAAGATTACCACTAACTCCAAACGTGGTAACGACCGTGCACTTGTTCCACGTCACCTAAGACGAGCACCCGGTGCAACAAAATATTTTTTTGCACACTTGTGGTGCGCTTCGAAAAGCGTGCATCGAGCGTGTGATGAGATTACCACGGACTCCAAAGCGTGGTAACGACCGTGCACTTGTTCGACGTCACCTAAGATGAGCATCCGATGCAACAAAATTTTTTTGCTCACATCCAGTGCGCTTCTTGAAAGCCGTGCATTAAACGTGCGATGAGATTACCACTAACTCCAAACGTGATAACGGCGTGCACTTGTTCCACGTCACCTAAGATGAGCATCCGGTGCAACAAAATTTTTTTGCACACTTCTGGTGCGCTTCCCGAATGCCGTGCATCGAACGTGCGACGAGATTACCACTGACTCCAAACGTGGTAACGATCGTGCACTTCTTCCACGTCACCCGAGATGAGAATCCGGTGCAACAAATTTTTTAAACACTTCTAGTGCGCTTCCGAAAACCGTGTATCGAGCGTGCAACGAGATTACCACTAACTCCAAACGTTGTAACGATCATGCAATTGTTCCACGTCACCTAAGATGAGCATCCGGTGCAACAAAATTTTTTGCAAACTTGTGGTGCGCTTCAAAAGCCGTGCATCGAACGGCGTGATGAGATTACCACCGACTCCAAACGTTGTAACGACCGTGCACTTGTTCCACATCACCTAAGACGAGCATCTGGTGCAACTAAAATTTTTGCACACTTCTGGTGCGCTTCCCGAATGCCGTGCATCGAACGTGCGACGAGATTACCACTGACTCCAAACGTGGTAACGATCGTGCACTTGTTCCACGTCACCTAAGAAGAGAATCCAGTGCAACAAAATTTTTTTGCACACTTCTAGTGCGCTTCCCGAAAGCCGTGCATCGAGCGTGCAACGAGATTACCACTAACTCCAAACGTTGCAACGATCATGCAATTGTTCCACGTCACCTAAGATGAGCATCCGGTGCAACAAAATTTTTTTGCACACTTCCGGTGTGCTTCCCGAATGCCGTGCATCGAACGTGCGATGAGATTACCACCGACTCCAAACGTGGAAACGATCGTGCACTTGTTCCACGTCACCTAAGATAAGCATCCGGTGCAACAAATTTTATTTGCACACTTGTGGGCGCTTCCTCGAAAGCTGTGCATCAAACGTGTGATGAGATTACCACCAGACTCAAAACGTGGTAACGACCAGGCACTTGTGCGACGTCGCTTAAGATGAGCATCCGATGCAACAAAATTTTTTTGCTCACTTCTGGTGCACTTCTCGAAAGCCTGCATCAAACATGCGATGAGATTACCACTAACTCCAAACGTGGTAACGACCGTGCACTTGTTCCACGTCACCTAAGATGACCATCCGTGCAACAAATTTTTTTTGCACACTTTTGGTGCGCTTCTCGAAAGCCATGCATCGAGCGTGCGATGAGATTACCAATGACTCCAAACGTGGTAACGACCGTGCACTTGTTCCACGTCACCTAAGGTGAGCATCCGGTGCAACAAAATTTTTTTGCACACTTCTGGTGCGCTTCCCAAGAGCTGTGCATTGAGCGTGCGGACGAGATTACCATTGACTCAAACGCGGTAACGACCATGCACTTGTTCCACGTCACCTAAGATGAGCATCCGATTGCAACACAATTTTTTTGCACACTTCGGTGCGCTTCGAAAGCCGTGGATCGAGCGTGCGACAAGATTACCACTAACTCCAAACGTGGTAACGACCGTGCACTTATTCCACGTCACCTAAGATGAGAATCCGGTGCAACAAAATTTTTTTTTTGCACACTTGTGGTAAGTTTGCCTAAAGCCGTGAATTGAGCGTGCGACAAGATTACCACCGACTACAAACATGGTAACGACCGTGCACTTGTTCCACGTCACCTAAGACGAGCATCCGGTGCAACAAATTTTTTTTTTGCACACTTGTGGTGCGCTTCCCGAAAAGCTGTGCATCGAGCGTGTGATGAGATTACCACGGACTCCAAACGTGGTAACGACCGTGCACTTGTTCGGCGTCACCTAAGATGAGCATCCGATGCAACAAAATTTTTTGCTCACATCTGGTGCGCTTCTTGAAAGCCGTGCATTAAACGTGCGATGAGATTACCACTAACTCCAAACGTGATAACGACTGTGCACTTGTTCCACGTCACCTAAGATGAGCATCTGGTGCAACAAAATTTTTTTTGCACACTTCTGGTGCGCTTCCCGAATGCCGTGCATCGAACGTGCGACGAGATTACCACTGACTCCAACCGTGGTAACGATCGTGCACTTGTTCCACGTCACCTGAGATGAGAATCCGGTGCAACAAAATTTTTTTGCACACTTCTAGTGCGCTTCCCGAAAACCGTGTATCGAACGTGCAACGAGATTACCACTAACTCCAAACGTTGTAACGATCATGCAATTGTTCCACGTCACTTAAGATGAGCATCCGGTGCAACAAAATTTTTTTGCAAACTTGTGGTGCGCTTCCCGAAAGCCGTGCATCGAACGCGTGATGAGATTACCACTGACTCCAAACATGGTAACGACCGTGCACTTGTTCGACGTCACCAAAGACGAGCATCTGGTGCATCAAAATTTTTTTGCACACTTCTGGTGCGCTTCTCGAATGCCGTGCATCGAACGTGCGACGAGTTTGCCACTGACTCCAAATGTGGTAACGACCGTGCACTTGTTCCACATCACCTAAGCTGAGCATCCAGTGCAACACAATTTTTTTGCACACTTCGGTGCGCTCCCGAAAGCCGTGCATCGAACGTGCAACGAGATTACCACTAACTCCAAACGTTGCAACGATCATGCAATTGTTCCACGTCACCTAAGATGAGCATCCGGTGCAACAAAATTTTTTTGCACACTTGTGGTGGGCTTTCTGAAAGCCGTGCATCGAACGTGTGATGAGATTACCGCTGACTCCAAATGTTGTAACGACCGTGCCCTTGTTCCACGTCACCTAAGACGAGCATCTGGTGCAACAAAATTTTTTTGCACACTTCGGTGCGCTTCCCGAATGCCGTGCATCTAACGCGGCGACGAGATTACCACCGACTCCAAACGTAGAAACGATCGTGCACTTGTTCCACGTCACCTAAGATAAGCATCCGGTGCAACAAATTTTCTTTGCACACTTGTGGTGCGCTTCCTGAAAGCTGTGCATCAAACGTGTGATGAGATTACCACAGACTCGAAACGTGGTAACGACCGTGCACTTATTCCTCGTCACCTAAGATGAGAATCCAGTGCAACACAATTTTTTTGCACACTTACGGTGCGCTTTCCGAAAGCCGTGGATCGAAGCGTGCGACAAGATTACCACTAACTCCAAACGTGGTAACGACCGTGCACTTATTCCACGTCACCTAAGATGAGAATCCGGTGCAACAAAATTTTTTTGCACACTTGTGGTGCGTTCCGAAAGCCGTGCATTGAGCGTGCGACAAGATTACCACCGACTCCAAACATGGTAACGACCGTGCACTTGTTCCACGTCACCTAAGACGAGCATCGGTGCAACAAAAATTTTTGCACACTTCGCTGCGCTTCTCGAATGCCGTGCATCGAACGTGCGACGAGATTGCCACCGACTCCAAACGTGGTAACGATCGTGCACTTGTTCCACGTCACCTAAGATGAGCATCCGTGCAACAATTTTTTTTTTTTGCACACTTGTGGTGCGCTTCCCGAAAAGCTGTGCATCGAACGTGTGATGAGAGATTACCACGGACTCCAAACGTGGTAACGACGTGCACTTGTTCGACGTCACCTAAGATGAGCATCCGATGCAACAAAAATTTTTTGCTCACATCGGGTGCGCTTCTCGAAAAGCCGTACATTAAACGCGTGCGATGAGATTACCACTAACTCCAAACGTGATAACGACGTGCACTTGTTCCACGTCACCTAAGATGAGCATTTGGTGCAACAAAATTTTTTTGCACACTTCGGTGCGCTTCCCGAGTGCCGTGCATCGAACGCGGCGACGAGATTACCTCGACTCCAAACGTGGTAACGATCGTGCACTTGTTCCTCGTCACCTAAGATGAGAATCCGGTGCAACAAATTTTTTTGCACACTTCTAGTGCGCTTCCGAAAACCGTGCATCGAACATGCAACGAGATTACCACTAACTCCAAACGTTGTAACGATCATGCAATTGTCCCACGTCACCTAAGATGAGCATCCGGTGCAACAAAATTTTTTGTAAACTTGTGGTGCGCTTCCGAAAGCCGTGCATCGAACGCGTGATGAGATTACCACCGACTCCAAACGTTGTAACGACCGTGCACATGTTCCACATCACCTAAGACGAGCATCCGGTGCAACAAAATTTTTTGCACACTTCGGTGCGCTTCCCGAATGCCGTGCATCGAACGTGCGACGAGATTACCACTGACTCCAAACGTGGTAACGATCGTGCACTTGTTCCACGTCACCTAAGATGAGCGTCCGGTGCAACAAAATTTTTTTGCACACTTCTAGTGCGCTTCCCGAAAGCCGTGCATCGAACGTGCAACGAGATTACCACTAACTCCAAAAGTTGTAACGATCAAGCACTTGTTCCACGTCACCTAAGATGAGCGTCCGGTGCAACAAAATTTTTTTTGCACACTTGTGGTGTGTTTCCCAAAAGCCGTGCATCGTATGTGCGACGAGATTAGCACTAACTCCGAACATGGTAACGACCGTGCACTTGTTCCACGTCAGCTAAGATGAGCATCCGGTGCAACAAAATTTTTTTGCAAACTTGTGGTGCGCTTCCCGAAAGCCGTGCATCGAACGCGTGATCAGATTACCACGGACTCCAAACGTTGTAACGACCGTGCACTTGTTCCACATCACCTAAGACGAGCATCTGGTGCAACAAAATTTTTTCGCACACTTCTGGTGCGCTTCCCGAATGCCGTGCATCGAACGTGCGACGAGATTACCACTGACTCCAAACGTGGTAACGATCGTGCACTTGTTCCACTCACCTAAGATCAGAATCCGTGCAACAAAATTTTTTTGCACACTTCTAGTGCGCTTCCCGAAAGCCGTGCATCGAACGTGCAACGAAATTACCACTAACTCCAAACGTTGTAACGATCATGCAATTGTTCCACGTCACCTAAGATGAGCATCCGGTGCAACAAATTTTTTTTTTGCAAACTTGTGGTGCGCTCCCGAAAGCCGTGCATCGAACGCGTGATGAGATTACCACCGACTCCAAACGTAGTAACGACCGTGGACTTGTTCCACATCACCTAAGACGAGCATCCGGTGCAACAAAATTTTTTGCACACTTCAGTGCGCTTCCCGAATGCCGTGCATCGAACGTGCGGCGACGAGATTACGGCCCGACTCCAAACGTGGTAACGATCGTGCACTTGTTCCACGTCACCTAAGATGAGAATCCGGTGCAACAAAATTTTTTTGCACACTTCTAGTGCGCTTCCGAAAGCCGTGCATCAAACGTGCAACGAGATTACCACAAACGCCAAACATTGTAACGATCATGCACTTGTTCCACGTCACCTAAGATGAGCATCCGGTGCAACAAATTTTTTTGCACACTTTTGGTGCGCTTCCCAAGAGCCGTGCGTTGAACGTGCGACGAGATTACCACTGACTCCAAACGTGGTAACGACCGTGCACTTGTTCCACGTCACCGAGATGAGAATCCGGTGCAACAAAATTTTTTTGCACACTTCTAGTGCGCTTCCGAAAACCGTGTATCGAACGTGCAACGAGATTACCACTAACTCCAAACGTTGTAACGATCATGCAATTGTTCCACGTCACCTAAGATGAGCATCCGGTGCAACAAAATTTTTTGCAAACTTGTGGTGCGCTCCCGAAAGCCGTGCATCGAACAGCGTGATGAGATTACCACCGACTCCAAACGTTGTAACGACCGTGCACTTGTTCCACATCACCTAAGACGAGCATCTGGTGCAACCAAAATTTTTGCACACTTCGTGCGCTTCCCGAATGCCGTGCATCGAACGTGCGACGAGATTACCACCGACTCTAAACGTGGTAACGATCGCGTGCACTTGTTCCACGTCACCTAAGATGAGAATCCAGTGCAACAAAATTTTTTTTGCACACTTCTAGTGCGCTTCCGAAAGCCGTGCATCGAACGTGCAACGAGATTACCACTAACTCCAAACGTTGCAACGATCATGCAATTGTTCCACGTCACCTAAGATGAGCATCCGGTGCAACAAAATTTTTTGCACACTTGTGGTGGGCTTTTAAAAAAAGTGCATCGAACGCGTGTGATGAGATTACCACAGACTCGAAACGTGGTAACGACCGTGCACTTATTCCTCGTCACCTAAGATGAGAATCCGATTGCAACACAATTTTTTGCACACTTCGGTGCGCTTCCCGAGCCGTGGATCGAGCGTGCGACAAGATTACCACTAACTCCAAACGTGGTAACGGCCCGTGCACTTATTCCACGTCACCTAAGATGAGAATCCAGTGCAACAAAATTTTTTTGCACACTTGTGGTGCGTTTCCCGAAAGCCGTGCATTGAGCGTGCGACAAGATTACCACCGACTCCAAACATGGTAACGACCGTGCACTTGTTCCACGTCACCTAAGACGAGCATCTGGTGCAACAAAAATTTTTGCACACTTCGCTGCGCTTCTCGAATGCCGTGCATCGAGCGTGCGACGAGATTGCCAGCGACTCCAAACGTGGTAACGATCGTGCACTTGTTCCACGTCACCTAAGATGAGCATCCGGTGCAACAATTTTTTTTTTTTGCACACCCGTGGTGCGCTTCCCGAAAAGCGTGCATCGAGCGTGTGATGAGATTACCACGGACTCCAAACGTGGTAACGACCGTGCACTTGTTCGACGTCACCTAAGATGAGCATCCGATGCAACAAAATTTTTTTGCTCACATCAGGTGCGCTTCTCGAAAGCCGTGGATCGAACGTGCAACGAGATTACCACTAACTCCAAACGTTGCAACGATCATGCAATTGTTCCACGTCACCTAAGATGAGCATCCGGTGCAACAAAATTTTTTTGCACACTTGTGGTGGGCTTTCTGAAAGCCGTGCATCGAACGTGCGATGAGATTACCACTAACTCCAAACGTGATAACGACTGTGCACTTGTTCCACGTCACCTAAGATGAGCATTTGGTGCAACAAAATTTTTTGCACACTTCGGTGCGCTTCCCGAGTGCCGTGCATCGAGCGTCGACGCGAGATTACCTCGACTCCAAACGTGGTAACGATCGTGCACTTGTTCCTCGTCACCAAAGATGAGAATCCGGTGCAACAAATTTTTTTTGCACACTTCTAGTGCGCTTCCCGAAAACCGTGCATCGAACATGCAACGAGATTACCACTAACTCCAAACGTTGTAACGATCATGCAATTGTCCCACGTCACCTAAGATGAGCATCCGGTGCAACAAAATTTTTTTGTAAACTTGTGGTGCGCTTCCCGAAAGCCGTGCATCGAACGCGTGATGAGATTACCACTGACTCCAAACGTTGTAACGACCGTGCACATATTCCACGTCACCTAAGACGAGCATCCGGTGCAACAAAATTTTTTGCACACTTCTGTGCGCTTCGAATGCCGTGCATCGAACGTGCGACGAGATTACCACCGACTCCAAACGTGGTAACGATCGTGCACTTGTTCCACGTCACCTAAGATGAGCGTCCGGTGCAACAAAATTTTTTTGCACACTTCTAGTGCGCTTCCCGAAAGCCGCATCGAGCGTGCAACGAGATTACCACTAACTCCAAAAGTTGTAACGATCAAGCACTTGTTCCACGTCACCTAAGATGAGCGTCCGGTGCAACAAAATTTTTTTTGCACACTTGTGGTGTGTTTCCCAAAAGCCGTGCATCGTATGTGCGACGAGATTAGCACTAACTCCAAACATGGTAACGACCGTGCACTTGTTCCACGTCGCCTAAGATGAGCATCCGGTGCAACAAAATTTTTTGCAAACTTGTGGTGCGCTTCCCGAAAGCCGTGCATCGTACGCGTGATGAGATTACCACGGACTCCAAAAGTTGTAACGACCGTGCACTTGTTCCACATCACCTAAGACGAGCATCCGGTGCAACAAAATTTTTCGCGCACACTTCGGTGCGCTTCCCGAATGCCGTGCATCGAACGTGCGACGAGATTACCACTGACTCCAAACGTGGTAACGATCGTGCACTTGTTCCACTCACCTAAGATGAGAATCCGGTGCAACAAAATTTTTTTGCACACTTCTAGTGCGCTTCCCGAAAGCCGTGCATCGAACGTGCAACGAAATTACCACTAACTCCAAACGTTGTAACGATCATGCAATTGTTCCACGTCACCTAAGATGAGCATCCGGTGCAACAAAATTTTTTGCAAACTTGTGGTGCGCTTCCCGAAAGCCGTGCATCGAACGCGTGATGAGATTACCACTGACTCCCAAACGTAGTAACGACCGTGGACTTGTTCCACATCACCTAAGACGAGCATCTGGTGCAACAAAATTTTTTGCACACTTTCGGTGCGCTTCCCGAATGCCGTGCATCGAACGTGCGACGAGATTACCACTGACTCCAAACGTGGAAACGATCGTGCACTTGTTCCACGTCACCTAAGATAAGCATCCGGTGCAACAAATTTTATTTGCACACTTGTGGTGCGCTTCACGAAAGCTGTGCATCAAAGCGTGTGATGAGATTACCACAGACTCCAAACGTGGTAACGACCGTGCACTTGTGCGACGTCGCTTAAGATGAGCATCCGATGCAACAAAATTTTTTGCTCACTTCGGTGCACTTCTCGAAAGCCTGCATCAAACATGCGATGAGATTACCACTAACTCCAAACGTGGTAACGGCCCGTGCACTTGTTCCACGTCACCTAAGATGACCATCCGTGCAACAAATTTTTTTTTGCACACTTTTGGTGCGCTTCTCGAAAGCCATGCCTCGAACGTGCGATGAGATTACCAATGACTCCAAACGTGGTAACGACCGTGCACTTGTTCCACGTCACCTAAGGTGAGCATCCGGTGCAACAAAATTTTTTGCACACTTCTGGTGCGCTTCCCAAGAGCTGTGCATTGAACGTGCGACGAGATTACCATTGACTCCAAACGCGGTAACGACCATGCACTTGTTCCACGTCACCTAAGATGAGCATCCAAAGTGCAACACAATTTTTTTGCACACTTCTGGTGCGCTTCCCGAAAGCCGTGGATCGAACGTGCGACAAGATTACCACTAACTCCAAACGTGGTAACGACCGTGCACTTATTCCACGTCACCTAAGATGAGAATCCGGTGCAACAAAATTTTTTGCACACTTGTGGTAAGTTTGCCTAAAGCCGTGCATTGAGCGTGCGACAAGATTACCACCGACTCCAAACATGGTAACGACCGTGCACTTGTTCCACGTCACCTAAGACGAGCATCCGGTGCAACAAATTTTTTTTTTTTTTGCACACTTGTGGTGCGCTTCCCGAAAGTCGTGCATCGAGCGTGTGATGAGATTACCACGGACTCCAAACGTGGTAACGACCGTGCACTTGTTCGACGTCACCTAAGATGAGCATCCGATGCAACAAAATTTTTTTGCTCACATCCGGTGCGCTTCTTGAAAGCCGTGCATTAAACGCGTGCGATGAGATTACCACTAACTCCAAACGTGATAACCACTGTGCACTTGTTCCACGTCACCTAAGATGAGCATCCGGTGCAACAAAAATTTTTTGTAAACTTGTGGTGCGCTTCCCGAAAAGCCGTGCATCGAACGCGCGTGATGAGATTACCACTCGACTCCAAACGTTGTAACGGCGTGCACGTGTTCCACGCCACCTAAGACGAGCATCCGGTGCAACAAAATTTTTTGCACACTTCGGTGCGCTTCCCGAATGCCGTGCATCGAACGTGCGACGAGATTACCATCGACTCCAAACGTGGTAACGATCGTGCACTTGTTCCACGTCACCGAGATGAGAATCCGGTGCAACAAAATTTTTTGCACACTTCTAGTGCGCTTCCGAAAACCGTGTATCGAGCGTGCAACGAGATTACCACTAACTCCAAACGTTGTAACGATCATGCAATTGTTCCAGGTCACCTAAGATGAGCATCCGGTGCAACAAAATTTTTTTGCAAACTTGTGGTGCGCTTCCCGAAAGCCGTGCATCGAACGCGTGATGAGATTACCACCGACTCCAAACGTTGTAACGACCGTGCACTTGTTCCACATCACCTAAGACGAGCATCCGGTGCAACCAAAATTTTTGCACACTTCGTGCGCTTCCCGAATGCCGTGCATCGAGCGTGCGACGAGATTACCACCGACTCCAAACGTGGTAACGATCGTGCACTTGTTCCACGTCACCTAAGATGAGAATCCAGTGCAACAAAATTTTTTTGCACACTTCTAGTGCGCTTCCCGAAAGCCGTGCATCGAACGTGCAACGAGATTACCACTAACTCCAAACGTTGCAACGATCATGCAATTGTTCCACATCACCTAAGATGAGCATCCGGTGCAACAAAATTTTTTTGCACACTTGTGGTGGGCTTTCTGAAAGCCGTGCATCGAACGTGTGATGAGATTACCGCTGACTCCAAATGTTGTAACGACCGTGCCCTTGTTCCACGTCACCTAAGACGAGCATCTGGTGCTACAAAATTTTTTTGCACACTTCCGGGGCGCTTCCCGAATGCCGTGCATCTAACGTGCGACGAGATTACCACTGACTCCAAACGTAGAAACGATCGTGCACTTGTTCCACGTCACCTAAGATAAGCATCCGGTGCAACAAATTTTCTTTGCACACTTGTGGTGCGCTTCCGAAAAGTCGTGCATCAAGCGTGTGATGAGATTACCACAGACTTCGAAACATGGTAACGACCGTGCACTTATTCCACGTCACCTAAGATGAGAATCCAGTGCAACACAATTTTTTTGCACACTTCTGGTGCGCTTCCCGAAAGCCGTGGATCGAACGTGCGACAAGATTACCACTAACTCCAAACGTGGTAACGACCGTGCACTTATTCCTCGTCACCTAAGATGAGAATCCAGTGCAACAAAAATTTTTTGCGCACTTGTGGCGCGTTTCCCGAAAGCCGTGCATTGAACGTGCGACAAGATTACCACTGACTCCAAACATGGTAACGACCGTGCACTTGTTCCACGTCACCTAAGACGAGCATCTGGTGCAACAAAAATTTTTTGCACACTTCTGGTGCGCTTCTCGAATGCCGTGCATCGAACGTGCGACGAGATTGCCACCGACTCCAAACGTGGTAACGATCGTGCACTTGTTCCACGTCACCTAAGATGAGCATCCGGTGCAACAATTTTTTTTTGCACACTTCGGTGCGCTTCTCGAATGCTGTGCATCGAACGTGTGATGAGATTACCACGGACTCCAAACGTGGTAACGACCAGGCACTTGTTCGGCGTCACCTAAGATGAGCATCCGATGCAACAAATTTTTTCGCTCACATCAGGTGCGCTTCTCGAAAGCCGTACATTAAACGTGCGATGAGATTACCACTAACTCCAAACGTGATAACGACTGTGCACTTGTTCCACGTCACCTAAGATGAGCATTTGGTGCAACAAAATTTTTTTGCACACTTGCGTGCGCTCCCCGAAAGTGCCGTGCGTGCATCGAACGTGCGCGACGAGATTACCACCCGACTCCAAACGTGGTAACGATCGTGCACTTGTTCCTCGTCACCTAAGATGAGAATCCGGTGCAACAAATTTTTTTGCACACTTCTAGTGCGCTTCCGAAAACCGTGCATCGAACATGCAACGAGATTACCACTAACTCCAAACGTTGTAACGATCATGCAATTGTCCCACGTCACCTAAGATGAGCATCCGGTGCAACAAAATTTTTTGTAAACTTGTGGTGCGCTTCCCGAAAGCCGTGCATCGAAGCGCGTGATGAGATTACCACCCGACTCCAAACGTTGTAACGATCGTGCACGTGTTCCACGCCACCTAAGACGAGCATCTGGTGCAACAAAATTTTTTGCACACTTCGGTGCGCTTCCCGAATGCCGTGCATCGAGCGTGCGACGAGATTACCATCGACTCCAAACGTGGTAACGATCGTGCACTTGTTCCACGTCACCGAGATGAGAATCCGGTGCAACAAAATTTTTTTGCACACTTCTAGTGCGCTTCCCGAAAACCGTGTATCGAACGTGCAACGAGATTACCACTAACTCCAAACGTTGTAACGATCATGCAATTGTTCCAGGTCACCTAAGATGAGCATCCGGTGCAACAAAATTTTTTTGCAAACTTGTGGTGCGCTTCCCGAAAGCCGTGCATCGAACGCGTGATGAGATTACCACCGACTCCAAACGTTGTAACGACCGTGCACTTGTTCCACATCACCTAAGACGAGCATCTGGTGCAACCAAAATTTTTGCACACTCGCGGTGCGCTTCCCGAATGCCGTGCATCGAACGTGCGACGAGATTACCATCGACTCCAAACGTGGTAACGATCGTGCACTTGTTCCACGTCACCTAAGATGAGAATCCAAGTGCAACAAAATTTTTTGCACACTTCTAGTGCGCTTCGAAAAGCCGTGCATCGAACGTGCAACGAGATTACCACTAACTCCAAACGTTGCAACGATCATGCAATTGTTCCACATCACCTAAGATGAGCATCGGTGCAACAAAAATTTTTTGCACACTTGTGGTGGGCTTTTTCAAAGCCGTGCATCGAACGTGTGATGAGATTACCGCTGACTCCAAATGTTGTAACGACCGTGCCCTTGTTCCACGTCACCTAAGACGAGCATCTGGTGCTACAAAATTTTTTGCACACTTCCGGGCGCTTCCCGAATGCCGTGCATCTAACGTCGGCGACGAGATTACCACCGACTCCAAACGTAGAAACGATCGTGCACTTGTTCCACGTCACCTAAGATAAGCATCCGGTGCAACAAATTTTCTTTTGCACACTTGTGGTGCGCTTCACGAAAAGCTGTGCATCAAACGTGTGATGAGATTACCATTGGACTCGAAACATGGTAACGACCGTGCACTTATTCCACGTCACCTAAGATGAGAATCGGTGCAACACAATTTTTTTGCACACTTCTGGTGCGCTTCCCGAAAAGCCGTGGATCGAACGTGCGACAAGATTACCACTAACTCCAAACGTGGTAACGACCGTGCACTTATTCCTCGTCACCTAAGATGAGAATCCGAAGTGCAACAAAAATTTTTGCGCACTTGTGGCGCGTTTTCCGAAAAAAGCCGTGCATTGAACGTGCGACAAGATTACCACCGACTCCAAACATGGTAACGACCGTGCACTTGTTCCACGTCACCTAAGACGAGCATCCGGTGCAACAAAAATTTTTGCACACTTCTGGTGCGCTTCTCGAATGCCGTGCATCGAAGCGTGCGACGAGATTGCCACCGACTCCAAACGTGGTAACGATCGTGCACTTGTTCCACGTCACCTAAGATGAGCATCCGGTGCAACAATTTTTTTTGCACACTTCTGGTGCGCTTCTCGAATGCTGTGCATCGAACGTGTGATGAGATTACCACAGACTCCAAACGTGGTAACGACCGTGCACTTGTTCGACGTCACCTAAGATGAGCATCCGATGCAACAAAATTTTTTCTGCTCACATCAGGTGCGCTTTCGAAAGCCGTACATTAAACGTGCGATGAGATTACCACTAACTCCAAACGTGATAACGACTGTGCACTTGTTCCACGTCACCTAAGATGAGCATTTGGTGCAACAAAATTTTTTTTGCACACTTCTGGTGCGCTTCCCGAGTGCCGTGCATCGAACGTGCGACGAGATTACCACCGACTCCAAACGTGGTAACGATCGTGCACTTGTTCCTCGTCACCTAAGATGAGAATCCGGTGCAACAAATTTTTTGCACACTTCTAGTGCGCTTCCCCGAAAACCGTGCATCGAACATGCAACGAGATTACCACTAACTCCAAACGTTGTAACGATCATGCAATTGTCCCACGTCACCTAAGATGAGCATCCGGTGCAACAAAATTTTTTGTAAACTTGTGGTGCGCTTCGAAAGCCGTGCATCGAACGCGTGATGAGATTACCACCGACTCCAAACGTTGTAACGATCGTGCACGTGTTCCACGCCACCTAAGACGAGCATCCGGTGCAACAAAATTTTTTGCACACTTCGTGCGCTTCCCGAATGCCGTGCATCGAACGTGCGACGAGATTACCACATCGACTCCAAACGTGGTAACGATCGTGCACTTGTTCCACGTCACCGAGATGAGAATCCGGTGCAACAAATTTTTTTGCACACTTCTAGTGCGCTTCCCGAAAACCGTGTATCGAACGTGCAACGAGATTACCACTAACTCCAAACGTTGTAACGATCATGCAATTGTTCCAGGTCACCTAAGATGAGCATCCGGTGCAACAAAATTTTTTGCAAACTTGTGGTGCGCTTCCCGAAAGCCGTGCATCGAACGCGTGATGAGATTACCACCGACTCCAAACGTTGTAACGACCGTGCACTTGTTCCACATCACCTAAGACGAGCATCCGGTGCAACCAAAATTTTTTGCACACCGTGCGCTTCCCGAATGCCGCATCGAACGTGCGACGAGATTACCATCGACTCCAAACGTGGTAACGATCGTGCACTTGTTCCACGTCACCTAAGATGAGAATCCAGTGCAACAAAAATTTTTTGCACACTTCTAGTGCGCTTCGAAAAGCCGTGCATCGAACGTGCAACGAGATTACCACTAACTCCAAACGTTGCAACGATCATGCAATTGTTCCACATCACCTAAGATGAGCATCCGGTGCAACAAAATTTTTTTGCACACTTGTGGTGGGCTTTCTGAAAGCCGTGCATCGAACGTGTGATGAGATTACCGCTGACTCCAAATGTTGTAACGACCGTGCCCTTGTTCCACGTCACCTAAGACGAGCATCCGGTGCTACAAAATTTTTTGCACACTTCCGGGCGCTTCCCCGAATGCCGTGCATCTAACGTGCGACGAGATTACCACCGACTCCAAACGTAGAAACGATCGTGCACTTGTTCCACGTCACCTAAGATAAGCATCCGGTGCAACAAATTTTCTTTGCACACTTGTGGTGCGCTTCCTGAAAGCTGTGCATCAAACGTGTGATGAGATTACCACAGACTCGAAACATGGTAACGACCGTGCACTTATTCCACGTCACCTAAGATGAGAATCCAGTGCAACACAATTTTTTTGCACACTTCTGGTGCGCTTCCGAAAAGCCGTGGATCGAACGTGCGACAAGATTACCACTAACTCCAAACGTGGTAACGACCGTGCACTTATTCCTCGTCACCTAAGATGAGAATCCAGTGCAACAAAAATTTTTTGCGCACTTGTGGCGCGTTTCCCGAAAGCCGTGCATTGAACGTGCGACAAGATTACCACTGACTCCAAACATGGTAACGACCGTGCACTTGTTCCACGTCACCTAAGACGAGCATCTGGTGCAACAAAAATTTTTTGCACACTTCTGGTGCGCTTCTCGAATGCCGTGCATCGAACGTGCGACGAGATTGCCACCGACTCCAAACGTGGTAACGATCGTGCACTTGTTCCACGTCACCTAAGATGAGCATCCGGTGCAACAATTTTTTTTGCACACTTCTGGTGCGCTTCTCGAATGCTGTGCATCGAACGTGTGATGAGATTACCACAGACTCCAAACGTGGTAACGACCGTGCACTTGTTCGACGTCACCTAAGATGAGCATCCGATGCAACAAAATTTTTCTGCTCACATCAGGTGCGCTTCTCGAAAGCCGTACATTAAACGTGCGATGAGATTACCACTAACTCCAAACGTGATAACGACTGTGCACTTGTTCCACGTCACCTAAGATGAGCATTTGGTGCAACAAAATTTTTTTTGCACACTGGTGGTGCGCTTCCCGAGTGCCGTGCATCGAACGTCGGCGACGAGATTACCACCGACTCCAAACGTGGTAACGATCGTGCACTTGTTCCTCGTCACCTAAGATGAGAATCCGGTGCAACAAATTTTTTTTTTGCACACTTCTAGTGCGCTTCCGAAAAACCGTGCATCGAACATGCAACGAGATTACCACTAACTCCAAACGTTGTAACGATCATGCAATTGTCCCACGTCACCTAAGATGAGCATCCGGTGCAACAAAATTTTTTGTAAACTTGTGGTGCGCTTCCCGAAACGCCGCATCGAACGCGTGATGAGATTACCACCGACTCCAAACGTTGTAACGACCGTGCACGTGTTCCACGCCACCTAAGACGAGCATCCGGTGCAACAAAATTTTTTGCACACTTCGGTGCGCTTCCCGAATGCCGCATCGAACGCGTGCGACGAGATTACCACCGACTCCAAACGTGGTAACGATCGTGCACTTGTTCCACGTCACCTAAGATGAGCGTCCGGTGCAACAAAATTTTTTTGCACACTTCTAGTGCGCTTCCCGAAAGCCGTGCATCGAACGTGCAACGAGATTACCACTAACTCCAAAAGTTGTAACGATCAACCACTTGTTCCACGTCACCTAAGATGAGCGTCCGGTGCAACAAAATTTTTTTTGCACACTTGCGGTGTGTTTCCCAAAAGCCGTGCATCGTATGTGCGACGAGATTAGCACTAACTCCAAACATGGTAACGACCGCGCACTTGTTCCACGTCAGCTAAGATGAGCATCCGGTGCAACAAAATTTTTTTGCAAACTAGTGGTGCGCTTCCCGAAAGCCGTGCATCGAACGCGTGATGAGATTACCACGGACTCCAAACGTTGTAACGACCGTGCACTTGTTCCACATCACCTAAGACGAGCATTTGGTGCAACAAAATTTTTTGCACACACGGTGCGCTTCCCGAATGCCGTGCATCGAGCGTGCGACGAGATTACCACCGACTCCAAACGTGGTAACGATCGTGCACTTGTTCCACTCACCTAAGATGAGAATCGGTGCAACAAAATTTTTTTTGCACACTTCTAGTGCGCTTCCGAAAGCCGTGCATCGAGCGTGCAACGAAATTACCACTAACTCCAAACGTTGTAACGATCATGCAATTGTTCCACGTCACCTAAGATGAGCATCCGGTGCAACAAAATTTTTTTGCAAACTTGTGGTGCGCTTCCCAAAGCCGTGCATCGAACGCGTGATGAGATTACCACCGACTCCAAACGTAGTAACGACCGTGGACTTGTTCCACATCACCTAAGACGAGCATCCGGTGCAACAAAATTTTTTGCACACCGGTGCGCTTTCCCGAATGCCGTGCATCGAAGCGTGCGACGAGATTACGATCGACTCCAAACGTGGTAACGATCGTGCACTTGTTCCACGTCACCTAAGATGAGAATCCGGTGCAACAAAATTTTTTTGCACACTTCTAGTGCGCTTCGAAAGCCGTGCATCAAGCGTGCAACGAGATTACCACTAACGCCAAACATTGTAACGATCATGCACTTGTTCCACGTCACCTAAGATGAGCATCCGGTGCAACAAATTTTTTTGCACACTTCTGGTGCGCTTCCCAAGACCGTGCGTTGAACGTGCGACGAGATTACCACTGACTCCAAACGTGGTAACGACCGTGCACTTGTTCCACGTCACCTAAGATGAGAATCCAGTGCAACAAAATTTTTTTGCACACTTCTAGTGCGCTTCCGAAAGCCGTGCATCGAAGCGTGCAACGAGATTACCACTAACTCCAAACGTTGCAACGATCATGCAATTGTTCCACGTCACCTAAGATGAGCATCGGTGCAACAAAATTTTTTTGCAAACTTGTGGTGCGCTTCCCGAAAGCCGTGCATCGAACGCGTGATGAGATTACCACGACTCCAAACGTTGTAACGACCGTGCACTTGTTCCACATCACCTAAGACGAGCATCTGGTGCAACCAAAATTTTTTTGCACACTTCTGGTGCGCTTCCCGAATGCCGTGCATCGAAGCGTGCGACGAGATTACCACCGACTCCAAACGTGGTAACGATCGTGCACTTGTTCCACGTCACCTAAGATGAGAATGCAGTGCAACAAAATTTTTTGCACACTTCTAGTGCGCTTCGAAAAGCCGTGCATCGAAGCGTGCAACGAGATTACCACTAACTCCAAACGTTGCAACGATCATGCAATTGTTCGGCGTCACCTAAGATGAGCATCCGGTGCAACAAAATTTTTTGCACACTTGTGGTGGGCTTTCAAAGCCGTGCATCGAACGTGTGATGAGATTACCGCTGACTCCAAATGTTGTAGCGACCGTGCCCTTGTTCCACGTCACCTAAGACGAGCATCCGGTGCAACAAAATTTTTTGCACTCTTCCGGTGCGCTTCGAATGCCGTGCATCGAACGTGCGGACGAGATTACCACCGACTCCAAACGTGGAAACGATCGTGCACTTGTTCCACGTCACCTAAGATAAGCATCCGGTGCAACAAATTTTATTTGCACACTTGTGGTGCGCTTCGAAAAGCTGTGCATCAAGCGTGTGATGAGATTACCACGGACTCGAGCGTGGTAACGACCCGCGCACTTGCGGCGACGTCGCTTAAGATGAGCATCCGATGCAACAAAATTTTTTGCTCACCGGTGCACTTCTCGAAAAGCCTGCATCAAACATGCGATGAGATTACCACTAACTCCAAACGTGGTAACGACCGTGCACTTGTTCCACGTCACCTAAGATGACCATCCCGTGCAACAAATTTTTTTTGCACACTTTTGGTGCGCTTCTCGAAAGCCATGCATCGAACGTGCGATGAGATTACCAATGACTCCAAACGTGGTAACGACCGTGCACTTGTTCCACGTCACCTAAGATGAGCATCCGGTGCAACAAAATTTTTGCACACCGGTGCGCTTCCCAAGAGCTGTGCATTGAGCGTGCGACGAGATTACCATTGACTCCAAACGCGGTAACGACCATGCACTTGTTCCACGTCACCTAAGATGAGCATCCGATTGCAACACAATTTTTTGCACACTTCCGGTGCGCTTCCCGAAAGCCGTGGATCGAGCGTGCGACAAGATTACCACTAACTCCAAACGTGGTAACGACCGTGCACTTATTCCACGTCACCTAAGATGAGAATCCAGTGCAACAAAATTTTTTTGCACACTTGTGGTGCGTTTCCCGAAAGCCGTGCATTGAACGTGCGACAAGATTACCACTGACTCCAAACATGGTAACGACCGTGCACTTGTTCCACGTCACCTAAGACGAGCATCCGGTGCAACAAAATTTTTTTGCACACTTCGGTGCGCTTCGAAAAAAAGCCGTGCATCGAGCGTGCAACGAGATTACCACTAACTCCAAAAGTTGTAACGATCAAGCACTTGTTCCACGTCACCTAAGATGAGCGTCCGGTGCAACAAAATTTTTTTTGCACACTTGTGGTGTGTTTCCCAAAAGCCGTGCATCGAATGTGCGACGAGATTAGCACTAACTCCAAACATGGTAACGACCGTGCACTTGTTCCACGTCAGCTAAGATGAGCATCCGGTGCAACAAAATTTTTTTGCAAACTTGTGGTGCGCTTCCCGAAAGCCGTGCATCGAACGCGTGATGAGATTACCACTGACTCCAAACGTAGTAACGACCGTGGACTTGTTCCACATCACCTAACACGAGCATCCGGTGCAACAAAATTTTTTGCACACTTCCGGTGCGCTTCCCGAATGCCGTGCATCGAACGCGTGCGACGAGATTACGACCGACTCCAAACGTGGTAACGATCGTGCACTTGTTCCACGTCACCTAAGATGAGAATCCGGTGCAACAAAATTTTTTGCACACTTCTAGTGCGCTTCGAAAGCCGTGCATCAAACGTGCAACGAGATTACCACTAACGCCAAACATTGTAACGATCATGCACTTGTTCCACGTCACCTAAGATGAGCATCCGGTGCAACAAAATTTTTACGCACACTTCTGGTGCGCTTCCCAAGAGCCGTGCATTGAGCGTGCGACGAGATTACCGCCCGACTCCAAACGTGGTAACGACCGTGCACTTGTTCCACGTCACCTAAGATGAGCATCGAGTGCAACACAATTTTTTTGCACACTTCGTGCGCTTCCCGAAAGCCGTGCATCGAGCGTGCGACGAGATTACCACTAACTCAGGCGTGGTAATGAGCGTGCACTTATTCCACGTCACCTAAGATGAGAATCCGGTGCAACAAAATTTTTTTTCACACTTCTAGTGCGCTTCCCAAAAGCCGTGCATGGAGCGTGCAACGAGATTACCACCAACTCCAAACGTTGTAACGATCGTGCACTTGTTCCACGTCACCTAAGATAAGCATCCGGTGCAACAAAATTTTTTGCTCACATCCGGTGCGCTTCTCGAAAGCCGTGCATTAAACGTGCGATGAGATTACCACTAACTCCAAACGTGATAACGACCGTGCACTTATTCCACGTCACCTAAGATGAGCATCCGGTGCAACAAAATTTTTTGCACACTTCTGGTGCGCTTCCCAAGAGCTGTGCATTGAACGTGCGACGAGATTACCATTGACTCCGAACGCGGTAACGACCATGCACTTGTTCCACGTCACCTAAGATGAGCATCCAATTGCAACACATTTTTTTGCACACTTCCGTGCGCTTCGAAAGCCGTGGATCGAACGTGCGACAACATTACCACTACCTCCAAACGTGGTTATGACCGTGCACTTATTCCACGTCACCTAAGATGAGAATCCGGTGCAACAAAATTTTTTTGCACACTTGTGGTGGTGCGTTTCGAAAAGCCATGCATTGAGCGTGCGACAAGATTACCACCGACTCAAACATGGTAACGACCGTGCACTTGTTCCACGTCACCTAAGACGAGCATCCGGTGCAACAAAATTTTTTTTGCATACTTACGGTGCGCTTCTCGAATGCCGTGCATCGAGCGTGCGATGAGATTGCCGCGACTCCAAACGTGGTAACGATCGTGCACTTGTTCCACGTCACCTAAGATGAGCATCCGGTGCAACAAATTTTTTTTTTGCACACTTGTGGTGCGCTTCTCGAAAAGCTGTGCATCGAGCGTGTGATGAGATTACCACGGACTCCAAACGCGTGGTAACGGCGACCGTGCACTTGTTCGACGTCACCTAAGATGAGCATCCGATGCAACAAAATTTTTTGCTCACATCAGGTGCGCTTCTCGAAAGCCGTACATTAAACGTGCGATGAGATTACCACTAACTCCAAACGTGATAACGACTGTGCACTTGTTCCACGTCACCTAAGATGAGCATTTGGTGCAACAAAATTTTTTTGCACACTTCTGGTGCGCTTCCCGAGTGCCGTGCATCGAACATGCGACGAGATTACCACTGACTCCAAACGTGGTAATGATCGTGCACTTGTTCCACGTCACCTAAGATGAGAACGGTGCAACAAAATTTTTTGCACACTTCTAGTGCGCTTCGAAAAGCCGTGCATCAAACGTGCAACGAGATTACCACTAGCGCCAAACATTGTAACGATCATGCACTTGTTCCACATCACCTAAGATGAGCATCCGGTGCAACAAAATTTTTTCGCACTTACAGTGGTGCGCTTCCCAAGAGCCGTGCATTGAACGTGCGGACGAGATTACCACCGACTCCAAACGTGGTAACGACCGTGCACTTGTTCCACGTCACCTAAGATGAGCATCCGATTGCAACACAATTTTTTGCACACTTCTGTGCGCTTCCGAAAGCCGTGCATCGAAGCGTGCGACGAGATTACCACTAACTCCGGACGTGGTAATGGCGTGCACTTATTCCACGTCACCTAAGATGAGAATCCGGTGCAACAAAATTTTTTTTCACACTTCTAGTGCGCTTCCCAAAAGCCGTGCATCGAGCGTGCAACGAGATTACCACCAACTCCAAACGTTGTAACGATCGTGCACTTGTTCCACGTCACCTAAGATGAGCATCCGGTGCAACAAAATTTTTTGCTCACATCCGTGCGCTCCTCGAAAGCCGTGCATTAAACGTGCGATGAGATTACCACTAACTCCAAACGTGATAACGACCGTGCACTTATTCCACGTCACCTAAGATGAGCATCCGGTGCAACAAAATTTTTTGCACACTTCGGTGCGCTTCCCAAGAGCTGTGCATTGAACGTGCGACGAGATTACCATTGACTCGAACGCGGTAACGACCATGCACTTGTTCCACGTCACCCGAGATGAGCATCAAAGGTAACACAAATTTTTTTGCACGCCGGGTGCGCTTCGAAAGCCGTGGATCGAGCGTGCGACAAGATTACCACTAACTCCAAACGTGGTAATGACCGTGCCTTATTCCACGTCACCTAAGATGAGAATCCGGTGCAACAAAATTTTTTGCACACTTGTGGTGCGTTTCCGAAAAGCCATGCATTGAACGTGCGACAAGATTACCACCGACTCAAACATGGTAACGACCGTGCACTTGTTCCACGTCGCCTAAGACGAGCATCCGGTGCAACAAAATTTTTTGCATACTGGTGCGCTTCTCGAATGCCGTGCATCGAACGTGCGATGAGATTGCCACTGACTCCAAACGTGGTAACGATCGTGCACTTGTTCCACGTCACCTAAGATGAGCATCCGGTGCAACAAAATTTTTTTGCAAACTTGTGGTGCGCTTCCCGAAAGCCGTGCATCGAACGCGTGATGAGATTACCACTGACTCCAAACGTTGTAACGACCGTGCACTTGTTCCACATCACCTAAGACGAGCATCTGGTGCAACAAAATTTTTTTGCACACTTCTGGTGCGCTTCCCGAATGCCGTGCATCGAACGTGCGACGACATTACCACTGACTCCAAACGTGGTAACGATCGTGCACTTGTTCCACTCACCTAAGATGAGAATCCGGTGCAACAAAATTTTTTTGCGCACTTCTAGTGCGCTTCCCGAAAGCCGTGCATCGAACGTGCAACGAAATTACCACTAACTCCAAACGTTGTAACGATTATGCAATTGTTCCACGTCACCTAAGATGAGCATCCGGTGCAACAAAATTTTTTTGCAAACTCGTGGTGGGCTTCCCGAAAGCCGTGCATCGAACGCGTGATGAGATTACCACTGACTCCAAACGTAGTAACGACCCGTGGACTTGTTCCACATCACCTAAGACGAGCATCCGGTGCAACAAAATTTTTTGCACACTTCCGGTGCGCTTCCCGAATGCCGTGCATCGAGCGTGCGACGAGATTACGACCCGACTCCAAACGTGGTAACGATCATGCACTTGTTCCACGTCACCTAAGATGAGAATCCGGTGCAACAAAATTTTTTGCACACTTCTAGTGCGCTCCCGAAAGCCGTGCATCAAACGTCCAACGAGATTACCACTAACGCCAAACATTGTAACGATCATGCACTTGTTCCACGTCACCTAAGATGAGCGTCCGGTGCAACAAAATTTTTTTGCACACTTGTAGTGCGTTTCCCGAAAGCCGTGCATCGAATGTGCGACGAGATTAGCACTAACTCCAAACATGGTAACAACCGTGCACTTGTTCCACGTCAGCTAAGATGAGCATCCGGTGCAACAAAATTTTTTTGCAAACTTGTGGTGCGCTTCGAAAGCCGTGCATCGAACGCGTGATGAGATTACCACTGACTCCAAACGTTGTAACGACCGTGCACTTGTTCCACATCACCTAAGATGATAGAAACCCGCTGGGGTTTGGTTCCGATCTTTCGATGAGAGGGCGTGGATAACTCGATTGATGGAAGGAGACGACGTTCACGGCCCGACTACAACCGTCCAAGACGTTGCGCCTTAGCGACCGATACACCACCTCCAATGGTTGACGCGATCCTGCGGTGCGACAACCGGCCACTAGGGCACTCGTCCTGCAAGCAATCGAAGAACCAGCAAGAACAAGTAAGCAAGCACTAAATGTGTACGCCGAATTGAGGAAATCAAAGATGAATCGCAATTATGGTGGGGTTCGAATTCAAGTAGACGGGCGGCTGGACTGCACGCGTTTACAAAGGAAGTAGCGAGAGCTAACTTGCGAAAACAAAACCCAATCGTTCTTGGCGGCGGCCAAGGGGTATATGACATGAGGAGGACGACCACAAGGGTGCTGGGTTCGTGCTCTAACCCTAAGATGCATCCTTAATGAATTCTAAGACGATACATAGCCCATTGGGCTAAAACAAGGTGTCGCAGCACCTGGACAGAAATAGGTCTCTCAAGTAAATTGAGGGCTGCGTCCAGCTCGGAGCGGATATGTACTTGAGGCTGGATCCATATGAAAGTAGACTTGATAAGCTTTCCAAAGAGTCCTGAACTGTCCCAATCCGACTCCGTAAGTGACCGTGGCGACTCTCAGAAATTGGAGTTGTGCTGCAGTCCGAATCCAGCCAGCGCGAGTCCGTCTCCGTTTAGTTGTTCTCCTTGATTCCTGATTAAAACAAGAGTGCACGCGTGTCCAAGATCTAAACAAGATGGACATACACTTAAGAGAGAACTCACTTGATAATTAAGTTGACGAGCACGAGCACGAGTGAGAGGACCAGCAATAGGCACTGGAGTTGGTGTGGTGCTGATGTCCTCATCATTCTCCCCTTCTTGCATTTGAGTCGCCCCTCGACTCAATCTCAACTTCCTCTCCCAAATATGGCCTCAAATCTGCAATGTTAAATGTGGGACTAACCCCAAAATCTGCAGGCAACTCTAGCTTATATGCATTATCATTTATTTTCTCTAACACTTTAAACGGACCATCCGCCCGAGGCAGCAATTTAGATTTGCGCAGATCTGGGAACCTTTCCTTTCTCAAATGCAACCAAACTAAATCTCCAGGTTCAAAGTTTAATTGCTTTCTACCTTTATCACCAGCAAGTTTATATCTAGCATTCATACACTCTATGTTTGCCTTAGTTATTTCATGCAGTTTCAACATCAATTCAGCGCTTAGTAGCATCAAAATTTAGTCTTTCGGATGATGGCAATGGCATTAAATCAATTGGAGCACGAGGCAACAAACCATAGACAATCTGAAATGGGCACATCTTTGTAGTAGAATGCAGCGAGCGATTATAAGCAAATTCAACATGAGGCAAACAATCTTCCCACATCTTAATGTTCTTTTTTAAAACAGCCCTTAACATAGTGGACAAAGTTCTATTCACAACCTCGTTTGCCCATCAGTTTGGGGATGACATGTAGTAGAAAATAAAAGTTTTGTCCCCAATTTTGCCCACAAAGTCTTCCAAAAATAGCTAAGAAATTTGACATCACGATCAGAAACAATTGTATTCGGCACACCATGCAAACGAACAATTTCACGAAAGAACAAATCAGCAATATTTGAAGCATCATCAGTTTTATGACATGGTATAAAATGTGCCATCTTAGAGAATCTATCGACAACCACAAAGACACTATCATGCCCCTTCCTAGTACGTGGCAAACCCAACACAAAATCCATAGAAATATCTTCCCAAGGAACACTAGGAACGGGTAAAGGCATGTACAAACCGTGTGGATTCAACCGTGATTTAGCCTTTTGACATGTAGTGCAACGAGCAACGAATCTCTCCACATCACCCTTCATCTTTGGCCAAAAGAAATGACCAGCAAGGACGTCCAACGTCTTCTTGGCACCAAAATGTCCCATCAAACCACCTCCATGCGCCTCCCGCAACAACAACAAGTTTAACGGAGCTAGCTGGAATGCATAGCTTGTTAGCCCTAAACACAAACCCATCACTAACAATGAATTTGTTCCATCCTTTCCCATCTTTGCAATGCAGCAACACCTCTTTAAAATCAGCATCATTTACATATTGTTCTTTAATTGTTTCTAACCCAAAGATCTTGTAATCAAGTTGATTCAATAAAGTATATCTCCTAGACAAAGCATCGGCAATGATATTTTCTTTCCCTTTCTTGTGGTTAATAACATAAGGAAAAGATTCAATAAATTCAACCCACTTAGCATGCCTACGATTCAGTTTTCCTTGACTACGAATGTGTTTCAAAGATTCATGATCAGAATGAATAACAAACTCTTTAGGCCACAAATAATGCTGCCATGTCTCTAAGGTGCGAACAAGGGCATACAATTCTTTGTCATAGGTGGAATAGTTCAAAAACAGGGCCACTCAATTTCTCACTAAAATATGCAACAGGTTTACCTTCTTGTAATAAAAACAGCACCCAAGCCAATACCACTAGCATCACATTCTAGCTCAAAGATCTTGTTAAAATCAGGAAGTTGGAGGAGAGGTGCGTGTGTCAACTTATCTTTCAACATGTTGAAGGAGTTCTCTTGTATCTTACCCCAATCAAAAGGCACTCCCTTCTTTGTGAGCTCGTTCAATGGTGCAGCAATGGTGCTGAAATCCTTCACAAAACGGCGATAGAACCCAGCAAGTCCTAGGAAGCTCCGCACCTGCGTGATAGTCTTTGGTACAGGCCATCCCCCGAATAGCTTCTACCTTGGCTTGATCAACCTCAATTCCCCTGTGGAGTCACAACATAGCCAAGAAAAAGACACTCGATCGGTGCAAAAGGTGCACTTCTCAAGGTTACCAAATAAACGTGCATCTCGTAAAGCTTCAAAAACAGCACGTAAATGATCAAGATGTTCATGTAAAGACTTGCTGTAAATCAATATATCATCAAAATAAACAACAACAAATCTCCCAATGAAAGCACGCAAAACCTCATTCATCAATCTCATGAAGGTACTTGGTGCATTAGTTAACCCAAAAGGCATTACTAACCACTCATATAACCCGAATTTAGTTTTGAAAGCAGTTTTCCATTCATCTCCCAATTTCATACGAATCTGATGGTACCCACTACGCAAATCAACCTTAGAAAACACAACAAGCACCACTCAACTCATCAAGCATATCATCTAAGCGTGGAATAGGATGACGATATCGAATGGTGATATTATTAATAGCTCGACAATCCACACACATACGCCATGACCCATCTTTCTTAGGCACTAAAATAACCGGAACAGCACAAGGGCTTAGAGACTCACGTACATAACCTTTGTCGAGTAATTCACGCACTTGGCGCTGTATTTCTTTAGTCTCTTCCGGATTAGTCTGTATGGCGCCGCGGTAGGGCAATGAAGCACCGGGAATAAGGTCAATTTGGTGCTCGATCCCTCTAAGTGGTGGTAGTCCTGGTGGTATGTCGCTTGGAAACACATCTGAATACTCCCGCAAAATGTTAGCAACAACAGGGGGAGGCAAAGAATTCTGCATATCTTGTACCGAGATCAAGGCATCCTTGCATACCGAGCATAAGCAACAGAAGTTGAAGCAATCAATTCATTAATATCAGATTTGGTAGCAAGCATACATTGCCCTTTCAATCTTATCTCATTTTTGTTATTGTCAACAGTTTTAGCATTCTTATTGTTCTCAGTTTTAGCCTTTTGCAGCCTTAGCCACATCATCACGCACAATGGCCTCGGGAGACATAGGATGTAACACAATTTTAGTTTCATAGTGCAGCAAAGAATATTGATTTGATCTACCATAATGCACAGTATTCCTATCAAATTGCCATGGCCTACCTAGCAAAATATGACAAGCTTGCATAGGCACAACATCACATTCAACAACATCATGATATGTTCCAATCGCAAAATTAATTCGCACCAGTCTAGTTACCTTGACCTTACCACGCTATTTAACCATTGTATATGATATGGATGCGGATGTGGTTTGGTGATGAGTGCAAGCTTCATCACCATATCATTTGCTAGCCAAATTGTTGCAGCTACCTCCATCAATAATCATGCGGCGGGAGCGCTCCTTAATGACACACTTTGTTTGAAAAAGCGTATGTCGCTGATTTTGCTCCTCTTTCTCCATTTGTGCACTAAGTACACGCTGCACAATCAAACTCTCATAGCGCTGTCCATCATCTGCGCTAATATGCACCTCAGGTCACTCCTCTTCTCCTGCATCGTCAGCAGCAAGCAAAGCAAGTGTATCTTCATCGAAATCACTAGCAGATGAATACTCACCGTCTTCTTTTATGACCAAAACTCGAGCGCTAGGACAATCACGCTGCATGTGTCCATAGCCCTTGCAACGGTGGCATTGAACGTCTCTTGTTCTACCCGTGGAAGCAGAAGAAGACGCACTTGTGGCTGGATTTGGTGCCGCTTTGTTTGCTGAAATTGAAGGTGCTGCAGCAGCACGCGTGTTGTCGGTTGATGGAGATGGCGCCGACCGACTCGGCCGAGGAAGTGGAAGGAGGTACACGGCCGGTAAGAGTCGTGGTTGTGCGTTGCTGCCATGATGTAGATTTCCTGCAGAAATATTAGTCCTGGTGCTAGCGAAGTCTCCCCCTGCACTTCCCTTTCAGCTTTACAAGCAAGATGGAACAAACGGTCACGTTATTGTATTCCTTATAAGCAAGAATGTCCTGAATTTCACGGTTTAAACCACCCAAAAAATCTAGCCATAGCAGGTTCCTCATCCTCTTGTAGATTACAACGTAGCATTCCTATTTGCAATTCTCGATAATATTCCTCTACACTCTTAGCACCCTGTCTTAAAAGTTGTAACTTATTTAACAAATCACGTGCATAGTAAGAGGGAACAAATCTAGACCGCATGACCCGTTTCAAAGCGGTCCAATTTCGTGGCATGTTATTAGGATTTTTCTTGCCATATTCTATCCACCAAACGAAGCAAAATCGGTGAACTCACTAGTAGCAGCCCCTAACACGTGCATTTTCGGGGACTTCATGACATGCAAATTTTTGATCAACAAACAATCTCCCAAGTAATATAAGCATCGGGATCATATTTACCATCAAAAGGAGGTATCTTAAATTTAATCTTACTAAAAGCCTCATCCCTCGGTATTTTCCTCACGACGGTGATGACGACCCATACCTCTAGTATTACGATGTAGGCGACGCCGGTCCCGAGTCTCTCTATCATCAAGTTCGAGTATCAGCGGTATAGCTATCATCACCACTATACTTGTGTCGCTCTTCTTTCTTGTTGTCGTCATTGGACAGCTTGTCATCCTTCATGTGGAAGTCATCAAACGCTTCAAAAAAGAGCAGCAAGGCTTTTGTCCACGCGAGCAACCGATGTCTCTAACCCCGTAAGCTTGGTGTTGGTGGCAAGTTGGCTCGCCTCCGATTGCCCGAGCTTGTCATTGGTCACTGGAGGTCTTTATCCGATCCTTCTGAATGCAACTGCACCGCGCCTGGTGAAATGTTGTATGATGCCCTTGGTGCGTGGGGTTTGTGGCATCTTGTTCAACGCATCATCATCGATCGACATGGTGAAACAACAAAAGAGAACAAGAAAACAGGTGAAGTAATAAAAACCCTACAGCTAGTAGGATGTGGCTACTGCAAGGCACTCACTCTAAACCTGTTACACAAGCTCTTACCAATTCTTACCCTTACTCACGAGGAGGTCTCGCAACCAACAGTGTCTGCAACCTTAGAGAGTGGTGTATCGTTACCGTAGAAAGAACCCCTGTCAAGCTGTAGTGGGATATGTGGAGCTATAGGTGGGCTGAAATTTATGGACAAGAAAACACTAGCACCACGTTAGTTATAAAAGCAAGCTGAATAATCGTTCAACGGTGGTACTATGCTGGTCCTAGCCTAGACAAGTGCTAGAGACGCGAGCCTGGACACAAGGGAAAGCACAACACACCACCACGAAACAAAGATCACAATGAGCAGCCCCTCTCTAATATCTTCCCTTTCCTTCTTTTTTTGTTCTTGTTTTTTTTTTTTTTTTTTTTTTTTTTTGTTTTTTTTTTTTTTTTTTCAGTGGAAAACCTCAAAAAAACCGATTATATGAACCAATTAACGAAAAAACGAGCAACCCACCACAAACACTTTTTTTTTGGAAAGAGTAGGGGTATTCCAAAGAACAAGAAGATACTCTCTCTCTCTCTAGAGTAAGGCCGATCGTGATATGGTATATATTATCGATATTCGACTTGATCACGCAGTTCCACTCGGACTTGGTGGAAACGAATACCGTGTAGTACTCGGATTTGGCCAGCCAGAGAGTAGTATGTATATGGTAGTGCACGGTTGTGACCGAACGTGACAAGAACTCGAAACTCTAATCGACTACAACTAAGACCAGCAACACGACACAACCGCCGCAGAACCGACGATTCAACAAGCCCTAACTAAGCAATACTAGCAAAGGCTCAAAGGTTTCATAGGATTGCAGGACTAATCTACTATTTTTTTTTTGGGGCTTTTTCGGACAATAGGAAATTAAAAAACAAAGAAGAATCAGAAATCTCTCACCGATAAACCTTGCTCGATACCAACTGATAGAAACGCCGGGGTTTGGTTCCGATCTTTTCGATGAGAGGGCGTGGATAACTCGATTGATGGAAGGAGACGACGTTCACGGCCCGACTACAACCGGTCCAAGACGTTGCGCCTTAGCGACCGATACACCACCTCCAATGGTTGACGCGATCCGCTGCGGTGCGACAACCGCCACTAGGGGCACTCGCCCCGCAAGCAATCGAAGAACCAGCAAGAACAAGTAAGCAAGCACTAAATGTGTACGCGAATTGAGGAAATCAAAGATGAATCGCAATTATGGTGGGGTTCGAATTCAAGTAGACGGGCGGCTGGACTGCACGCGTTTACAAGGAAGTAGCGAGAGCTAACTTGCGAAAACAAAACCCAATCGTTCTTGGCGGCGGCCAAGGGGTATATGACATGAGGAGGACGACCACAAGGGTGCTGGGTTCGTGCTCTAACCCTAAGATGCATCCTTAATGAATTCTAAGGCGATACATAGCCCATTGGGCTAAAACAAGGTGTCGCAGCAGACTGGACAGAAATAGGTCTCTCAAGTAAATTGAGGGCTGCGTCCAGCTCGGAGCGGATATGTACTTGAGGCTGGATCCATATGAAAGTAGACTTGATAAGCTTTCCAAAGAGTCCTGAACTGTCCCAATCCGACTCCGTAAGTGACCGTGGCGACTCTCAGAAATTGGAGTTGTCTTTGCGGTCCGAATCCAGCCAGCGCGAGTCCGCCTCCGCTTAGTTGTTCTCCTTGATTCCCCGATTAAAACAAGAGTGCACGCGTGTCCAAGATCTAAACAAGATGGACATACACTTAAGAGA